>OZ007500.1:2247500-2821026 GCA_963931805.1 Microdon myrmicae | reverse complement strand
AACGCGGTCGTGATGTGATGTATTCAGGCTGTAGTGCTGCAAGAAGCCCCACCACTTCCCCCCCACATACACATTACCCCCTAATCCATATCCCCAAATCAACATTGATTCCAAAGTTGAACAAAGTGAACCAAACGTTCAATTGTCGCATTTTGGATTCAATTCCTTAAAATTCAAACATCACAATGCATTGCATATGCATTGTATGCTCAATTATCAATTCCCAAAATGCAAAGGCTATAACAAATATGCGATAAACGAACCGAATGTTCATTTATCATGGACACACAAAATTCCTAAAAACTAAATACTACAATGCATATCTTCATATACATCCTATGTCCAATCGAACGCGTGTTAAACGAACCAAATGTCCATTTGATTCGCATTCACACAATTCCGGCAATCTAAACATCACAATGCATATCTCCATGTGCATTGTAACCACATGTTTTATGATATTGCAATTAAACCCAGTGTCCCATCCAAATACCCATCCAATTCTCATCCAACTCCCATGGACTTTGCCCCCCATATGAAGTGCATGTAAACACTTGTTTGCATTAGCCAGATGGAAAACACGATAACAAGATGGAAAATGTAATAACATGATGGAAAATGTAATAACAACCGATGCATACAGACTTTGGTGAAAGAAATAAGGTAAAGTGGATAGTAGTCAGAAGACAGAAGTCAAGCATATAATCAGTTCGTTAGTAGCTGGTGGAGAGAGATCGTAGCATAATAAATATAGTATAAAATTTAGCAGTTGTGATTTCAATTACGACTACGGCTCAGCAAGAAGTTCTTTTGTCGCTGCATTGTTTTTTCGGATCTCGATTTGGTCGTTTCCCTCCAATTAGCAAATTGGATTATCATCAATAGTGTTTTCTTTTCGTGTGTGTATTGACACTTGCGACGTTAGTGAATCGATACAATCGTGAGGCGCAACCTTTGGATTTGTTCGGAAGGATTAAAGACGCGTCCGGGTATCCGCGTATACATAGTGAGACCAAAACCGACGCAACACACAACGAGTATACATCGGGATTCATCGTTCGCTTCTCTTCCTCGTTTAATTGAGAAGCAGGGAAGCGAACCTTATTATAGAGCTTTGGTTCTAACTTTTTCTGTGATTCTAACGGTTTAATGGCGTGGGTTCGAATCTTAGTATTCACTTCGCCGAAACATGCTATAATTCCTACCATTCCGTTACAGAGCGGGGAAGCTATCTCATCCCACGCGAGTGTTCCCGGAGCTTTACAACCTGCAACTGTTCAAAAAGAACTACTAAGAACAGTTATTTGGTGTCATCTCGGGGCGCCCACTCGGCGCTATAGGTTCGTCTCTCCCGAGAGAAGTGTAATAAAAAAAAAATCGCTACTACATAGATAGTTGTAATGCTAGCTCTACTACAAGGGAAGTATAAGGTGGATTGGCATTGACCCATATACAACAGACATAGTTATCTTATAACTTAATAAAAACACCTTGCCGAAACGAATAATTGACTAAATTTCGGTTATAGGGTATCGATGATTAAATTAAACAGCAAAACGAACTTACAACGTTTTTTCAAATTTATCAAGACCAAACCTAAATGGTTACCACTACAGTTTTATACCAGCCGCCGGTTCTTCATCTTGCCTGCAGAACGTGATACGCTATTCCCAAATTTTTTCACCATATGCTTTTTAGATCAAATACTAACATCTGAGACTTAATGTTTCTAATATCTAACAAAAGGTAGACGAAGATCTCCCCAAGCAAGATCAATCCACATCGTTACTACAGGGTGGCGCGAAAGGAATGCCATAATGTGACTTGGCTAGCATTTTGTTAGAAATGAAAAATTTGGATTCTCTTTTCTCTAAAGTTTATTTGGAGGGGTAAATAATAATAATTCTCTATCTAATAATAAAATTCTCTATCGGTCTGTAACATACAAATCAAATTTGACACAATTTGAAAAAATTATAGCACATTCAGCAGGCTATGCTTGACACATTGAATTTCGATCTCAACAAGATATATCAATGGGGATTATGTAACTGAGTAGAATTCAATCCCTTAAAAACACAGTGCTGTCTCTTATCGTCAAAGGCGAACGCCAAAGTAAATATACTGTCGATGAGCGGCACTTGCATTGACGAATCCAAGGAACTATCGATCCTCGGGACTCGAATTAATTCGAATCTTAATTGGAATGACCACATATTTAGTCCTTCCAGCCTGCTCACTATATCAAGCCGTACATTCGTCCCAAAATGGAGTTCAACTCCCTTATTTGGTCAGGCGCATTCAAAATTACGCTACACGTCCTCGATAGGATGTAAAAACGAGCAGCAAAACTTATTGGGGCCCCAGCTGTAAGTCGGTCGATTCCGCCATGAGAACTTAGGCGCAACGTATCATGCCTGTCTCTTTGCTATAGGTATTATCACGGTCGTTGTTCAACTGAACATGCCGAATGTGTTCTACCTCTTCAGACATTTTTCGACGGTACTGGTCAATCTGAAATTACGCATCAATTCACGTTAAAAGTGAACTTCATGTACACAAATCAACGTAGGGAGTCATTCTTTAGCCGAACCACACGAATGTGGAATCCTCTACCTGATCATGTGTTTCCTCGTCGTTGTAATGTCCAGGCCTTCAAGACCAATATACATTGATACCTCCTTTCCTTAGCCACTCGCACTGTGCTCTGACATTTAAAGGTACTCCAAAATCCCCTTTTGTGTGCGCGTTTGTGTAAAAAAAAGTCACAATGTGACATTACTTACTTTTACTTTTGCCGGAACCTGTATAATATAAAAGAATAATTCATCTCAAAGATGACTACAATACAGAAACGCTTAGTCATCCAGCAATTGCTTTTAGGAATTCCATATCTTTGACGCAAGAGGCAACACTGGGTTTTAAAGGAATTGCATTTTACGTGGTTAGACAATCCCCATAGATATATCTTGTTGAGCTTGGAATCCAAATAGTTGAGTATAATCTTTTTATTGGTACTGAGATTCGAAAAGATCAGTCGACCGTATTTGAATGATAACGGTGCCAAAAGAGAATCGAAAAAGGAATCATCGGAGCCGTACACCAAAACATTAACGTAGCAATCACGGTGTATATAACGAGTTAAGAAATTCGGCCGTGGTCCAATCCTTTCATTCTCACTTTTCCATACCGTGGGTTCGAATTACGTTCTTCACTGCAATTGCAAAACTTTATAATGTCATCAGTAGACGAGTGAATTGGATTAAGAGTAATGGATAAGAGATCGTTTATAAGAATGAGCCCTGAGAGACAACGGCATTAATTTGAGAAATAAAGTGAGTGAGAGTCCTAGAGATCACCAGCATTCATTTAATAGGAGGTAGATTTGGCATCACCGAGAAATAATTTAAGTGATCGGTCAAAAGGTAGTCTCCTAACTATTGAATCAACTCTACGGGCAAGCAATTTGAAAAACAGCGTTGGGTGACAAAATCTGTGGACCGTGTTTGAAATACTTCGTGGAACAACCTTGTTTTCGTCGGAGGTCTATTTTGCTGTAAGGACAAGATCTTCCATGAACCCGCTGGTAGGAAACCCAAAATGACCGTCATTGTGGGTTTCATTTGATTCTAGATATTTTGAGAGTTGACGGTGACTCCGTAGAAGTGGGTTGGTAGCAAGCGACGAAAGATTGACGACATATCTTCGGGTATTTCTTGGATACTGGCCATCTTTCGGAACTTGGCTGATGGACCGGTTCGAGAAAAAGTTGGTTAGGCGGTAGTCGGTCCCAAGGTACAACCCCGTCTCGATATACATTTCGCGATATCGCCGAGAGAAATCTTCGACCGTGTTTCGGATGTGTTTCGGGGGGCTATGTCAGGGGAACATCATGCAGATATCATGATAAATAATGGAACTTTAAGAGGTTCGTCATCGCATAACCGGGCTCCCTCTCTCAAGGCTCTGCCCACGCTCGACAGGTGACGGCATTTTGTAACATCAGGGGCATGGGTTTCACCAATACGAATGTAAACGCCGTCCACCAATATTTGCAAACAACGAAACCTGATATCCTTGCCCTAACTGAGATCCAAGTCGATTCGTCAACTGATTCGACATATCTTCGTTGCTCAGAATACGACTTACATTCGAGATTCCGTTTTAAGGGCGGAGTCTGCGTCTTCGCGCGATCCAATCTGGCTTGCCAGAGGATGGAGGTGTTGGAACCCAATAATATGGACATCATATGGTTGAGGTTCGTGCTGAGGAATTCCGTTAAATTTCTTTGTTGTCTTTACCGTTCCCCGAATGACGATCGGATGGCGACATTTTTCGAACATATTTCACATACCGTCGACTGGATACAGATCAACCACCCAGCTTCTGAAATTGTTGTCCTTGGTGATTTTAATGTGCACATTTTCGGCTGGTTGTTACATTCTAACAGAACATCGAGGTTGGGAGGCTGGCGGAGATGTTTGCTGTAAGCCACAACTTGACTCAACTCGTGGGGGAGCCAACGCGAGTGTCGGATGCCCGAGGCTATTATGCGAACACCCTGGATCTGTTTCTGCGCCATTGGGAAACTCAGATCACTGCTTGGTATCTGTCGCGCAAGCACTTGCATATCAAGCGAATAACCGTATGGGGCTGCTAACTGGGACGATTTGCGAGATTTCTTCGCATCCTTTCCATGGTCCGAGGTGTGCTTCGGAAACTCCGATGTTAACGCTTGCGCGGAGTCGGTATCAGAGATTATTCTTCTGGGGATGGAGATGTATATTCCACATTCCATCAAACGAAGTTCGTCTGATAAACCTTCGTTTGAAAAAAAATGCGAGCTCATTACAGCGGCAAAAAATAGAGCTTTTAAGCAATGGCGCTCCAATCCCACCGATGTTAGCAGAACGAATTTTGTTAGAATCAGAAACGCGTGCAACCAGGCGATTGATACCGCGAAGAAGGCTCACAACGACAGGGTGATCAATAAGCTCCTTCGGTGCCCAACTGGTTCGCGCTCCTTCTGGTTAATGGCAAAAGCTGTCAGAGGTAACTTCGCATCCTCCTCTTTCCCTCCGTTGGTGACAGACAGCGGGACGTTAGTCACGAATTCAAAGGATACAGCTAATGTGTTGGCGAATTTATTTTCCGCGAATTCCAACCTCGATCCCGCCCTTTGGAGCCAGCTGTGATCTCGCCGGTACGGTCTTCGATGCGGCATGTGAGATTTCGTCCGCGCACTATTCAACGCATTCTACGTGAACTGGATTGTAGGAAGACAACCGGCTCGGACGGAATACCAGCAATAGTCCTTAAGAACTGTGCTCCAGAACTATCGCCGGTTCTTGGCAGACTCTTCCGCTTATCTTATGCACGGAGGACCTTTCCTGCCTGCTGGAAAATCGCTCGATTTCAGCCAATCCCAAAGACGGGAAAAAAGTGTCTCCCACAAAATTACCGCCCGATAGCATTACTGTCTATTTTATCTAAAGTAATGGAAAAAGTCATCAATACTGAGTTAGTTAAGTATTTGGAGTGAAACGGACTTCTGAATGATCGTCTATACGGATTCCGTGACAGGCGGTCCACGGGAGACCTTTTGACAGTTATAACCGATATGGACATCTGCGATTGAACGGCATGGTGAGTCAAGGGCGGTCGCATTGGATATCTCCAAAGGTTTTGACCGCGTCTGGCACGGGGCATTTTTGAGCAAACTTCGTTCATATGTACTTTCCGAACAGCTTTGCGACTGGACGAGGAGCTTCCTCGAGAATCGATCGATCCGGGTTGTTGTGGACGGCGAGTGTTCGGATCTGTATCCTGTTAATTCGGGGGTGCTCCAAGGTTCTATTTTGGCTCCAACCTTGTTCTTGCTTCACATAAATGATTTGTTGGAGACAACGGATAACAAAGTTTTTCGAGTGTCGGCCGATTGGTGCATCTGCGTCGCATCAGCTGAGATGTAGACAGATTGACTCTCTGAATCAGGATCTAGATAGGGTCCTGCAGTGGGGAAGGGCCAATCTCGTCGACTTCAATGCAGCGAAGACACAATATACAACATTCACCAAGAAAAGTGGATCATCGGTTCCACAGCTGATGATGAATGGCCGGGCCCTCGAGGCTGGGGAAAGTTTGAAATTGCTCGACGTCACGGTCTGTGGGAATGTATCATGGCATAAACACGTGTCGAGTATCGCCAGGTCAGCCTTAGTAAAACTGAGTTATCTTTTTAAAGTCAAGAAATATTTTACTCCGGCCCAATTTCTTCTCCTATATAAATCTCAAATTAGACCCGCGCTCGAATATTGCTCTCATGTTTGGTGCTCGGCTCCTAAACATACCCTCGACCTACTTGAGAGCATACAGAGACGAGCGATCCGCCTGATCGGGGACTCGGCGCTGCCGTCGGGACTACAGTCGCTATCACATCGAAGGCGCGTAACCTTGCGCCAACTTGATAATTTACCAATCCTTAATTCCTTCAACTGTATATAAATGGTAATGAGATGGAGTTTTCGGTCTTCTTCGTCATTGCCCTGAAATGTTTACTATATGAGGCGATTGTTATATATTTTGTCTCCCTATCGGTCTTGTAAGAACTTTGCGCACTTTATGTGAAAATTGCAGCCATTTTTATCCTTCTGGAATTACCCCCGATTTTCTTCTGTATGGTGGGATTTAAATAACCGGAAGCTCAACTTTTTAGTCTTAATATTTTCACTGCAGACACAATTTATGTGTGGAAGGTTTGCACACCAAATAGTATCATACCCCGTTATTGTGATGGCTATAACCTTAACATCGTTATCGAGGAAGAATAATGACCAAAACTTATCTTGGATGTGTTTTAATGGTTGGTACTTTTCTCGCCCCAACTGTAGTTATATTCAATGCCCTATCTAATGCCCTACCTAAAAGTCAAGACAATATCCACAACTCTAAAGGAAAGAAAAGCTATTTTTCCTTTACGGCGTGTTGCCCACATTTTAGCTATAGGTGACTATACCCATTTGTAGGCCAAGGAAAATATATTCTAAGGCTATCTAATATCATCATTCATACCGTGAACAAAACAAATGCAAAGCCAACGCCAAAAGCTAGTGGTAATTCAACAACAAAAACAACAACAGCAATATTAATTTATAAAATATTTCTTTATTAGAACATCAATTTGAATCGAGATACATTTTAAACACCCAGATAACTTAATAGAATTTTATTGGATATAAATAGATACAAACAACAGCAAGCTGTGTAGCGAGCCAACACAAAATAAAAATTAACGAAAAAAAAAAGAAAACTAACAGAAGAAAAAAAACGTTTTTAAATTTTGGCTTAACATTCAGCGATTCATTTTTTCTTTTTATTATTTTTTTATCTTTGAGATACTTGTGCCAAAATCGTATTTTATAGCTTAGGGGCTACCAGTCCGCTGTGTTTATTCTTAATTTTGCGGTTAACATTACGAGAAACAACGACAACAATTTTCGAATTTGTTAAGATCGTATTTGTGTTTTACTATATTTACTTTTTTTATTTGTTTTATTCTCTTCCTATCGAAAATATTCGAAATGCTAAATGTAATGGAGTGGAGACGAAATTGCGACGAGCTAGGGTAGAAATAGGGGTTGGAGGAAATGGTATGTAAAGAATTTATCTAGTGGACAACCGAATTCAATATCGTGTGCCAGAAAACTAATGCGAAAGTTGCTTAAGTTGGCCGGGCAGGGCCTCGAAGTGGCGTAAGAAAGCTTAGCTGGCAGAAGGGTGTGGTCAGCAGAGGGTGGCAAGCAAAGTGCTTTACTAAACAATATATTTAAAATCGAGTGCAATTGGAGGAGAGGAACTGATCGTTAAGCTTAAACCTTCACGAAAACATGCGTTTTCGACTGATTGGACTAGCAAGATGTGTTTCGCTGGATTTTTCAATCATGCATGCATTTTTATAAACTGTTTGGGTTGAAATTGTTTTCGTACAGATATGTTGTAAGAAAAGTGGGGTGACGAAACAGAACCTCCTATGACGAGGAGACTTGGAGATTGGCATTGTAAAATAATATCAACTCCGGTGTTGTTTCATTGCATTTTACGGGTATTGAAAATAAAACCATTTTGAGCTGGCTGAATTACAAAAAAAAAAAAAAAGAACGGATTATTATAAAAAAATACAATTTAAAGTCAAAGGCTGTTCATGCCCTTCAAACTGAGATGCTCCGTGTCTCTTAGACAGTATAAACAAAATAAATAACTAAATGACATTAGATAATTTAACTTGAGGGTTTTGTCACTAAAAATGACTTACTGCCGGGACTTTAAACATGCTTCTGTCGAATCTATTCCACTGAAGTATCTAAGATTGATTTGAATAGTTACATAGCCTAAAGTGGTGTGACCAACGATCATGGCCATTTTTACTCTGTGGGCGAAGAGCTCTTAACATGCAAATTCTATTTAAAGTACTCTGTAAGATGGTCTACTTAGACCCTCTAAAGCATCACCGTTCATTAAACTGAGAGGATTAAGTTGTGCAGGCAACCTTATGAGTCTGAATGTTATTGGAATTCTCAAATATATTTCCGTTTGCCAAACAAACGCATACAAAAAAAAATAATGCAAACAACATGCCAGAGACACCCTGTGTAGAAGATAAAGAAGTATTAAGCAAACACTAAACCGATATTCAAGAAGATAATGAGGAAGTAAACTGACTAACGCTGGTCAGAGCGGGGTTAAAAACTGCCATTAATGTTTTCGTGTTTTGTTTGAAAATGTTTGTTTTGAATTGTAGATTTATTCATCGTTTGTGACATTTTCGTCCTTAAAAATCAGCATCTTCAATTAGCTCAATCGACTTGACACTTTTGCTTTGAAGAGTCGACGAGGACGAAGAGACTAGCTGCTTGGTTGATGATGACGACGAACTCACCGAAACCGAAGACGATACGACAGATTTTTTAATGACCTGCGAAGAGGACTCTTGTGAAACACTCTGTTGAACGGACTGCTCCATGGACTTTTCAATGTTTTTCTCTTTGCTAATTGCTAGTTCCATTGATCCGGAGGATATTATCTGAAAAAAGGATTTTTCACTCTTTGTTCTTGTTTTTTGGTTTGTTTGATTGTTTGTTCTGTGTTTGAATCATGTGGTGTTTGTGTCCTTGTTACTGTTATCCACATAGAGATGTCCCATAAGGATACTGCGAATAAATTTGTTTAACAGTCTTTTTGTTAAATTACAATAAAATAAGCCACAAGAAGCTTTATGTACACGGGTCCGGCAAAGTAGCAGAACCAAGTTGCGCCCAGAAATATATTTACAAAAATTAGCACGTATGCTGTTGTTGTTTTTCGTCTTTGTTCATTCACAGGATATTATAATAAACACAGGGATTTAATCAAGGTAAACACATCACATTCAAAGTTTTCTCTAAAAGCAGCGCCATCACAAGCTGTGATCTATTGGTGATATCTGAGTATTTCACAGGTTTATGAATTATTAGTTTGGTAAATCAGTGAAGTTTCCGAGGCAAAGGAAGAAACTCACGCTTATTCAGTGCAAGGTTCTTATTTCGTAATCTCGACCCTCTTCTTGTGGATTGCAATTCCCTCTTTTTTGTATACCGTTTCCCCCATTTTTTAGTCCTTTTTATTATGTACGTATTTGTATGTATCTGTATTCTCGAATCAACGGTTACTGTAGTTGTATTTCTTCTTCAAATTCTCTAAGTAAATTATTGTCAGCAACCTTTCTACTACCAGACTGTAAGAGTAAGAAGTGCGCTTATCGCCTCAGTACTAAAAAAGCTAGAGCGGTTGAAAAGTGAATAGACACAATGGTGTCAAAAATCAATCGGCTGTGACGTAAATTATAGGGTAGGCCATTGAAACCTTCAGCATCTGGCTTTCACATCTGTTTTAAAATCGGTTTATAACACCTCGTGGTTATTCAAAACGTGATTAGAGCAAATTTGCAAAGATCAAAATTAACGAAAAATCCCATCGCATATCACTTACGTGTGCTTTCTTTTAAATATTACCAAAAACCATTTTGAAGGTTTAAATGGCCCACCTTATATATTTTTATCGTTCCACATCCAAAGAATGTGTACTATTCTTAAGACACCGAGGGCCCGAGCCTTGATTTAGTACGTAGGCGTAGTGTTGTGACAAACTGTACTCTATATGTGCTCAGGCAAATTTGTGTCAAGTTAAACATCCTGAGCTAATTTGTAAAGTTTATTGGGCTCGCATGTTTAGGTTTCTCCTTATTGCCAAATAGCTTCAATAGTGTTATGCGAGTATATTCGCTAACCGTTCTTGTGTGTGTTACGGGACTTGAACCAGCTGCCCTACGCATTGAACGAAACAAAAATTACCCGCTCTTTCGCTAATCGGAGTAATAAATTTGGCAATGTAGGCTTTTTGAAAACGTACATGCTTTACCTCATTTTACACGAAAGCGCCCACAGAATAATTTTTGGGGATTTAGCCAGCGGGTTATTCGCTCAAAAGACGTTTATGGACCATCATCACAAATCATAAAGAAGAAATAACAAAAAAAGAAGAAAAACAAATGTTAATCAGGACGCACGTTTCATCGCACAGCTGATACGGAATTATTATTTTTATAGAAAAATCCTATCACTATAAGTAAAACTTTGTCGTAAATGTAATATTCTAAGCTACAAATTACAGTTCATATACTCCTGTGTTTTGATCGCTTTTGATTTACAGAGTCGAAAAATTTGGCTCTCTATTTGGATTATCCTAGATTTGGTGACCCCAGAATCCCCATTTGATCGGTCTAATAACAGGCTGTAAATTCACTTGAAAAATAACTTAAAACTAGGAAATAGAAATATGGTTGTTAAAGTTTTACTAGTCGTAATATATATGGATAGCAGCGTAGAGTGATCGGGTCACGAAAGGATCAGATAATTTCTTAGGCCAGCGTTTCACAAATCCGGGCGCAGAATTGATCTTAAGAATTATATCGTCAATATGAAAGAGGAAATCTAGTTCAGTGTGACATAAGCTCCTCAGGTCGTGAATCGAATCAACAATGGATAGAAGTTTGTTGGGTAAGAAGTAGTGACGAGGAGGATGGAGGGCGCGCTTCCCTGAAAGCTTTCGATTGTGCAAACCTAGATTCTTCTGATAACTCTAGCTATTGTGCAGGTCGGCACAATTACTGAGTGGTAGGTAGGGTCTCAAAGCCCAGTGAAATACGCGTCATCAAACTATAGGCTTCGTGAAATGGTTGGGATAAATCGTTGAGCATCTGTCGGATTGGTGTCGTGGTATAATTTGCCCCATACATAAGAAGGGAGATATCACAGTGTGCAGCAACTATAGGAGTATAAAATTGCTGAGTACTGCCTATAAGATACTCTCCACTATCCTACAAGATCGGAGCCGAATACGCTAAAGCCATCATTGGTCAATATAAGTGTGGCTTCATCCCAGGCAAATCAGCGATTGATCAGATATTCACCTTTAGGCAGGCGATGGAAAAATGTCTCGAATTTAACATTCAATTATACGAGGGTTGCCTCTTATGTTTCGGGATTTGGCAACCCTAGTGTTGCAATCCGGCAATTGACAGCTCTGTCGTAAAATTGGACATTTTTGAGGTTATACGCACTCAGAACGTTTTGACGTACGGGCGCTATTTGTGTTGTTTACAGTAACTTAAAAGATTCATCTCGGCCCAAAAATGGAATTAAATCGTCAACATTTTCGTGCGATTATTTTTTACAACTTTCGGCGTGGATTAACTCAGCAACAGTGCATGGATGAACTTAATTCAATTTTTGGCGATGAAGCTCCATCAAGGACCAGTGTTTATCGATGGTATGGTGAGTTCAATCATGGTCGTAGTTCACTCCAAGATGAATTTCGTGAAGGTCGTCCAAAATCAGTTGTTGTTCCGAAAACCATTGATGCTGTGCGCCAACTGATATTGGAAGATCGTCATGTGACCTATCGTGAGATTGAGACAACCTTAGGCGTTAGTGGGACCAGCATACATTCAATATTGCATGAACATTTGACTGCCAAAAAAATTTGTTCGCGTTGGATCCCACACAATTTGTCAATCGCCCAAAAAAAGGCTCGTGTCAATTGGTCGAAAGAAATGCTCAAAAAATACGGTCGCGGTGCTTCGAAACACGTCTATGACATCGTGACAGGTCATGAATCGTGGATTTACCCGTATGAGCCCGAAAGTAAACAGCAGTCGACTGTCTGGGTGTTTCAAGATGAGCCAAATCCAACAAAAGTTGTTCGCGCACGAAACACTTCCAAGCAAATGGTGGCCTGTTTTTTCGGAAAAACTGGACATGTCGTAACCGTACCACTAGAACAACGCAGAACAGTCAATTCTGAGTGGTACACAACCATTTGTTTGCCAGTTGTCTTCCAAGAAATCAGGAAAACCAACCGCCGAAGACGGATCACTCTTCACCACGACAATGCGAGCTCTCACACATCGGCTGCGACAACTGCATTTTTGAGCACCCAAAACATCGATTTGATGGGTCATCCGCCGTATAGTCCTGACTTGGCACCGAATGACTTCTTTTTATTCCCGTACGTAAAAAACAAACTGAGAGGTCAACGTTTTTCGACACCTGAAGAAGCGGTTGCTGCATTCAGAATGCATGTGTTGGAGATACCTCAATCAGAGTGGCAAAAGTGCTTCGACAATTGGTTCAAACGCATGCAAAAGTGTATAGATCTTCATGGGGAATATTTTGAAAAACAATAAAGTGATTTTTGATGATCAATATTTGTTTTTGTTCTCTAATCCCGAAATACAAAAGGCAACCCTCGTATCATCTATTTATAGACTTTAAGACCGCGTACGACAGCATAGCCAGGGTAGAACTATATAATTCCATGAGAGATTTCGGCATTCCAAACAAATTGATACGACTTTGTAGGTTGGCCATGACCAACGTAACTAGTCAAGTAAAATAGCGGGATTGCTGTCCAAACCAATAAACATCTCAGATGACATCGACATCATCGGTAGAACCGAATCGGCGGTACAGGAATCCCTCACCCAGACCGAGCAGGCGGCACAAAAACTGGGACTGCACATTAATGATGGAAAAACTAAGTACATGGTGACAACTTCTGCGAAGAGAAGACCTAACGTTGGTCAAACTATCAGGGTAGTGGAGCATGAATTTGAAGTAGTGCAATCCTTCAACTACCTTGCGTCAATAGTAGCAGCCGGTAACAATATGGAAGAAGAAATACGCGAATGGCTGATCAAACCCAACAAAGCCTACTATGGTCTATCAAGGCTCTTTAAATCCCGAAATTTATCCAGAACATCCAAGCTACTACTGTACAAGACCATGGTCTTACCAGTATTCATGCATGGATCCGATCCTTGGGTACTCAATAAAAGGCACTCTGAACTCTTGGCCGCGTTTGAGAGGAAAGTCTTAAGGAGAATTGTTGGCCCCGTATGTGAGGGAGGACGACTCTGGAGACGTTACAACCCTGAGTTGTATGCGATGTACCATGAACCTAATGTTGTAAGAAAAATCAAGCTCGGTAGACTCCGGTGGGCGGGACACCTAGCTCGAATGAGCGAAAAGGAGCCTGCCTATAAAGTCTGTGGGGTATTTAGATAGTTGCACCTGCACGGGCACTGTTTACTAATATCCCACCGATTCGCGCGGGGGTGTAGTTGATCACCGAACGTCACAACTTTGTTAACTTCACATCAAATCCTTTTGTCAAAAAGAGAGGAAGGAATGAACACAAATCGTTGAAAGAAAAAGCCAGTTTGTTTTCCGGTGATGTCTCACTGATCACATATTTATTGTTGCATATAAAGTGTTGAAGCGTGTTTATTTACAATTGTAGTTTCTTTAGTTAAATGCAACTCTTACACCATTTATTGGTCGCCTGCCGTTATTTTAAAAGGGGATTTTACACTTAATTAATCACAGCGGAACGTTGTGTATTATTCGATTAAGTTATGATTTCGGTTCATGTTTTGTACATAATTGTTCCCAATGGGTTAACCGACCGACTCAAAAGACACACGGCTCAGACGACTATCCACTCGATTGTACCGACTGTGCGAATCCCGACTCGTGGTTGACACTCTACTCCCCGGTGTACACTCTCGTAGGGTAAGAACTCGACTCCTTTGGGTTGAAGGGCGATGCGCGCTCAGCGGTGGTTGTGACTCGACTCTCTAATGTGTGCCCCCGGTGGCGGTTGAAGCTCGACTGGCTAATAATTGGAAGGAAAAAGTTCATCGCGTCGTGGCAGTGGAGTCATAGCTAAATAATCTCACTGCCACTTACTAGGAACTTGAAAGGGATTGCTATGCTCGCATAGGGAATTCAGTTCCAGCGAATCCTCGCCGTACAAGCAGAGTTGGATTCGTTGGCTGTGTATACTGGGAAATTGGTTTTGGCGGCATAGCCAAGTATGATCAAGGGCCTTGGTTGTTGTGATCGTTTCGTGGAAAATTAGCTGCCGCTTGGTTGCAAGCGAGAAGTATAATTTAAGGAGGAAATGAACCGAAGTGGTTTTCTAAGGAAATTGGAGTTGCTTGTGTGCAAGCAAGGAATATCATTTAGATAAGATATTAACCGAAGTAATTTCGGGGAAATGTATGCGGCTCAGTATAGTTGGTGGTAATGGTTAATGTTCCGTTGTAGGTTTGAATATGCGTTTTATTACAGCATATGAATTTCGGGGAAATTAAGATTGCTTGGAGGCAAGGAAGGAATATAACTTTAGTAAAGCATTGACCGAAGTAATTTTGGGAAAAATTATATATGGGGTGATGTAATTGAGGGAGATGATTAATATTCCGTTGTAAATTGGAATATGCATTTATTTCACTTTGGAAAATGGGTTCCTGGTAAATTGGGGAATGTATGCAATTGCGGATCGGGGGCGGATGCTGTTGCATATTGGGATGGGTACGCTTGCAGGTTTTGAATGGTTGCGAATGTGTGTATTGCAGGTTTGGGATGGGGCGACTCGACTCGAAATCGGGACCGGTGGAGAGATTTGTTAAATAAGGCCAAGACCGGTTCCCGGTTGTAGTGCCGATGATGATGATGATCTTTCGGAGCTTGGCTGATGGACCCGGCCGAGAAAAAAAATTAGCATCTCAGGGCGCTGACTCAGTGCTATAGGTTCGCCTTTCCTCGAAGAAGTACAATAAAAATAAGCAATTCCCCTGAAAATTGAGTGGAGAACAGATAGTTTTAAAAAATTCAGTACTGTCGGCGTAAAGACGATACAAGTATGCTTGATTAGCATATCAATGTTAGTATAAAGAGGAGGGGACTTAAGTGACTGCCATGCGGGCCGCCCGAGGTGTCAAGAAAAGGATTTGATGGGACGAATCTGAAACGTGTCTGTAGAGTCGATTATTCAGATATGAAGAGTACTACTCTGTCATTATAGGTTGGACGCCAAGAAAGAATAATTTAAAAAGAGTAAGTTTCTTCAAAATTTAGTCGAAAGCTTTGTTGAAATCGATTGTAATAATGTCGACTTCGTTGCGGCTCTCTAAGACTAGGAGAGTTTGTGGAAAGTGAATTCAACTAAATTAGTGGTGGTAGATCTACCAACCTGGGCCAAATAAGGGATTCGCAAGGGAAACATAACGCCCCATACAGAATGCTTTCAAAAAGATTAGGAATGATGGCAGATTTGGCAATAGGCAATAGTTTGAGACATCGCCTTTGGGTCGCTTTTTATGAATAGGAGAGTTGAAAGAAATGTTTCATATGTTAAGCAACTCACCTCAAGAGCGCGACAGATTGATGGTTATCGAAAGCGGGGAAGAAAGAACCATCTGGCTCAACAGTGAATTCATCTTTGAGTTGAGTTACTTTATATTTTATTGTGGGCGAATCAAAAAAATGTAACAAATAGGCCAAGGGAGAACTTTGGTGAGTATTTGAAATACGAGGTGTTGAGAACAGAAGAGTTGTAAGGATGCAAAGAAGTTTGCAATGTCATGTGGATCTATAGCGTTTTAAATAATAGTGAAGAAGATCGTGTGATTCGAACTGACGCTATGACAGCTCGAATCACGAAAAAAATTTGACCTAAGCGTTACACACCAGGCTACTGACCGTGTTTTGAATTTGATTTCCAAACTCGACTATATTCCACTGGTATGAGTTATTTTTATTTTATCGCTTGGTATACGGTTCTGATGTATTTTTCTTATTCGATTTTTTTCGTTCGGTGTTCTTCACTATTTTTGCTTGTGAATTGTGTGTATCTGTTAGAATCGCTACACACTCCCGCCGCAGTAACTTCGTTACGATCAGATTCGTATGCGGACGACGGACGAACGAGAGAGAAGCGAGAAAACGTCGGAGGCTGGGCTCTATGCGGAAGTCGTGACCGTGTGTGAAGTTCTGCTTTACTATGGGAAGTGGATGCTGCGTGTTCAGATCACGTCGGGGTCACCAATTATAGCGTTAAGCAAGGATAGTGAAGAAGGTGAATTGAACACACGATGAAACTGTTGAAAAGCGAAGCAGTGAAGCATCAGACTACTGACCGTGTTTAGAATTTGATTTCCAAACTCGACTATATTCCACTGATGTGAATTATTTTTGTTATTTATCGCTTGGTATACGGTGCTGATGTATTTTTCTTATTCGATTTTTTTCGTTCGTGTTCTTCACTATTTTGCTTGTGAATTGTGTGTATCTGTTAGAATCGCTACACACTCCCGCCGCAGTAACTTCGTTACGATCAGATTCGTATGCGGAACGAGAGAGAAACGAGAAAACGTCGGAGGCTGGGCTCTATGCGGAAGTCGTGACCGTGTGTGAAGTTCTGCTTTACTATGGGAAGTGGATGCTGCGTGTTCAGATCACGTCGGGGTCACCAATTATTAGCGTTATAAATAATAGTGAAGAAGATCGTGTGATTCGAACTGACGCTATGACAGCTCGAATCACGAAAAAAATTTGACCTAAGCGTTACACACCAGGCTACTGACCGTGTTTTGAATTTGATTTCCAAACTCGACTATATTCCACTGGTATGAGTTATTTTTATTTTATCGCTTGGTATACGGTTCTGATGTATTTTTCTTATTCGATTTTTTTCGTTCGGTGTTCTTCACTATTTTTGCTTGTGAATTGTGTGTATCTGTTAGAATCGCTACAGATCTGTTGACGTTTCAGAGTTAAAAGAAATTGAGGTAGAATAGCCATCGGATTTACGTTTGCGTTTAACTTTTTACAATGCTGTGTCCGCTTCACCATTCTGCATTTCCTGCTGTACCATCTTCACCAGTGTTTCAACATTTCTCCGGAATATCATCGTTGGGGATTAAGTGAATCCTGTGCTGTACGTTGGCATCCATACTTCTACCCCCACAGTTACTTTTATTACGTAACGATCAAAGCTTTCGGTTATACCAAGGAGGTAGGGAGGTTGAAGTCTTATACTTAGAAACGTAAGGGGAAACGAAAATGAAGATGTCTGTATAAATATTAGTAATAGCATCTTCTACAGTTCGATGAGCTAAACAGATTGAGCTTCTGCCCATGTGGTTTGAGGTATTGCCAACTTTACAGAGCCATGAGTCTGTTAAATGGTCGATGAAGAGACACTCCTTGGCATTGGTGAGGAAGATGATCATCTGATAAGATCCCCTACGGATGTGGGAGGTAACAGTCGCCTGTTTGTCCATTTGGTTTGAAACTTTGCTAACTTGACAGAGGCTTAATTCTGCTAAGTGGTGGATGAAGAGACAGTCCTTGGTACTGGTGTTATAAAAAGATTGATCATCTGATAAGGTCCATTGAAGATGAGGGGATTGAAGACGCTAAAAACCATAATATGGTCCTGAGAACCTCATACATTTATTATTTAGTCGATAGCATTAGTTATTTGTTTATATGACTCAAAGGACTTATATAATGCCCTTGATTATATAATTTTTTACCAAATATGGAGCGAACATACAGGATAAAGTCTGTGCTTTCAACCCGGCGAAGGCCTGGACGATCCTTGTCCCTGTTCAATCCAAGTTGACATACAGTATCCACGTGACACCCCTGGATAGTTACGTTGGCACCCACTAAGTAGTGAACCAATACATGCAGCGACATCCTGAGAAAGGTTGGCGCAAGGCTAATAACCTTGCCCGGAAAAACAAATTATTATGGAGAATTTAACAAGTCTCGGATAAGGACCGGATACCGGTGGAGAGACTTGCTAAATAAGGCCAAGAGCGGATCCCTGTTGTAGTGCCGATGATGGTGATGAATCGAACTTAGATCTACCAGTATATACAACGATATAATTTTCTTCTTCCTTATTTTTCCCCACGGCTCGTCCTTTGTTTTGACATTTAGGATTGGTAGGATGTCGATGTAGGCGGCGTATTATAAAAACAAATGGGATGAAGTATGTCATGCATTGCGCAATGAGCGTCAGATATTATATTACACTATTAATATTGTATATCACACTTGTGGGGAATTGACCTGATCTGGGTTCTTAAAAAAAAAATCTCGTTGATTTTAGTGACGTTGTATTTCATATATAATTTGTTTTTACTATTTGTGCTATACCATGTTTGCATTTGTGTTATACCATGGGTGCATATCATCCTGAGAAAGGTTGGCGCAAGGCTAATAATCGTGCCCGGAAAAACAAATTATTATGAACAGTTTAACAAGTCTCGGATAAGGACCAGATATCGGTGGAGAGACTTGCTAAACAAGGCCAAGACGGGATTCCGGTTGTACTGCCGATGATGATGATGTGTGCATATAACCACGGCTTGGCCACTTTGCAGTAAAAGTCGAGAAGTGACTTGGACCAAAAGAGTATATTATTGCTTTTCGCCCCATATAAAATTGCAACAGTAGGGAATAACAAATGATCTGGCAAGGCTTTTGATAACCGACACCAGAAACACCAGAAACACCAGAAACCTGTTCGTATCTCAGGTGACTACCTGAGCGATAACCTATAACGCCTTTCCTGGACTAAAAAAACTAACTGATAATTGCCACGAAATACTGATAATCTGATAAATCAAACGTACTGTGATAAAGTAGATCTGATAAATCAAATGCACTGTGGTCTTGCCTCACCTTACCCGGTATGTATTGAACCCGAACCGAAAATAACAACGAATGGTTAATTGGGTATTCAATGCACCAAATCATATTATGATATGTACCTTTCACTTTTTCCGCTTTCGTATTTAGAATGCTACCTGAAAGTTTCATTTTTGTCAGTCAGAAGTATTCAGCTTGTGTAGCGATGGTGCATTTTGAGACAAAATCACATCTGCTACCTAATTTTGACATAATCTGCTCTACTGCCGTCATCGTATAATACATAATATCAAACCCAACCCCTTTAAAGAATATACTGTGTACAAATATTACACCGAATTTTCGATATATTGAATTTCAATTTTTTATAGTTGGTAGCACAGTTCGCGTCAAAATACATGCCATTATCTTCATTTATGAAATAGTTACGCTTCTATTTTGTGAGTAGCACATATGTATCCCATTACATAAATCCCGTTTAACGTAATATTAATTCAACTCATAATATTCATATAGCACAAAATGCGCTCTTAATCTTCTCCTCTTTAATTGCCTACCTATGACACGCAGTCATTTTTACTACTCAAGCTACACGCAATCCAATTACGAGTACATTTTTGCAACGTATCGTATATCCAAAAGCAAACACCTGGCATGGGAGATTCCCTGTTAATTGCTAGCGCCTCCAAAAATGCAACGGATAATGTCAATTACCGGACGCCTAGTGGAAATTCCAATCAAAATGCTGACGCCTACGAAAGGCAGGCACATGGAAAATGACGAAACGATTTGCTTGACCCAAGGCCACTGCACTTCAAGTGGATCAATCAAGTGGCGATATACGAAATTAGACGATAGCAATTAAACAAAGCAAATGACTCAATATTGATCATGCGTTCCGGGTTATTACAAGTGGAGAAGAATAGAGTGTATCGTCTGAGATTCTCCCCCAATAATTTGGGTATAAAAGGAGTGGTTGGAAAGATGATAACTCAGAGTTAATCGATCGGAGAAAAAGGTTGCAAGGTTGCAGCCTTGCGATGGAACAGCGGGCCTTTTACTCTGAAATAAAATAATAGAGTTAAGTAATCAAGCAGTTAGCAGTTTCGCACAAGTACAGCGGGTCTTTTGCTATAAAATAAAATATTAAGTTATGACTACTACTATTTATTGGCCTATAGGAGCCCGGAAGTTCTTGACCTCACTGACTCGGCTGCGGCATCACCATCTGTCCTGTGCACTCTGCTTTCACGCTTGACCATCTGATCCGATCTCCTCAAGGTCAAACCTTACATTGTCCTCCAATTTCCGTTGCGGCCGCCCTACTGGTCTCTTTTCCTTTGGTCTTCCGTCAAGAATTCTATGCACGGTCCTATCGTTGCCCATTCTCGCCACATGTCCGTTGTAAAGCAAATAAACCATTATAAGAGTTAAGTAACCAAGCAAAAGGTCGCGGCCTTTCATAAGTACAGTGGACCTTTTGCTTTAGAATAAAATATTATGATAAACGAAAAATCTTAAACTAATAAGAAGACATAAACAATTAAAGAAAACGTCTTTATCTAACTCTCCGTCTACTCGCTGATCCCTCGCTATTGAGGAAGCACGGCGAGACGCGTCATAACACATGTGGAATTGGTGCGTTTTTCAATGTCCAAATGTATTAAGAAAGGATTTGCATTGAATTTGTGTTGAAAAATGAAATTTCGATGGCAGAAACATCGAAAGTGTCGAATTCAAAAGTATGTGATTGAATAACATGTGGCAAATGAACCGCATCCGAGGCGACAAAAAATATCAACTAATATACAACACTTTAAGGAAACCAAAGATTTGCTACTCAAATATCGACGAGTGACTTTAAGAGACGTTCCCGATAGTGTTGACACTACAGTTGGATCATTAAACACCATCGTGAAAGATATTGCGGCTGAAAAGAGTCAAATCTCTATTGATTCCAAAAACATTAATTTGACCATCCCCATACCAGAGACTGCTTTCTGATTATCAATCGATTAAATCAACAACAAAACTCGAATTTATGCCTGCGATCCCGAAACAATCGATCAATCAAGAAAATATCGTCCCAAAGGCGAAGCAAAACTCAAAATATGACACAAAAGGCGGTTCAAAAATCAAGCTCAAGTAAATAGTTTTTTGCGATTATCGTGGTGTTATGCATTCACAATTTCTTACAAACCCCAGAACTATTAACAAGCTATGCGTCGTTTGCGTAAAGCTATTAAGCAGCCCAGAATAATGGCAAAACTACTCATGGTTTTCGTATCATGATAATGCGTCATCTCACACTGCAGTTTGGGAGTTTTCCGATAAAAGTTCGATCAATATCCACAAACACCGTATTCACATGATACTGCGAGGCTTCTGGCTATTCTCTAAACTCAAAGGACCATTTCGAGGACACGGTTTTGACACGATTGAAATGGCAAAATCCGAATCCCTGTGCACTTTGAAGGCCGCTCCGGAAATCGACTTTAACAAGATTTTCGAAGATTGGATCTGGCAAGTGTTTTGTGTTTCGGGGGAAGTGTTTTGTTTCGGGGGAGATTTTTAAAAGGCAATGAAACGGATTTGGAATATATAAAAGGATTTACAATATCGTAACCAAACTGCAAGACATTTTTGACATAGAAATATGAAATTTCGTTTATTGTATAATATGTAACAGTCTTATCACTGTCGATAGAATCCTAGATATTTTACGTAGACCTGAATAAGATGTATGGCAACTTGACGGCCGTCCCGTGAAGTAGTGCACCAAGTTTTTAATTGCGCTACTCTCAATTGGAATCTGAATTATTATTATAGAAACAACCTTTCAAGCATTTGAAAGACCCAGCGCAGCTGTTGTTGTGGTATCCTAATCGGCTTTAAAATACTTTGTTACAAATCGGACTAGGGAGCAACCATTTCTTTTATTGTATGTTGTGCAACAAATATTTAGCTCTAAATTTACAAAACACAAAAGCTATTTAGAAAATTCACTCAAAAGCATAAAAACATAAAATTATAAAACATTGTACATTAGGAGATGTTTAGTTTGAAGGAAAATTTCCCGATGATGATTATGCGACAGATTCGTGGCTGTTCTTAGTACTAAAGAACAGACACGTAGCTATGACAAGCATCTTACCTAAAGAAGAGGAAATCGATGTAATTTAAATAGATAATGTAAATGTACTGCGTTAGTGTTGAAGATATTGAGGCGCGTGTATATATATACAAAATAGACATACCTCTTTTGAGCTTTCGGATACCGACGTAGAGCTCTTCGAGACTCCAGATTCGGCACCAACTTCTGCAACCTCCATTTTTTATATTGTTTACGTTGATTTGTGTCCTTGAGATGTGATTGGCAGATTAAATCCTTTGACTGGAAACTGAAAGATAGCGAAATGGGGTTCGGTAAGTTCATTCTAGGAAATCGAAACATATTTCAAAGTACGAATATTTTTAAATTTTTCTCTGTGCATATTTCGCCTTCACGCTTTCCTATGCCTTGGTTGCTAGGATTACGCTACTCTTCTAATTTTTTTTATAATAGATAGGCTTATGTTCTGAAACAAACTCAGATAACTCAGGATATTGCTTTCTTAGTCAAAAAGGCGGAGATTTTAAGGTACTCTTCAATATCAAAGTCCTGTGCGAGGCGAAAAAAGGGGGAAAAAATAAGGAGGTGTACATGTCTTGAATACCTGGATTTTTTTCTTCTTACACGAACGCGCGCACAAAAGGAAATTTTTAAGTACCTTTAAATATCAGAGCATTGTATATTAGTCTTGAATGCCTGGACATTATAACGACGAGGAAACACATGATCAGGTAGAGCATTCCACATTCGTGTGATTCGTCTAAAGAATGACTCTCTATGTTTACTTGTGCGCCTGAAGTTGACTTTCAACGTGAACTGATGCGAATTCATTGATTGACGGGTATCGCGGGAAAATGTCTGAAGGGGCGGAACACATTCAGTAAGTTCAGTTGAGCAACGACCGTGGTAATGTAGCGTCTCTAACAGATACACACACAATACACAAGCAAATAGTGAAGAACACCGAACGAAAATCGAATAAGAAAATGCATCAGAGCCGTATACCATAGCGATAACATAACAATTCACATCAGTGGAATATACTTGAGTTTAAAAATCGAATTCAAAACACGGCCAGTAGCCTGATGTGTTGCGCTTTGGTTCAATTTTTGGTGATTCTAACTGGCATAACACGTTCTTCACTATCATTCCAAACGCTATAGTAATACCTACAGAAAAGAGATAGGCATGATACGTTGCGCCTGTGTTCTAACGACGGAATTGATCGACGTACGGCTGAGTCCTCGATAAGTTTCAATGCTCGTTTTTGCATCATGTCACGTGTAGTGCAGTTTTGGATGCGCCTGACCAAATAAGGGAGTTGAACTCCATTTTTGGAGGAATATACGCCTTGTAAATAGTGGCCACGGTAGATGGAATGAAGTATCTTTTGCATCTCTTGAGGAACCCCATACATTTTCAGGCAGCAGTTTCTTTCGCAGCTTCAAATATGTGGTCATTCCAATTAAGAGCCGATATAATTCGAGTGTCGAGGATTGATAGTTCCTTGGCTTCGGCGATGCAAGTGCCATTCATCGACAGTGTATGTGCTTTAGGGTTCGCCTTTGACGACAAGAGACAGCACAGAGTTTTTGAGGCATTGAATTCTACTCGGTTACATAACCCCCATTGATATATCCTGTTCAGGTCGGAATTCAATGTATCAAGCATAACCTGCTGAATGTGGCATAATTTTTGCAAATTGTGTCTAATGTCACTGTGCTTTGATTTGTATGTTACAGACAGATAGAAAACTATTACTATTTACAAATAAACTTTAGAGAAAACAGAGTCCACACTTTTCATTTCTAACAAAATGATAGCCAAGTCACATTATGGTATTTCTCACGCGCCACCCCGTAGTAACCATGTGGATTGATCTTGCTCGGGGAGATGTTAGTCTACCTTTGGAATCTATCTAGATATTGGAAACATTAAGTCTCGGATGTTAGTATTTGATCTAAAAAGCATATGGTGAAAAATAGCGTAACAACGTTCTGTAGGTAAGATGAAGAAAAGGCGGCTGGTATAAAACTGAAGCGGGCGGATGGGAGCGAACATAAAGGGCAAAGTCACTGATTGCTTTCAACCCGGCAAAGGCCTGGGTGATCCTTGTCCCGGTTCAATCCAAGTTGGCATGCAGTCTCCACGTGACACCCCTGGATAGTTACTTCGGCACCCGCCAAGTAGTAAACCAATTCATGCAGCGACATCCTGAGAAAAGTTGGCGCAAGGCTAATAACCATGCCCGTAAAAACGAATTATTATGGCAAATTTACCAGGCCTCGGATATCGACCGGATACACGACGACGGCCATGGAAACGAAAATGACTAAACGATTTAAGAATTTTCTCATGGAACGTCCGCTCACTATACAGAGCTCGAGTTGCACAGCAGCTAGTCGATGCCCTGTCCGGATATAAAGCTGGCATAACAGCATTACAAGAAATAAGATGGACGGGGAGTGGTGTTATTCAAAGAAACTAGTATGACATTTATTACAGCTATCATGCAAAACACCATGTGCTCGGGGTAGGCTTTCTAGTCAGCCGAAAACTGAAGCCTGCCATTATCGGCTTTAATGCAATAAACGAAAGGCTATGCACTCTTCGCGTGCGAAGCAAGTTTAAAAACATAAGCCTCATAAACGTTCACGGACCTACAGAGGAGTTCCCTGACGACGAAAAAGAAGAACACTACGAGAACGTCGAACGGGCCCTCAATGCCTGCCCAAGATACGATGTGAAAATCGTTCTTGGTGATTTGAATGTGAAAATAGGTCGGGAGCCGGTTTTCAGGCACTAAGCAGGTTCCCATAGTTTGCATGAGAACACTAATGACAATGGACTAAGAGTCATCGAACTGGCACCATCGAAAAACTTGGTCGTTGCATGTACCAGGTTTTCGCGTAAAGATATCCACAAAGCCACCCGAGTACCACCTGAGGGAGCCACTCGCAACCAAATTGACCACGTGTTGATAGATCGCCGCCACTCCTCGAGCCTGATGACGGTACAAACGTACCGAGGTGCCAACGTCGGCTCGGATCACTATTTTGTTGGTACAGTTTTCCGAGCGCTGATTGCCATACGGAGACGTATTGCATCCGCGGATCAGGTTCGAATCAACACGGCTGCCTTACGCAATGAGAATACTTGGTCGTTGCAATTATCAGGTTTCCACGTAAAGATATCCACAAAGCCACCTGGGTGTCACCTGATGCAGCCACTCGCAACCAAATTGACCAGGTCTTGATAGATCGCCGCCACTCCTCGAGCCTGATGACGGTACGAATGTACCGAAGTGCCAACGTCGACTCGGATCACTATCTTGTTGGTATAGTTTTCCGAGCGCGGATTGCCTTACGGAGACGTATTGCTTCCGTGAATCAGATTCGAATCAACACGGCTGCCTTACGCAATGAGAATACCAGTAACACCTTGGGTCATGCGTTAAGACTCGCTCTCGAAGAGCTCGACGGAGGGAGGGTAAATCCTGGGGCCAGAATGCCGGGCGTAGAAGAGAAATGGACACGCCTTAAGAATATTGTCATTAGTACTGCCAACTCCATCTTAGGCAGTAGTCGTAGAGATCGGAGCGACTGGTTTGATGATGAGTGCAAACTAGCGACTGGACGTAAGAATTCAGCAGTCTCATAGGACGCGGGTGCGCGAAGAGAAATACAAAGAGCTCAGAAGATCTGAAGAAAGGCTTCACAGACAAAATAAAAGTGCCTGGAAAAAAACCTTGTCTGTGAAATAGAGAAAAGTAGAGAGCGAGGTCCGCACCAGGCGCGGAAGTTCTACCAAATAATCCGCAGTATGACCCGGTACACACCACGCTGCACCTACTGCAAGGATAAAGAGGGTAACCTGATCACCGATCTTGAAGGCATTCTGGAGCGATGGGAAGTGCACTTCAATGAATTGCTAAATGGTCAGCTCACAGAAGAATTGGAGGCTCCACCAATGCAAAATCAAGACCAAATGCTGCTGTCACCAAGCATAAAGGAAACATTAAAAGCCATAAGACAGCTTACATCAAATAAAGCCCCCAGAGCTGATGGCACCAGCTGAGTTTATCAAATAAGGAGGGACGTCGTTACATCCCGCAATTCATGAAATCGTGGTGCACGTATGGGAGCAAGAGGAGTTGCCGGAAGATTGGCGTCGTGGAATAATTTGCCCCATACATAAGAAGGGAGATATCACGCAGTGCAGCAACTATAGGGGTATAACATTGCTGAGTACCGCCTACAAGATACTCTCCACTATCCTACGAGACCGGATAGCCCCCATATGCTAAAGTCATCAATTGGTCATCCCAGGCAAATCAGCGATTGATCAGATATTCACCTTTAGGCAGGCGATGGAAAAATGTCTGGAATTTAAGATTACATTATATCATCTATTCATAGACTTTAAGGCAGCCTACGACAGCATAGCCAGGGTAGAACTATATATATCTATAGAAAGAACTATATATATCTAAATATCTATAGAGAGAGATTGGCATTCCAAACAAATTGAAATGACTTTGTAGGTTGACCATGAGCAACGTAACTAGTCAAGTAAAAATAGCGGGATTGCTGTCCATACCAATAAACATCTTTAATGGACTCCAACAAGGGAACGATCTGCCCTGCCCCCTCTTCAACCTGGCTTTGGAGAAAGTAATCCGTGACTCTGGCGTCACAACTAAGGAGACTATTCAGCACCAAGTCCAACCAGATACTTGCCTACGCAGATGACATGAGATGGTAGATCCGATTTACCTGTACAGGATTCCTTCACCCAGATCGAGCAGGCGGCACAAAACCTGGGACTGCACATTAATGTTGGAAAGACTAAGTACATGGTGGCAACTTCTGCGAAAAGAAGACCCAACGTTGGTCAAACTATCAGGGTAGTGGAGCACGAATTTGAAGTAGTGCAATCCTTCAACTACCTTGGGTCAATAGTATCAGCCGACTACAATATGGAAAAAGAAATACGCGAACGGCTGATCAAACCCAACAAAACCGACTATGGTCTATCAAGGCTCTTTAAATCCCGAAATTTATCCAGAACATCCAAGGTACTACTGTACAATACCATGGTCTTACCAGTACTCATGTATAGATCCGAGACCTGGGTGCTCAATAAAAGGCACTCTGAACTCTTAGCCGGAGACTAATATTCCGATTCCGGAGACGCTACAACCATGAGTTGTACGAGATCTGCCTTGAAGGTAATGTTGTAAGACTCCGGTGGCCGGGAAACCTAGCTCGAACGAGCAAATAGGAGCCTGCCCGGAAAGACCTTGGGGGCAGTATGTATGGAAGGAGACAGCGCGGCAGACCTTATTCGCGATGGAGGGATGGCGTAGACCAGGAGCCCCAGAGCCTGGGAGTACCAAACTGGATGACATCGGCTCGAAATTGGGACCGGTGGAGAGATTTGTTAAATAAGGCCAAGACCAGATCCCGGTTGTAGTGCCGATGATGATGATGAAAAATGTACGCAAAAATAATCATCATCATCATCGGCACTACAACCGGGAGTCGGTCTTGGCCTTATTTAGCAAGTCCTGAGGCTTGTTAAATTTTCCATAATGATTTGTTTTTTCCGGGCAAGGTCATTAGTCTTGCGCCAACGGAAAAATAATACTGGCTTTTAAATGTTGACTATAAAATCGGACATTTCATGTTTACGATTGATGCCAAACATTCCAGCTACTTTTCTAGCGTCGTCAATTAGATATTGGAGCCAGATGGGGCTGTGCACATTAAAGTCGCCAATTACAAGAATTTTAGATGATGGGTGGTACATTTAGGTATGATATTACAGTGTGGTATTATTTCGCCTTAATTTGTGCGAGTATTCTCCTTCGTTCTTTGGGTGAAATAAGTAATTGTTCTTCTTGAGAAGATGAGGGTATGGGCTATCTGTTATGCCAGAGTACCAAACATTGGATGCGATTGAAGATCCTGCTTGGTGCGTAACTTTTCTTTCGACATTCTTCTTTAAGATTTGAACATCGTCGATGGTTTTATATGACTCCGTTTGCCCATTTGAAATGTCTCGAGCTTCATTTACTTTCCCCAAATTTTGTCTTTCTGACAAAAGCTGGTTAGAAGCGTAGTTCAGCTTCTATTAGGATTAAGGTATCTACCTTTAAGTCATATTATTAAAAGTACTAAGGTAAAAAAAACTAAGAGAATACAAAATAAAAAGTATATAAAATGTAAAAAAAAACAGACTTTATCTGATTCTCTGATAATTTCAGCCGAACCACACAAATATACACGAATATGTCATTGTAATGTCCACAGCTTCAAAACCAAGAAAGTTCCGACGGGATCAAAGGGAGTACGTGCTGGCGGGAGGTGATTTTAGTCGGTAAAAATCCGGCATATCTTTGAATCGGTTCAAATGTAGCTTTTGAAGAGATCAACTTTCCTATCGAAAAAAAACCCTCAAAACCAATACACATCGATATATCCTCTCCTTACTCCCTTTATGTTCTCCTGATCGCGGTGTGCTTCGACATTTAAGGGTACGTGCGTTTGTATAAAAAGACTTCCAAAAGATGATAGACAGTTCACGGTTCTTTTAAACATAACGGGTCAATTGAAAAGTCCCCGGCCTTCCATAGTAAAACACATTTTTTTGGCAAAATTCGTTTTTTTTATTCAACATAATTCCCTTCGAGGGTGATACACTGATTATAGCGATCCTCCAACTTTTCGATACCTTTTTTGTAGTACGATTTGTCTTTTGCTTCAAAATAGGCCTCAGTTTCGGCGATCACCTCTTCATTCGACGAAAATTTCCTCCCAGCGAGCATTCTTTTGAGATCTGAGAACAGGAAATAGTCGCTGGGGGCCAGATCTGGAGAATACGGTGGATGCGGAAGCAATTCGAAGCCCAATCCATGGATTTTTGCCATCCTTTTCACTGACTTGTGACACGGTGCATTGTCTTGGTGAAGCAGCACTTTCTTTTTCTTCAAATGCGGTCGTTTTTCGGCGATTTCGTCCTTCAAACGGTCCAATAACGCTGTGTAATAGTCGCTGTTGAAGGTCCTTCCTTTTTCAAGATAGTCAATGAAAATTATTCCGCGCGCATCCCAAAATACAGGCGCCATAACCTTGCCAGCCGACTGTTGCGTTTTTCCACGCTTTGGGGCGGGTTCATCGTGTGCAGTCCACTTGGATGACTGTCGATTGGACTTCGGAGTGAAATGATGGAGCCATGTTTCATCCATTGTCACATATCGACGCAAAAACTCGGGTTTATTACGCTTGATCATCTCCAAACACTGCTCCGAATCATCAACTCGTCGTTGTTTTTGGTCAAAAGTGAGCTCGCGCGGCACCCACTTTGCACAGAGCTTTCTCATACCCAAATATTCGTGAATGATATGATGTACACGTTCAGTTGATATCTTTAGAGTGCCTGCTATTTCATTCAATTTCAATTTACGGTCATTCAAAATCATTTTGTGGATTTTTCTAATGTTTTCGTCGGTAACAACCTCTTTTGGGCATCCACTGCGTTCACCGTCTTCGGTGCTCATTTCATCACGTCTAAACTTAGCATACCAATCCTTGATGGTTGATTTTCCTGGGGCGGTGTCTGGAATCTCGTCATCAAGCCAAGTTTTTATTCAACTGTATTTTTTCCCTTCAAAAAGCAATATTTTATCAACACGCGAAATTCCTTTTTATCCATTTTTTTCACAATAACAGAAGTTGCTTCACTCAAAATACTATAATTCACAAACTAATGATCCGACATCAGTCAAATTTATACACGCGTCTTTTGAAGGTTAGGGCTAACTAAAAATCATATGGATTTAATTCTAGTGCCGCCATCTATGTGTCAGGCCGGGGAATTGACCCGTTAGTGTACCATAAGATGAAACGTAAAATGAAATCGGGTATTATTTGACAGGAAGATGAAACTGAGTATTGAACAATTATGTTTTGTTTGCGCCAATATTGGCTTTTAATGGAGCGATTATTGTCCACAAATTTCTTACAATGCCGTAAATATAAGTGAAAGCACCCACCTGTAATCAACGCCATAAAATAAATAACAATTCCGTAGTTGCGAAATACTCCCTGACAACCTGCGATCCATCATGTCAAAACATTTCGAAAGCTAATGACATTTCGTCGGAGGATCTTAACGTCGTTTACCCCTTCTACTTAGTCAACACGTAGATTAAAATCTAATCTAACACTGTCGCCGCAAGCTTTCCTGTGTATCAAGAATTTCCCCAAAATATATATAGCCCCAGATATGTATCCGTCACTTTCATAACTGTGTCACTCGTTTAATGTCGCCTGTGGCATATCGCCGCCGTCAGCGGCCCACTCCTTCTAACAAGCAATTAACGCCATTTTGTCGCATCATAATTTTCAGTTGCAGCTAATTATCACGCAAGAGGCCAAAATATCTGAGCATTATATCTCTTTGCGTATACTTGTGTATTTCAGTGAGAACATCGGAAACGGTTGCAAAATAAATTCGGAGAACGTTTTTCAGTGAGTTTCTTGGTGGAACAGCGCCAACAAAACGAGAATATTTACTAGGGATAATATCTAATTATGACGGATGCATCTACAACAATGCAGGTGTTTACAATTACAGTTGAGAAATAGAGATTGTTTGGCTTAGTCTAGTTTATGTTAAATACGCTCATGCAAAGGGGAGTCGAATGTAAATTTGACGCAATATCGCTTCTAGACCGGTCTGATTTATAACACCCTCATATTGATTTATAAATCCTTGTCTTATGGGAGATGATTGAGCAGCGCGCGTTGCTATTTTTATCGCCGGGTATCTAATTCGCTTTCTTTTGTTAAAAATAAACCTAACACTGCATCTACAATTATATCTGATATAAAAAATTGGAAAGTATACACGTTTTGTGCCCGCTGGTGTGGAACTTAGCTGTACGGTGGTGCCACAACGACCTTGTTGGAAAATTGGCTGATTGAAGTTAGCATAGCAGAAATCGTAACAACATAGAGAGAATTGGCACATGAGTCAGATTTTCTTAAATTGTCTGTATGTAATAAATGTACACAAAACAGAATTTGTTAAGATCCAGATCTCGGAGAAATACATTTTCGGGGAGCGCATTGGTGAAGGTTGGTTGTAAAACAATTCTCTGTAGTGATCTGTACGATTAAGATTGAATGTCAATGTAAACTTTTTTTATTTATGGCGACATCTACACAAAAGTAAAAGATCTGCCCTGGTCTGCAATGATAAGCGTAACTTAAGGTCAATCTGCACATTATTGACATCTCTAATGGGAGGTACATTTTTTGGTTTTATTTGTTTTTTATCTTCTTATCTGTTTCGTTTTTCTTAAACTTCAAGGGTTATATTAGGTTATAAGCAATACCCATATGGTTGATACCTGAACTAGTCTCAAATCACAACAAAACACCACTCATTGTAATGCAAGGTTTTCTATAATGAATTTCCAGTTCCATAACTTGCCACAATCTTACAAGAACAGATATTAAGTTGATAGCCCAACTGCTACAATAGTATAAACTTGCCGATAGAACCCGCATACTCTTAATCACTCCCACGTTGCACGCTGCTTACAGTCATTAACACAGGGATATACTTAGTTTAGTCCTAGATCACATTAAAGAATGGCGTCTTTAAATTTCAGAATTTTATGCCATCGTAAAATTACAAAGTTTACTTTGTGAACGATTGAGATTTCTGGTCAGTTGGTAAGGAGGTTGTGTCTTGCGTTTGATTGTGCAAACCTAGGTTCAGCTGACGACTCTTCCTATTGTGGAGTTCAGCATAATTACTGAGTGGTAGGTAGGGTCCAAAGCCCAGCCGCCCAGTGAAATACCACTCCATTAAGCTATGGGCTTCGTGAAATGGTTGGGAGAAATCCTTGAGCATCTTTCGGAGTTTGGCTGATGGACCCGGCCGAGAAAGAAAATAGCAACTCAGGGCGCTGACTCAGCCCTATAGGATCGCCTTTCCTGGGAGAAGTAAAAAAAAAAAAACGGTAAAATGGTGAAAAAACAACAACAGAATCATGTCAATCATTTTGACTTTACTAGAAATATCGATGGCTCGATTTTAGTTCTCTAAGTATGAGTCAATTGATCTCGGCCGGCAGCAGGTCTTGCCTAAGTATTGTAGTGACTCGAATTGTGTCCTGCACAACCAAGTCTTTCCGATTCCAATTCAATAATAAAATAAAATTGTTTTGTGGGGAAGAAGTATGTACCTAACAAGGGCACGAGATTCCCTTCTTCCTCCATCATTGTCGTTCCACCGGCACAATTTCGCGATTGTTAGGAAGTCCGCCGAAAATGACAATCACAATCACCAAAAACACTGACAACAATAGACGCCCAGAAACGAAAAGTACGATGCGAATATATTGGTGGAAACTGCAACACAGGAAAGAAACGGAAATACACACAAACACTTCAGGAACTGCAGCCGGAAAATTAAACACGCGGATTTAGTTTATTGTTAAATGTTTATTCCTTAATACTTTTATTTGGTTTGGAGGTATCCAAGTATTTTGATTTACACAGATTTTACGGGGTCAATACGCACAAGAAACGAAAGTGATATTGTATACATATACAACTACCCACTCGACTCCGGAAATTTTATTTACGCATCTCCGCTGCCGGCGGAGAGCGGGAGTGAACCAACCGTCGGGAACGGTGGTTGTAATAGGACTCAACCGATATCCTCTCCAATAAGGATATCGTTTTTACCTAACACCAGAGACACGTAAAGTCTCTCCTGGTGGTATAGGAAACCAGATCTTGTGATAAAGGTCATGGTAGTATGTGTGGTGATCGTTCAGATCGATGCTATTCACACGTGCTTGACAGCAGTGGAACAACGAAACAGGCAGGCGACAAAGACAAAAGGGAAAAATGACCAAACGCGCCGTTGGTAATGCGGGTCATTGTTTACACGATGCCTCGTCGCTATTTTCGACGTTGGGAGAAAAAGGTGCTAAAGCAAATTGGATGTTTATGGCATCTCTGGCTGCAGTAGAAACCGGGTTCATGTTTGCATTAGGAAATGCTGGAGAATTTGGTTTCAGCGTCTATTGCGCTAATTATATGCAGCTGCTTGGGTTGTTTATTGATAAGACAAACAAAAACGGTTGCCAGGCAATGTGTATGAAAAGGTACATGACGCGGCTGGGAAAATAGACGGTGCAATATTTATGGTCCCTGTCATGACGGTTACATTGAATGCAATCCGAATTATTTTGTTTACCGGAATTCATCTAAGGAAATTTGACTGGCGACGTAGATGCCGAAATTGATTGGAAATTCCTGGTAAGCTAATAAAGAAATCTTAAGGGGCAGTAGTATGCGAAGAAAATGCATGAAGGTAAGTTTTCTTTACAGGGACTTAAAGATCATAGATTTGATCTCTATAATGCGTGCAGCATTTACAGGTACTAATACTGTTGCATTAGCAAACTTAAGGGAGTAGGGTAGTAGTTATGGGGGTTTTTCAGGTAAGTAGACCGTAGGGTTTGGCGGAACCGCTACAGTTTCAATAAACTGTCCTAAATAGCTTTTAGTTCGTGCTGGCGCCACCCGAAAAAACCGCCAGCAACTTATTATTCCACATTTCAAATGTGTGAACCATAAAAAATCGAATGAAACAACATTGGTCCTATAATCAAGCTGGAGAAACATTCAATCAGCACACAAGTCGACACGAAATTTTTATTTCTCATTTTGTTAGTGAAATCTGTCACGGGCGTAGCGGCCTCGGTAGCCCAGTAGTTAGCACGTAGGTCACATAATCAATCCGTCATGGATATCATAAACGAAGGCAGATACTCTGTTGCACTTATCGCCTGATCGTGGACACGGCGCTGAGGTCGGGACTACAGTCGCTATCACATCGAAGGGGCGTAGCTGATGTCTGTCTGTTTTATAGATATTATCATGGGTACTGTTCTTGGGAGATTCGTGGCATTGTTCCACGCAATGCGGTTTGTATGCGCTCTACAAGACAATCCGACAGATCGTACCAATTTGCGGTTCATTTCCCGACAACGCGAACATCCCTGCATTAGAACTCGTTCCGTTACAGAGCGGGGAAGCTGTGGAATTCCCTTCCCACGCGAGTGTTCCCGAAGCGTCACAATCTGCAACTGTTCAAAAAGAACTGCAACAGTTATTTGTTGGCATCTCGGGGCGCCGACTCGACGCTATAGGTTCGCATCTCCCGAGAGGAGTGTAATAAAAAAGAATTAAAAAAAGTTGTGCGGGGTGTATAAAGTAAATAAAGGAATCTCGACATACATGCGTTCAACGAAACATGTAGAAGTGTTTGATGCATTGCGAACAAAATTTACACGTGACTGTAGGATGCTGCGAGAGGAATACCCATCTATTCCTCCAGCATTCTTCTTATGGCACCTCTGTTCTTCTCTCTAACATTGTTAATCTTGCATAATTTATTACAATGGGTGACGTTGTGTGAAGGTGGGGTAATATTTACTACATATAGGTGTTAGGTTGCGTTGGAGAAATGAATCAGTCGCTATTAGGATATAAAGTAGTTGCCCCTCCCGCTTATCCATTGTGGACCTTAGAATACAGTCCCTTTAAGGTGGCATTACCCAGTTGCGCCGAATAGTTGCAATGTCGCGAGAGTTTCGCGTGGGGTGTTTGACAATCTAAACACGGACCATCGATCCTTGCACTAAATGAGACGAAGGTAAACACCAATATCGATACTTCGAATTTCAAGGCGCGTAGGTTTTTTTTGTATATTGGGTTGAGTAAAGTGCCAGTACGTATTTTTGCAACACATGTGTTAGTACAGTTTTGGCAGCACTGGATCCATTCACACTTACATATTTTTGTCATATGTCGTTTAACCGCTCAGTTTAAGCTTCCTTCTTAACAAAACTTGAGCGATTTGGTTGAGTTTTAGAGGTTTTACAAAAAGTTGAAAATAGGAGATCAATCTATGCATTTCCGCCATATTCTACTGATTTATTTCGGTAAAGGGAAGAAGGGGCGTCAAGCTTGTAAAAAACTACATAAAGGTTACGGTGGTGATGCTCCACGAGAAGGACAGTGCCAAAACTGGTTCAAGAAATTCGGCGCTGGTAATTTGTATATCAAAGATGCTCTTGGATCAAAAAGGTCCAACGAAGTTGATGATGACAAAATAATGGCATTGCTTGTGTGAGATCCATGTTACGAGAGATTGCACATTGCAACACTGAAGATCAGTCAAAAAACTAAAGAAGCTTGGATAAGTAAGCAAGCTTGATATTTCGATTTCTCAAGGATATAAAGACAGGTCTTTCTCCGAACGAGGAATTATGAAGCTCACCGAAAGATACCAGAACATCATCGAAGAAAACGGAAAATATATTGTGACGCATATAACAATCAGTACTAGAATATTCTAGAAAGTCCGAAACAAAGTACTAGAATATTCTAGAAAGTACTGGAAAACTGGAGACTAAAAGCAATAGAAAATTCGAGGCTATGGAACGGACAGAAACGAAACACCAAATCAGAATGAGGAAAACCGGTATAAATACTTCGCACGCAGATCGGGAAGATAAGTCATAAGTGAGTAGTAAGCAGTCAAAGACGCGATAAGTACGGAAGCGATAAGTCAAGAAATCGTTAAGTGTACGGTAAAAGTAACGGTTGTTATTAACGGACTAATGAAGTGTTACATTAATTCAAAATCGATTTAACGGCTCTTATTTATTAAAAATAATTAATCCAGCGAACCCTAAGCTCGCTACAATATCTTTGGTTTACCTCTGTCGTTGACTTTGAAAAACATATAGAATATGGCTTTTTATTCAACCCTATATATATAGAATTTTCTCAGATAAGGCGAACCTATAACAACGAGATAACGTCGTAAGATTTTTTTTTTTTATACTAACGTGCGCACAAAGGGGATTTTGAAGTACACTTAAATGTCAGATGTCAGATCAAGATGCTAGTAGAAAACCGTTGGTAAAACACCAACAGTTTTGAACAGTTGGAAATTTTAACATTATGTCAACACACATGCTGGAGAGCTGGAGGGAAGTAACACAGTTTCGCGGTTCTGTACGAAAACAAATTTTGGCAGAGAGATGTACGTGCCGTTGAGAGATGAATTGCAAATGTATACTATAGCATTCTAGTGCCTGAACACTAATATGTTTCTGAATTAATTTACATATACATGGAATTAGTACTTCAATCCATCATGTGAAGGGTTATTGTTTACCAGTTCCTATCACTAGATTTTCGATCTAGCCCGGAATTTAATTTCTGCTGAAAACAATTCCACATTTGTAGCATATCATTCTTCATTATTTCCTATATAGAAGCCCGAACTTGAACACAACTGTCTTTAAATGAATTCGATGCTCTAAGCGATTCTAATCATAGGAACTTAATCCTATACTAACTTACTAAAACTACCATAACTCTCATGGGCTTAGTTATTCTGGACACATAATAATTTGAACTCAGGTCGTAAATTAATCTTTACGTGTGTTGTTAATCATCAGTCCGGCAACACATTCAGGTGATAGGATGCAATCCTGAGGAACACCGGCATTCTGACAATCCTATGCTGTTGTAGTGTTCTTCTTCCTTTCTGTTAAACGTGATAAGTTGATTCGACTCACTAGTTGAATTTGTATCGTAGTATTGATGTACGAGGGTTGCCTCTTATGTTTCGGGATTTGGCAACCCTAGCGTTGCAATTGACAGCTCTGTCGTAAAGTTGGACATTTTTGAGGTTATACGCACTCAGAACGTTTTGACATACGAGCGCTATTTGTGTTGTTTACAGTAACTTAAAAGATTCATCTCGGCCCAAAAATGGAATTAAATCGTCAATATTTTCGTGCGATTATTTTTTACAACTTTCGGCGTGGGTTAACTCAGCAACAGTGCATGGATGAACTTAATTCAATTTTTGGCGATGAAGCTCCATCAAGGACCAGTGTTTATCGATGGTATAGTGAAATCAATCGTGGTCGTAGTTCACTCCAGGATGAATTTCGTGAAGGTCGTCCAAAATCAGTTGTTGTTCCGAAAACCATTGATGCTGTGCGCGAACTGATATTGGAAGATCGTCATGTGACCTATCGTGAGATTGAGACAACCTTAGGCGTTAGTGGGACCAGGAATTTGTTCGCGTTGGATCCCACACAATTTGTTAATCGCCCAAAAAAAGGCTCGTGTCAATTGGTCGAAAGAAATGCTCAAAAAATACGGTCGCGGTACTTCGAAACACGTCTATGACATCGTGACAGGTGATGAATCGTGGATTTACGCATATGAGCCCGAAAGTAAACAGCAGTCGACTGTCTGGGTGTTTCAAGATGAGCCAAATCCAACAAAAGTTGTTCGCGCACGAAGCACTTCCAAGCAAATGGTCGCCTGTTTTTTCGGAAAAATTGGACATGTCGCAACCGTACCACTAGAACAACGCAGAACAGTCAATTCTGAGTGGTACACAACCATTTGTTTGCCAGTTGTCTTCCAAGAAATCAGGAAAACCAACCGCCGAAGACGGATCACTCTTCACCACGACAATGCGAGCTCTCACACATCGGCTGCGACAACTGCATTTTTGAGCAAAACATCGATTTGATGGGTCATCCGCCGTATAGTCCTGACTTGGCACCGAATGACTTCTTTTTATTCCCGTACGTAAAAAACAAACTGAGAGGTCAACGTTTTTCGACACCTGAAGATGCGGTTGCTGCATTCAGAATGCATGTGTTGGAGATACCTCAATCAGAGTGGCAAAAGTGCTTCGACAATTGGTTCAAACGCATGCAGAAGTGTATAGATCTTCATGGGGAATATTTTGAAAAACAATAAAGTGATTTTCGATGATCAATATTTGTTTTTGTTCTCTAATCCCGAAATATAAAAGGCCACCCTCGTATTACGCGCGCAATACGTGGAAGGCCTTTGGCTGGAACTTTAATTCAGATATATAGATCTGTCACAGGTTCATAATATAATACTTATCGGCTTAACACATGCTGAACTAGTCATCTATACTCTCAACATTTTAGAACTTAATACATATTTGTGCGTATTTGAGAATAAAGTTTTAAGGAGTATCTTGGGTGGTAAATATGATGGAGAGGCAGGACAATGGAGGAAAGTCCACAAGCACGAATTGGAAGAGTTATACCGCAAACCAAAAATAATGAGAGTAAACAGGTCGCGAAGATTAAAATTGGTCGGACAAGTGGCCAGAATGGACAACGATAGGACTGTGCGTAGAATTCTTGGCGGTAGACCAATAGGAAAGAGACCGGTAGGACGGCCGTAACGGAGATGGGAGGACAATGTAAGGTTTCACCTTGAGGAAATCGGATCAGTTGGAAGGGGAGTACATAGGACAGGGAACGATGGCGCACCCGCGTCAGTGAGGTCATGAGCTTCGGGGTACCTATACGCCAATAAATAGTAGTAATAGTATAAATACATACTTGTACGTTATAAGGAAATGCAATGACATTATCTTGAAAGATCGCAAATGTTCGTGTCTGCCATTGCAACTTTCTAAGGATAAATATCATAGCAATGCTTTTGTACAACTCCTTTAGTCACGTATTACCAACATCACATTACATACACCATAATTTCTATACCAATTCAACTAGTAAGTCGAGTAAACTTACCGCATTTAACAGAAAGGAAGTAGGATACGGTTTGGTTGTTGTTGTTCAACCTAGGCCACTTGGGTATTTTGAAATAAAATTTGAGTATCTTGTATATCTTGTATATGTATATTGTATATCTTAACAGAATCGTACAACATTGTACTATGAGTGGAGTGGATAGATTCTCTACAAGATGAATAATTAGACAGAGATTATGTCATGATTATCCTTCAAAAACACTATAGAGTTATTAAGCGTTAGGTTAAAGTGTTAAGTCGTAGTTCCCCCTGAGTGGAATGGACAGATTTTTGAGAAGATCAATAATTGGGCATAAAGATTACCTATCCTTCGCAAACACTATAGAGCTATTCGAGGTGTTGAATAATCTTCGTATTTCTTACATCAGAAAGTAGTTTCAGAACTACAAAGGGATCAATTCTTTTTGTGCGTTTATTCCCTATTAGAATAAACGGTTCAATTCCCCGTAGGCGGCCTTATATTCGGCAATACTTTTTAACAGGCCTCTTCTCCCATAGTCGACCAACATTGTACACGCTTCATTAATGCTCTATTCTGGCAGGATGACCAGACCGTGCTTGTTTTAGACTCATTAGTATTATTATTTAGAGAACGGCGATTATTTCATACCCAGCATGCCCATATCATTGACGCTTTCAATTTACGAGTTTCAACAGCCTCTTAATAGAGAGCTATAGCACTGGTAGCTGCCAATTCAATGCCAGCCTTCATGCCGCTAACCGGGTGTAGAAAAGGTAATAAAAACATTATGATAATGGGAAAATTGGCCTGGGGGTAGTTGTCGATGGATGAATTGAGTTACTTGGCAACCGCGAAAACAAGTTTCTTAATTGCACTACATTTATTCTGACATTAGCCAAAAACGAAAAGGAACGATAGGAATGGAATGTTTGCGAGCTTTCCGAGCATAAAGTGCGATGCTATCTAGGTTTTAACTAGGCAAGTCGAATGTCACATATCGTTAATTACTTCCGGCACATTATTTCTGTCTGAATAAACATGCCATTTTCTCTGGCAAATCTGTCAAAAAAGACGATAAGCCATTTCTGACCGGATGCTGGCTCATAGATGTTAGCTTGGTCCCATTGATCACATTCCCCGTCTTTAACAAAATCCCATCCATTAGACGAACGCCAAACAAACAATCTATTTATAGCTAGAGGACGCCCAGCTAGTAGCGAGTTTCATCTTTTCCTGGACGCGAATGGTTTGTTTTTTCATGGGCCGCAGTTGTGTTTAAAATTTCTTGTAAACTAAAATAAACATCAGCAGCCCAGAGGCAGATATTCGTTGCCAATTGTTATTACTTTGGCAACGTCTTGTTGTTAGCGGTTCGTCGTCACAACTTTTATAATATTTTCGCAGAACTTTTCAATGATGCAATGTTTTGTTTTGGAAAACAAATAGGAGGGAAAGCAGGCGGACTATTTACTAAGTGAAATGATCGGAATCAACAAGAACGGGTAGTTGAAACGGACATGCCTGCGGCGAGTAAGGTCTACAATAGATAGATACCGTGGGCTTTTGGCAAGCGAAGCCAGCAGGCACTTAATTGTCTTAAATCTATTCTGACACCAGGGCAGACAGTGGAAATTTCAGATGACATAATTTGTCAAATGGCACCTTGTTATGTATTCTCTACGAATCCAGTTGCGGGTTGATATGGCAGTCGATCTGCCAGTGGAGAAATAAAAATATTTTAATGACGCAGTTTCCTTTTTTTTAAACTCCATTGACTACATTTTTAAAAATTGGCTCTGCATTTGATGGCCCATCAAATTAATAATGATCTTTCCGCACTAAGAGACCAAATTCTATGTACACATTATATAGGGTGGGCCATACACTTTTGGAACTTGGGGGGGTAACTCTTGCAAAAAAATCGTTAATGGAGTTTGCCAAGAACTTTGAAGGTGCACGGTGCACCAGTCGTAATGCCCTTCACAAACACTATTTCACTTCAAACACTCTCAATACTCCCGCAGTAACTACAGCAATCGCCCTACCGTGCGTAGCAGGTGGCAACAGCGTGCCAGTTCATGCCAGTCTCAGTGGTTTTCTAATGTACTTGTAATTGGCATCTTGCCAATGACCGATATTAACTATACGGAGAGGTGGGGTAGATTCCCTAAATCCAGTCGAGCTACAATCGCGCTAATACCTACAGAAAAGCGACGGGCAGGATAAGTCGCGTCCATGTTCGAACGACGGAACCGAGAGAGTATTCGTTTAAGAAATTGATCACGAGCGTGTTATGTTTTCTAAATATGGTGATTGAGTTTGACCAGACTAAATGTAGTAGGTATTTCTTGTATCCCTCAAGAAATTCTATTGTTGCGTTGCAGAAGACTTTCCCAGTTCCTATGTTCCCTTCTCTCATTTCATTTATATGGTGACCAATTGAATTTTTGGTATCGCACCTACTATGTGTAAGATTCTCATTTTATTTATTCTGGTATTCGATAGAGTGATTGACAAGGATATTTTTTCAGATTTTCCTTAATTTTGGTTGGAGCGCCTGAGCTTTCATCTCGAAATTACCATTTTTGAATCCTCGTAGCTGAATGTTTCCAACTTATATTCGATGTCGCGGGATCAAAGGCCCTGCGTTTCGTCGGCAGTAACATTTTTCAAAAACGTTGCTTTTGAAGAATAAATGGCGCTTCTTCGGACGAATGGCAAACCTACGGTTTCTGCCCTCAACATAACATTTAATTGCTATTCATCGCCTACCCCCTAAATAAAATTTAAGTGTCATTTCAAGCATGTTGAACAACTATTTTCACACACTTGTGTTTCAAAACAACAAAACACCTGCTACTTTGGATTTCAACATTATTTGTCAATTGATGTCGCCAACTATCGCTCAGATGATCCTTTTCCAATAATAGATCAAGGCACCGAGATGTGTATTCGAACCTTTGATTGATGCATGATGCTGGTGAAACGACATTTCGAAAACTAAATTCCCATCACAGCTTTGTATCACAAATTCCACAGAGGCATAGAAAAATTTCCCAACCTGATCCACATTGCGGTATGAAAGATCGAGAAAATAATTTTTGATTTTGAACATTTTTAAAATAGGTGTCAGCATGCTTAAAATGAACGACCGATGTCTTCTTAGCGTAAACTAATTGCACCACTAAATTCCAGGGTCAAATTTTTACAATTACAATGTTAGAACAGGTTCTTCAAAGTTGCAATGCTTACTAACGACGAACTGTAGACAAGAACCAGAGCCTTTAATGAGGCTAACAAAGAGTCATTTGCCTAACATCCCTAGAAGGCCTTCACTTATAAACTTCGACTATGAATTTTTAGCAATACACCTTGACCAAAAAATGTTTACTAAAAATCTGTGACTATGGCCCTTGAGCTAAGATACATTGATCAAGCTATTTTGATCGCAATTTCTTGATTCGTGGTCATTGTCAGAGAGGTATTTACTAATAAGCACCGCATGCGAACGGATGACGAAGTATTCTGACACGGACTGACATATTTTGACTAAAATACCTGTTTATTTATTTAGCCGGTACCGTGACAAACAGCTTGTAAATAAGAGGCAGTGGTGTAGGCATCAAACCATTGATTGTGTGTTGGGTAGGAACTTGAACTGTTTGCTAAATAGAACTGACAACAATAGGTCAGATGATAAGTCTTATATTTTTCCAGCCTTCACACAAGTATGGGTTTAAAAACTGTTCATTTTGTGCCAGTAAATTAGGAATTAGAAAGTCGAAGAACTGCTTGATCTTCAAACCTTGCAAGCATTAGTTCAAAAAAAAGCATTGGCTTCTTAAATAGAGAGTGTTGGGTATTGGCATTTTGTTTTTGTAGTTCTAACAGACGAAAGAGCAATTGAGCATTTGAGCATTTATCTATCCCTCAATCTAATACATTTATGAATGGATTCCTGAAGCGATAAAAGGCATGGCTCGATTATAAGGGCCTCATCGCTGGATCGAGCGGTTAATTTTTGTATTAGCAAATATTTTAATTTGTAAAATTGTATTTTTATATTAGCAAATATTTTAATAGCAATGCAGTTATTTTATTCACCGTCATCAGTCTGCTATTTGCGTCCTACTTGGACATAGTCTAAATATTTACACTGAGTCCAATTTAAAATTTCCTACTATCGTTTTGACAACGTCGCTCCATTAGGTAAATGATTTGTTGCAACTACGTGTACCATCTCTCAAAGTCCATTCTAGAATTCTTTTGGCGTGACTATAGTCAGATTCTCGAGCGGCGTGCTTTGCCCATTTCATGAGAGTTTCGCGTCGATCAGTGCAACATCTGTGCTGATTCTATCAAATTACGCACACGTTACCGTAGTGAAAGCAACAAAAAAAGATTCACAAAATCATTGGTGTTGTATACCAGAGCATTAACATAGCACAGCTATGTAACTTGTCAGTTTCGGCAAGAATATAATCTTTGTACTAATGTTTTCATGCACAAAATTCAGGGGTGTTACTTATTACTGTTTCCACGATAGATACCCGAAACTGGACGGAAGTGCATCCATAAACACTTTCTATTCTTTGTTCGAGTCTATTGAGGAGATCTTGAATCTATTTTCGCAGAACTACATAACTTAATACATGGCGCAAGGCTAATAACCTTGCCCGTAAAAATAAATTATTATGGAGAATTTGATAAGCCTCGATACTTGCTAAATAAGGCCAAGACCATATCCCGGTTGTAGTGCCGATGATGATGATGATGATGACATAATTTAATACAGCTTCCCAATACGGGTATCCGACCCTAACACGCTGTGGCTGCTCCTCACCATATAAGGCATGTTTACACTAGAGGTCTGCAATGTGAATTGGGGACAACACAGAAACGTCGAAAGTTGTTCACATTTTTTGACATTTGTGAAGTAGAAGCATTGGCAAATAGAACCATAGAGTGATATACGCTCAAGCAACACATTAAAATATTGGAAACGTTTTACGAAAATGGAAGTTTAAAAAAATGTTTTGTAATTTTTTCGGTTAGCATCATTGAGGAGCTTACAATTTAGATCGTACACAAATTCAAAACACTGAGTCCGTGGTGAACGAAGCCAGAAAACACTCCTTTGTCTGACCCATACCATCAAGAATATCGCTGCCATGCGAGACAATCTGGCTAAACATCCGGACACATCGATTCGTCATCGTGCCCAGGAACTGAACTACGTTGTTGAATATTTTGACGAATGATTTGAACCATCACACCTACAAAGTCTAATTTTCACATGAACTGAAGCTTGTCTATAATTTGAAATGTTGCCAGAAGGTTTAGTGGGACTGTGGCGGTTCCGCCAAATCCCACGGTTCACCTTCCTGAAAAACCCCCATCCATACAACCCAGTCTGCATAAGCTTTCGCTAATGCAACCGCATTAGCATCTTAAATTATTTTAGCACCTCTTCTATAAATTAAATTAGCACCTCTTTCGAATGGTTATTCGTATATTTACACAAGGGCATCATCCATCAAAGACTTTTATGATACCCTCGTCCCATCTTTACTTTTGCCACATTTCTTCGCTGTATCGTCGTCTATTTACTTAGACGCGATACACTCCATAGACGACGATCTTTTCGATCCCTTTGTTTTTACTGCCTGTCTGCTTCGTTTACCTATTGACCTCGAGCACGTGTAAACCACACAGATCTGAACGATCGCACACATACCACCATGACCTTTATTACAAGATCTAGTTTCCTATACCACCAAGAGAGACTTTACGTCTCTCTAGTGGTAGGTAAAAACAATATCCCTATTGGAGAGGATATCAGTGAGTCTTATTCCACACACTGACCGAGCTGGTCGATCCTCCATTCACCCGTCAGTGCGCGCACATAGTTTGTTTGTTGTGTTTCATTTAACTTGTTTCCTGTGTTGAGAAGTTTTGTTTTGTGTTGCCTTCCTTGCGAACGATACGTGTCGGCACTTTAGTGACAGTCGGATGGGGATAGGAGTGTACGGAGTGCCCATGGCTGGCACAATACTTCTCCTCCCCATAGGCCCATCAGAGGGTCGATGTAAATAGTCACTTTTCACGCGAAATCATCTTCAACGATAAGGTTCTCTTCTACTTCAGTGTTTTTAACAACAGGAAGAATTCTCGCATCTGGGCGGATGAAAATCCGAGAATGGTCCTTGGTAAACCTCAGCATCTATGAACAGACACTATGTGGCGCAGTCGGTAGCGGCAACGCCGCCGAAAAAGTAGTAGTAGAAATTGGATGGTATGGGTTTGTATGATATGAAGATTTAGTAGGACGGTACCACTTTCCACAGCGAACAAAACGATGACCATTCTATACGAAAGGTTCCTTGGACGCATTATCTCCCAAAACGGCAACTACAGCCGGGCGTCAGGATCAAGCGATTGGACCCCATTAGACTTGTTTCTTTGGGGCAGCTTGGAGCCAGGGGATCAGCCTTAATCCATTCAAGAACTAAAGGCATTCATTGTCGCGTGCATCAATACTGTCAATGAAAAACAAGGCAAGACAAAGAAATATTTGTCCAATATGTTGATCTGGATCCAATTGTTATTGATCAATTGATCGAATCAAAAGATAATTGTTGAAAACTCAGTCTTCATGGTGCATCGCTACCGCCTCAATGGGCGAGTTTGTGTCATGCGTTTGATTCTACATACGTGGGTTAAAGTGACGACTTTTACTATTGCGACAGTTCAGCATAATTACTGAGTGGTAGCTTGAGTCCGAATGCCTAGTTGCCCAGTGAAGTACCACTCCAGTAAGATATAGGGTCTGTTAAATGTTTGGTAGAATATTTGATGAAAGTATTTTGTTTTGACTTAATAGCAGTCATGGAATCTTCGTTGATATAGGAGCCTATTTTCAGATGTATAGTGAGGTGCAGTCGGCCTTCCCACAGGGTTGTGTTATAGTTTACATTATACTATACATTGTGCTATACCTTACTTTACATTACCTATTACATTTCCCATCAGTGCTGCTGTTACCACGAGTCTGTTAGGAGGGTCTTAAGTCCTCAAAACCGAAAGTGCTAAAAGGGTAAAAATGCGAGGGGACCCATCATACTAAATCAGATTTACAAGTATAATTTGAAATAGCGAACCGAATAGTGCAGCAAAAGGACGAAAGCGTGAGTTCCTCTAGAAGTTAATGTTAACTGAATAGTATCGGGTTTTGCAAAAGGGGCATCATAATTTTATATTTAAATAAACATATTGGCCAGAACGTTGGCAATTCGGCGATCGATATTGTTCCTGAACTACACAATTGCCAAATTTCTCCTACAGTATATCAATCCAGTGTGTGGCCAGCTGTGTGGCAGATGGCTCCATCATATAACACTGCTCGGAACCACATAACACTGATGTCAAGTTAATCCAATTGTGGCTAGAAATAATCTTCCATCATTGCACGATAGTGGACGAAAGAATAGGGCCCGAACACACCTTCGGCATGAAATATTGGGAAAACGATTAATATGAGTTGAACTGTTCCGTGACCCAGGAGGCAGCGCAAATTTTACTTTTTCATTTTTTGCTTTTGTGCCCCTGTGGCGTTTCTAAAAGGCACACGCTCAGTACACAAGCAAATAGTAAAGAATAACACAGAAGGGAATTCGGATAAGCAAAAATAAGCAAAAATAAGCATCAGCCGTATACCAAGCAATAACATAGCAATTCCACATCAGTTGAGTCTACTTGAGTTTAGAAATCGAATTCGTACACGTGGCAGTGGCCTGATATGTTGAGCATTGGTTCAATTTTTACTGATTCTGACTATCATAGTGTCGGTTCGCATCACACGTTCTTAGCTATCGTCGCAAACGCTATACCGCTCTTTGATTTTACTGGATACCATTACATTAGTTGAGTCACACAACATTTCTCTGCTTTTGACACTTATGTTTCGTCTTTACATCTGAATGGATCAAATGCTTGATGCCGTGTTGTTGGTCCGTGCAGGGCCTTGGTTTTGGTAAACAAAACTATTGGATCTGCTGTAGACTTTACTACTTTATTTTGTGTAGCTCACTTGGTCGAAAGATTTACAGATGTGTCCGATTATATAAGCGGTTTTGAAGATCGTGCTTCGTGTTTAAGGAAACAAGGTTTGAGTATTTCAATGCTCACTGTGGTCGGTTTTGGTTCACAATCGAGTAAACTTGATCACTGATGCGGTCGAGAACTTTGTACGGACCAACGAGTTCAAGATTCAAGATTCATTTTATCCACCCCAATGACATTTACGTATCCGCCACAGATTCCCTTAGCAAAAAAATTCACACGAATATAATGGATAGGCTTTTCGACATCGTCTTTGGATTTTCATTAGGCTAAATGCGACAATTGTGCTTATTCATAAAGCCATTAAGATTAAGTTTTGTGAGAGCATAACCCTCATTTAGATGGCTTAATATAAGGAATATAAACTAACTTAAAATCTAGTGTATAAAGAAAAAAAAAAAAGAAACTGGGAAATGGAAATGTGTTTCAGCACTAAAGATAATTTATGAACAATTCTCATCAAGGAGAGGTTCAATTCCTGGGCACGATAACGACGGACTGGGATTAGATTTTATTTTTGAAGCAGTAAAACAATATAACAATACAACCCAGGTAACCAATGTGAAATCCGAGGACGTGTTTTTTAACCGAACAGTAAATCAAATATAAATGGTTATGTACTTTTATAAATTTATTCAATAATGTTACAGACTAAATATACTATCAACATTTTTCAGTATAATCTCCCGCGTGATCTACATACTTTTGCCACCGATTCGACTTCTTCATTACTTTCGATTTTTTTCCTCCAAGTGATTTCTTCAAGGGTGGGAACAAAAGATAGTCACATGGAGACAAGTCTGGCCACTTCCTCAAAAAAAAGGAAAATTACCGTTTATATTTGATTCATCCTCGTAGCTATAGCAAAAGTGCGACAAGAGGTAAGAAGGAGAAAGACGAAAATTGAAGCGCTGGAACAACAAAAAAACAAACAAGGAAAGTCGAAGCCAAAAGGAGGCCAACATTAGCAACAAAATTCACACTCACAACAAAGTCCAAATGAACAAAAGCACATCAGCCAAAAGGACAACAGCAGCAAACCAGCAAAAAACGGAAATGCCACCAATCAACACGGTAGACATCGTTTGTAAAGAATTGGTAAGTCTGTACAAGTTAGCTGTAAGAAGTAATAATGTGATTAAAAGACTAGGAAGCAATAGGCATGCCATCCAAACATATAACGTTGGTAACCATGTTAAAATTAAAAGAGTTTTGAAAAGAGCCGCCGCGGAATTCTTTTCTTACAGGCCGAAAGAACTTAAAAATACTACAGTTCTATTAAAGGGCGTAGACCCTGAAACTGAACCAGAGACGCTTTTTAAAATGCTCCGAGACATAAAGTACGACGATCTTGAATTTAGTGTGGTCAAACCCTTCACCGTAGTGAGGTCCAAAACGGATAACCAGAAACTACCCCTCTTTCTGGTACAGTTGCACCAACGTTTAACTTGGGACAAACTGAAAAAGGCAGAAACATACTTCAATACGTCCGCTGCCAAAGGTTTGGGCATTCAGTGGCGCACTGTGAAATGCAGCATCGTTGTGCGAAAGGTGGGTCAAGATCATAATACAGAGGAGTGCCCTTTGGGTAAAGAGAGGGTGGAACATAAAACCCTTTTAAAGGGTGCAGTATGTCGGAATAAGGGACACCCCGCTAACTACCGAGGTTGTCCTAAATTCCGAGAATTAACGTCGAAGAATGTGACTTAGCGAAGAAAAACTGAGACAAATTCCACAAGATAGATGACTGTAACCATTCAGCGGTCTTACGTACAAATAGCGACGGTGGGGGACACCCAACACAGGCTCCAACACTGATAGCTATAAATACTTCGGCACAGACTGAAACAACATAACAAGCAGACGTGTTCACAATATTGCTCGATCTACAGAGATAGATGACACAGCTGAAAAGTCAAATAAACGAGATCTACTCGCACTTGCCCAGTTTAAATAAAAAGTCGAGATAAACCCTCTAACCAAAAGATCAATTAAAGCTCTTGCCGCGAATGTAAATTCACCTATAAGGACCGAGAGAAGAACCACTCTTTTTAATCTGTCGCAACACGAAAACTCTGATGTGTTTCTGGCTGGGGAAACTAAGTAAAACCAGAGGGATACACTTTGGCAAAAAGATGATATTATACGAAGAGAACAACCTAAATCCTTACAAGGGGGAGGTGTTATAGCGTTTGAAATAATAGTGAAGAAGAACGTGTGATTCGAACTGACGCTATGACAGTTTGAATCACCAAAAATTGTACCTAAGCGTTACCCATCAGGCTACTGACCGTGTTTTTAATTTGATTTTTAAACTCGACTATACTCCACTGATGTAAATTATTTTTGTTATCGCTATGGTATACGGCTCTGATGTATTTTCTTGTTCGATTTTTCGTTCGGTGCTCTTCACTATTTTGCTTGTGAATTGTGTGTGTATCTGTTAGAGTCGCCAGAATGTCACCATATTTATTAGATAAAGTCATGTATAGTGAAGAAATGCGCAGGTTCCGGGTGCTTGAAGCCTGCATCGTACACATTCCACTTCAGTAAGGAAGGGGCTGTATGCGATCTCGGTTTACGCACCCGAGTATCACTCAGTATAATTTTTTATAGCAGAACTAGAGATTCTCTTTCGATGCTTGCAACTCCAACTGGATAAAAACTATTTTATTATAGGTGGAGACATGAACATGGGGAAATTGCATGTCTAATAGTAGAGAAAAACAACTGGTTAGCTGGTTAGGTCAATATCACGTAGAATATAAAACTGACGCGGAGGAATAGATGAGCGGGAAAGGTGTTCTTTAATTATCTAAGCCTATGAGTGAAGTATTATATGATGGCTACGTTAACGCTCTGGTATGTGACTCTGATGATTGGACTACGGCCACGTTTATGTCTTAGCTTTTCTTTTTTAGTTTTACTTCTCGTAACGTGCTACTTACAAAAATACATTAAGAAAAATGTTGTTTTTTTATGTTATACATTACAGTTAAAATGTACATTCCAATTGTTAATTTAGTGTTTACTCTTTAATACGTAATGACTCTTAAAAAGACTTTTTTTTTAAATTTTATTTTACTTCTCTCAGGAAAGGCGAACCTATAGCGCTGAGTAGCGCCCTGAGATGCTATTTTTTTCCATCAGCCAAGAATGATGGTCAAGAATTTTTGCCACACCATTTCACGGAGCCGATAGTTTAATGATTATATAAGTCGTGATTGCTACGTTAATGCTGTGGTATATGGTTCTGATAATTTCCTTTTCGAATTATTTTTGGTGCTGTATTTTTATTTATATTTTTGAATGCTTCTAAAGACCACACTGAATTGAAAGTTTCCAGATTGAGTGATTCACTAACTTTCAACAGAATGGAAGCTATGTGTCGATAGGTAGAAAGAATTGATTATATAGTCGCTGACTTCCACCTTTTTAGAAGCCCATGCGTGGATTAGTACAGATGGAAGAGCAGTAATGTTTTTTTTTACACAAACGCGCTCACAAAAGGGGATTTTTGAGTACCCTTAAATGTCAGAGCGAGCGGACTGGACTTTACTGAGCGAAGAGGAACAACTCTTGAAAAGTTTCCGAGAAATGTCATATGGACAAGCGGATTTGTGAGCTGTAATGGTGTGAAAGTGAATTGGTAGATAGAATGATAGATGATTTGGGACAAGGCAGTGTTGAGCTGGGTACGATATAGTAAATAGATTCACTTTTCGTATTGTGTTGATTTAACTAATTTACCAAATTATAATAAATAATTTTCGCTTCGGACTGTTCGGCCGTTGCATATCCATCGAGAACGTTCTTACCGCCAATGTACGAATTCAACGAGTTTCTTAGATCTATTACGGGTGACCTTCGAACGGATAGCGCAAACACGCAGTAATCGAATTTTGCATACAGTGTTGAAGGATGTAGCCATCCCAGATGGATACGTCAGAGATATCCCTCATAGCACGATGTTCCTATGACAAAGTTCTTAATTGCCTTGTGTTTTAGCACACATCGGGCACAACCGGTACAAGCAACAGACTTGCCCACGATTATATTTACAACGGCCTCCAACATATCACGCCATCTTGAACCTGGTCCGACTACAGTTACGATCGATTGGAAAAGGACTACTAGAAGTCATGGTGTGAATGTTGGGACAGAGTCTTCAATGTACTTCGAAATGCCCACAAATCTCTCTTCGCTATGTGACAGTTTAGTACGTTCAACAAGCACATTTCAGTTATCAATTATGTGGTATTGTTCGATACAACCGAAATCTCAACATCGTTTTTCTATTCGATTCCCCGTACCACGTTTTCCACTGTTGTTGAATATTCTTCAATCTGTGTGAAGTAAAAGGTACGGATAAAGCCTCTTTTGTTATTGTGTCTGGTATCAATTGTAGGGACGACATTGTTATTCAAGAAAAATAATGACAATTTACAATTTTAAGAAAACTCGTTTATATCGTCCCAGTTAACATTCTAGTTGAGCTTATAGCGTTATGCGACGATAGTGAAGAACGTGTGATTCGGACTGACGCTAAGGCGGTTAGAATCATTAAAAATTGAACCAATGCTCAACACATCAGGCCACTGCCGCGTGTGCGAATTCGATTTCTAAACCCAAGTACGTTTAACTGATGTGGTATTGTTATGTTATCGCTATGGTATATGGATCTGATACTTTTGTTTATTCAAATTTCTTTCGGTGTTATTCACTATTGGGTTGTGTACTGTGTGTGCATCTGTTAGAAACACCACAAGCTCTTTTCCAAAATTCTTTATGAACATTCTTGTTAGTTAACAGAAAGTTCACCGACACAACACGCTGGCCCGACGAGCCCAAAAGCGACGACTCATGAATTGTTATTTATTAAAGTTGAAATGCATCCAACGTGTTAGTAGAACGACTGCCAGTATCTTTACGCATTGAGTTATAGAATTAATTTTCGTACATAAGCTACAGCGCACTTCTAAACTTTGCGTCGAAGTCATCACTCTTTTTGGTGTGGACAAGATAAGCCACCGAAAAGCGGAACTCGACATAGTCTGCGAATTACCAATAACCTAAAGAATACAAATCGCATTGCTTTTCATTCTTTTACCTTATAGACAGATCAAAAACACTTCTGCAGCGAAATATTTGGCATTTCGATCTGGCTTTCTTTTACACAGACGCGAGCACATAGTGGGATTTTGAACTACTGGCTGCAATTTGAAGGGAAAGTAATTCTACAAATTTCAGATTGAGTAGCCACAATGTTTTTTTTTTTAATTCCACGCTGTCTAATTTCAAAAGCAATGTCTCCCAATAGACGACTGTAAATCTAGAGTCAGCTGCGTCTAGGATTATTGCAACTCGCATAAGAGGGACTTCTGTTGTTATACTACTATCAACTTTAGAGTCAGCTGTATCTAGGAATATTGGAATTACTCGCACAGTGGTATTAGAAACGCCTGATTGTTGTCAATTTTAAAGGCTGTATGCGATGGTAATCAAAGTCTAACCGTTCATCGGTTGTTGGTTAGTGTTTGCTCGTATGTGGCGGATATACCGGCCATAGTTATTAAAAAGTCCACAAATTGTGTTTGAGTAACGCTGAAATCTTTTTCGAAATAATTACACGATTCTCTTTATGGGTCTTTTTGAGCTTCCGATGGGATTGTGTTGTTTCACTGACTGCAACATACATGCTAATTAACACAGCTGGCTCGGCAATGCAGAGAGTGCTTCTTAATATAAAACATAAAAAGTGCATTCTAAAGTGGGTTGTTTTATTTAACACTTATATTTTATTTACTTATTAAAAAATAAAATCAACGGCGTCAACTCTTCAAAATTCATTGTGTCCGAAAATTGCCGGTGTCTTAATTTACCATAATTATAGTAAGACAGTGACAGACAGTAATTCTATTGCCCAACTGAACAGACCCGTGAACACAGTCCCATGAATGTCGCAACCGCTTCACCATCGTGGCAGCTGAAGTAGGTTTTTATTAACCGATTAGCTAAGTTAAAAGAAACCAAAAATATACCTACGGTAACAAAATCTGTTGTTTTTGTACACATTTACTAACAGTATTGTACGGGAAGCCTAGCCGAAAGCCTTAGTCGCTAGTGCTATTAGTCTTAAGTTACCATGTAATTTACTTGCATTGTAATAAATAATAATAATAATAATAATTGTACGGGAAACTAAGGGAGCAACGTTTTACCCTCTTGAATGTCCGCATTACTCGTGGTAAAGAATAGGGGGCACATATATATAAAAACAACGTTTTTGGAGAAAAGACACGCACCTTTCAGAGAGATACGCAGTTGCCAAATCGTTCAGGTCACCAATATTAGAGTTGGCATAGATCAGTTAAAGCTATAACGAACATTTTAATACACCTGCTTCCAGGTATAGTACAACTCAAATGGTTTCTAGAATACCAAATTTAATTTAAAGCTAACATGAAATGTTAAAACCTACATCCACCCAGGATGCCTGCCGTTCTTGACTTGATTTATTGATTTTCTACTGCGTAGGATAACCACCACCTACACATAGCAAGAGATATATAGAAAATAATTGATCACCTTGAGCAGTGAATGACATTGGTCACTTCAAAAGTAGTATATTAATTCTCCTAATAGATTGCAAGAATATGTCCCTGCCAAATTTAAAAAGAATTACTTCCTGAAAAGCTTGCCCGCCAGAGAGTCATAGCTTATTACAAATGTGTATTTTCCAAATCGGTAATTAAGTTTTTCGCTATATATCTATGCGGCAGCCCTTACGTAAAAAGTTCCTGTTGCGAAAGGCCTGAGTTCAGGAGAAGAAGACCTAGACAAACAGCTTTCATAAGATGTTTTCATCAGCTGACGAAATATATTCTTTCCGTCCTGTGCATATGAATTTTGAATATACTTCTGTCACGGTCCACAGGTTCCTCTCTCACCTGAGTGTTAGGACTTTCTGTAATACTGTTTTAAATCAGGTGACGAAACACATTTCCCTTTCGAACATGTTGCCAGAGAGTGAAATAAACAATCTTGTATCGATGTAGTAGAGGCAAATTACAAAATACAACCCGGGGAAAAATATTTACAAGTTGAAAGAAGACACGAGCAACTCCCCAACTATTGGGACACAGCATTTACAACTCAAGTGAGCGATGATTGTCTGCATGGTCAGTAGCATGCAGTCTATGTACTAGATCTGTAACTGAAATCCGGGCACTTCTCCGTTTGACTTTAAAAAACATTCTCAAATTAACTCCGAAAGTTCCCACGACACAAGTCCTACACACAAGTTGCAACATTTGAAAAGGGTTTTTTTCTTTTTTTCTTTGGTTTGTCTTCACACTCACCGATATCCTTGTTTTTTATTTCCACTGAAATCCCGTATTCCAAACGCTTAATGATCACACTAATAACCGTTTTTTTTTACTTAAGTTTTTGAATTCGACAGTCAACGGTTTCTAAAGTACAATGTCTTCTTTAGTTTGTTTGCTTGGCTTTGTTTCGAAAAACACTCAATGCTGGAAAACGATAAAACAGTAATCAGAAAATACTTCAAAGATGCTCCTAATTTGGTGTTTAATCTTCAATTGAAAAAAAAACTCACTCAAGATACTTCTCTTTTTTTTACAAACAGAGTTAATTCCTCATAATAATTACAAAAACAAGTTGTACGATTTTTCGGACCTTTCAAGCTTAAAGTACTTTAGTGCGTGTTGAATGGTAAAAGGAAAGTGAAAAATTTACGCTTCGGTTCGTCAAGCGGTCAATTGTAGACTAACGTCGGCGGATTCGCACCAGAGTTTTGACTTAGTTTCATGTGGGGCCATAGACACAATCATAGGCGAGCGAGTCTATGCTCCATCCCGAAATTTTGTTCTATTTATTGTTCTTTCCTTGTATTTTTCTCTGTTTTTTTTATATGAACATTCCTTTGTAGTTTAATTTCTTTTTCTTCTAAAAGTTTTCCTTGCGATTTCATATAACAGTTGTTGGTGTGTAGATCTATAAAGTGTAAAAGTTATTTTAAAAACTCATCCACTACATCACGGTTGCCATACTAATACGATATTACGATATACACATGAACTACTTGTGGTTGACGCGACTGATCCACACGCACGCGGTAGGCTAGAGAAGCTCACAAACATACCGCCTCACGGTGAACGCGGTCTAAGGAATATAAATATACCAGGTCATTCTATAAACGAAAGCGAGTCGTTCTTCAAGTGGCCAGAAAGCTATACAGACGTGCCACCGCGGACAGGATCCATCCGTTTCTGGAATGATTAAATTTTATGAGGGAGATCCATCAATTGTAGTACCTGAATCTGCTGGTGTACGACCGATGTCAGAACGTGAGCTATGTTCTTCAATCGAAGTTTTAATTATAAGGCAATTCAAGGCCGCCTGAAAGCTTTTAGAAAGGGCTAAATTTCTCTAGGTGTTGGCACGAAAAATGTATCTAAAAACATCACATTTCGGATTTTTCAGAATTTTCTATATGTAGCTTTGTTCCAAAGGATCAAGAAGCGAACTAATGTAGGCTTAGTTTAGAAGTCAGTTTTGTTTCTATACCACACAAATAATTGCCACCTTGTTTGCACCAGCTATTCGCTTAAAATGATCCTTGCATGTCAATCCAGCAATCGATATGACTAGCGTGTGTTCTTATACAACAGTAAAAGTTGCAAAATAGTCTCTGTTACATAAAACAAAAATGGCATGGTAAATGATACAACATACAGGACAGCGCTGTCAAAGTTCTTAACGTTTCCATCCCCGTCATTCGGGTCAGTTTGCTTATTAAGCGCATGGGATCTGGTTTTGATCTTAACATATTTTTTTTAACCCTTCTCTCGGGAGAGGCGAACCTATAGCGCCGGGTGGGCGCCCCGAGATGCCACCAAATGAACAGTTGCAGGTTGTAACGCCCCGGGAATTCCACACCTTCCCCGAGCTGTAGCGGCACGAGTTCTGATGCAAGGATGTTCGTGCCGTCGGGAGATGAACCGCAAACTTGTGCGATCAGTCGGATTGTCTTGTGGAGCGCATATAAAACGAATTGCGTGGAACAATACTACGAGTCTCCGAAGAACCCTACCCGTGATAATATCTGTAAAACAGACAGAGGGCGGCTACGCGCCTTCGATGTGATAGCGATTGTAGTCCCGACGTCAGCGCCGAGTCCCCGATCAGGCGGATCGCTCGTCTGTGTATACTCTCAAGTAGGTCGAGGGTATGTTTAGGAACCGAGCTCCAAACATGAGAGCAATATTCGAGCGCGGGTCTAATTTGGGATTTATATAGGAGAAGAAGTTGGCGCAAGACTAATGACCTTCCCCGGAAAAGAACAAATCATTATGGAAAATTTAACAGTCCTCTGGACTTGCTAAATAAGGCCAAGACCGGTTCCCGGTTGTAGTGCCGATGATGATGATGATAGAAGAAGAAGTTGGGCCGGAGTAAAATATTTCTTGGCTCTAAAAAGATAACTCAGTTTTCCTGAGGAGGACCTGGCGATACTCGACACGTGTTTATGCCATGATACATTCCCACAGACCGTGACGCCGAGCAATTTCAAGCTTTCCCCAGTTTCGAGGGCCTGGCCATTCATCAACAGCTATGGAACCGATGACCCACTTTTCTTCGTGAATGCTGTATATTGTGTCTTCGCTGCATTGAAGTCGACGATATTGGCCCTTCCCCACTGCAGGGCCTTATCTAAATCCTGATTCAGAGAGTCAATCTGTCTACATCTCAGCTGATGCGACGTAGATGCACCAATCGGCGAGGAAACAAGCGTACCATCATCCGCAAAACTGAACACTTTGTTATCCGTTGTCTTCAACAAATCATTTATGTGAAGCAAAAACAAGGTTGGAGCCAAAATAGAACCCTGGGGCATCCCCGAATTAACAGGATACAGATCCGAACACTCGCCCTACATAACAACCCGGATCGATCGATTTTCAAGGAAGCTTTTTGTCCAGTCGCAAAACTGTTGAGAAAGTCCATATGAACGAAGTTTGCTCAGCAATGCCCCGAGCCAGACGCGGTCAAAAGCCTTGGAGATATCCAATGCGATCGCCCTTGACTCACCTGCCGCTCAATCGCAGAAGCCCATATATCGGTTATAAGTGTCAAAAGGTTATGGTATGTTGCGGTGCCTACACGCGCGCAGGTTCACATCCTTCCCCAACACTCGTACCACTGAAATCCAAGTCGCCGATGCGGGGTGACCTGTTCGCCAGTCACCAAGTAAAACAACCACTTCCTTCATTCATTTTTATTTTTAATTCAACATAAGGATATACATTTTCTGTCATTAATAAGGATATAGATTCAGTTCTGCCAGTTCACCACGTAAGAATATAATAGACTTTAACGGTAAATTCAAATTGTTATTCAATAAACCATGTTAATTCACACATAAGGAAAAATAGACTTTAAATTTAGCAGATTGTTAATTCACAGCAAACGGATATACATTTTCTGACATTAGGTTAACATAAGGATATAAATTAAATTCTGCCAGTTCCCAACGTAAAGATATAATAGATTTTAACTTTAGTACGCGCACACGGTAAATTCTTATTGTCATTCAATAGATGATGATAATTCACAACGTAAAGAACTAATAAACTTTAACTTAAGCACACTGTTGCGGAACAAGAAGCAACAAAACACCATAATTGACCATAACTTCCAATAAATATAAATAAATCATGCCAATCGGACCTAAAAGTATGCAAAAGAAAGCCAACTTTAACAAGCTTGAGCTTTCACGTCGATTATGTAACCAGAACAGAGTTGAAGTGTGCCTTTAGGATGCGGAGTATTGAAACTAACGTCAAGGTAAACATGGTCAGCTGTTGAAGCTTTTGTGGATGGCTAGTACCGGTGCCGGACGATGACCCACTACGGTAACGAAAATCCAACACCCAACGGAGAATGGCTGTTGCTGTTTCTTGGCAGTTGGATTTACGGAAGTTCGACTGTGAAAACGAAAAGAGAGAATCGAAAATTGCGGCAGATCTTTGGTAGTTTTCATTATTAAAAGGGTACACTGTCTTTGAATCGAGGTAGTCAAGGTGATATATTGTTCCAACAACCAATTAAAGAAAATTCAAAATCAATACGTTATCTTTTCTTTTTTTCCTTTTCTGTCGCTGGTTTGGAATACAACCATAAATGGTCCTTCAACCCGGATCGAAGCATCCGCGAAGAAATATCGAGGAATTGTCCAAAGCAAGTGTTTGCTGAACTAAAGATTGATTGTTGGTGGATTGCGGATCTGAAGCAGCGGATTAAAAAAGCAAGTGTTTGCTGAACTAAAGATTGATTGTTGGTGGATTGCGGATCTGAAGCAGCGGATTAAAAAAGCAAGTGTTTGCTGAACTAAAGATTGATTGTTGGTGGATTGCGGATCTGAAGCAGTGGATTAAAAAAGCAAGTGTTTGCTGAACTAAAGATTGATTGTTGGTGGATTGCGGATCTGAAGCAGCGGATTAAAAAAGCAAGTGTTTGCTGAACTAAAGATTGATTGTTGGTGGATTGCGGATCTGAAGCAGCGGATTAAAAAAGCAAGGTAAGGTGGCAATTTATAATTCCTTTGCAATTAAATAAAGTAAATTAAGATAATATAATCAAAGTGAAGTGTGAATTGTGTTTGCGGAATTAAGAACGAGGTCCAGTGTGTTGTGTCGGTGGTCGAACTGTTGAAAGGAGTGTGTTCAACAAAAGAAAAGTTCACAGAAAATTCGGTCTGTGGAATAAGCGCTAAACGGTTCGAGAAATTCACTACGGTGTGTACGATAATCCGCGCACCGGTGCATTCAGCCTACAAAGGACGTCCCAACAGAGCAACATTTTGAGAAGGTGCGGAAATCACCACGGTGTGTTCGGGAATCCACGCAACGGGGTATTCGACATCTTTCCTTTTTGAATCATTCGCGGCTCAGTGGGAACAAATTTAATAACGCACAAGGATTTCATCTTTATTCTCCTATCTATTTGTTTTTTAATTCTTTACGAAGTATCCCGACTAGCGGAGGGTTAGCAACAGAGTATCTCACGACATCGATACACGCGCTTCATCGGAATTGCCTCTCCACCCGTTAACCAGGAATCACCAAATTATCTCGGTGTACTAGTTTGGAGAAAGAAAAATCATGAGCAAGCAGAGGACGGCAAACCTGATAGACTGCTTGCAGAACATTGCAGGCGAATTAACCGCCGATCATAACGCATACTTGGCTTTGGAACATTCAGCCAAGTCCATGCACATGAATGAGGCGCGGTTAAGGAACCTGGAGCAGGCGTTCGAAGATGCAAGGGGGCTTCATCAAAAAATAATAGCAGCTCCAAGTGATGACGCCAAGGCGAAATATATAGACGAGTTAACGTTCCACCAGCTCAAGGAATTGTATTACAGCTATTCCTCTGAGCTCAAGACTCAGCTGTACCACACAGAATCCCAATCCTTATGGCACAATTCATTGAACGGCTCACTGGGGGGAATAAAGGCGCCAACGGCGGAATTAAAGCTTCCTCCCATAAAAATCCCAACCTTCTCCGGCTCCTATCAGACTTGGCCGGAGTTCAAAGGTTTGTTCGAGAGTATCATCATAAAGAACACTACCATATCCGATGTGCACCGTTTACATTACCTCAAGGCAAACTTGAGTGGAGAAGCGGAACGTCTGCTGCGAAACACTGCAATAGTCGACGGCAATTTCGAGTCAGCATGGACAACCCTAGTCAAAAGATACCAAAACCTGCGGTTGCTTAAGGATAACCAGTTCAGCCTACTTTTCAACCAGTCTGCACTCACTCATGAGTCGGCTGACGGAATCAAGGCACTGGTAGACACCACCAACGAGGCCAAGCAATCTCTCCAAAACCTTGGGGTCTCGGTTACAACATGGGAGGATGTTCTAGTCTTCCACACGGTTCAAAAACTTCCCCCCAATACGCGCGGTTTATGGGAATCGCATATTGCATCCTATGTCGACTATCCGGCTTATGACGTGCTGGAGGATTTCCTGCTTACAAGGGCAAGAACTTTGGATGTTATGGGACAAACGACATCCAGTATTCCTCACGGGAAGTCTAGGGGAACACCTGCTACAGTCCGTGTCCTTAATTCTACCACCCACAATTGTCCTTTGTGCTCGGGTCCACATTTAATTCGTAGATGTTTTAAATTCAAGGCACTCAGTCCTCAAAAGCGACGGAGCATGGTAACCCAGTACCGATTGTGCTTCAACTGCCTATCCAATACTCATACAACTCAGGAGTGCACGAGCAAATTTACTTGTGTGCGGTGCAAGCGGAAACACCATTCATTGCTGCATTCAAGCGACATGTACTCTCCTGGGTCCAGAAATGATTCGACCCCAGACAACACTGCCCGGTCAGTTGTTCCGACTAGCAAATCTACAGTTCCGGCGGAGCAAGCCAAGTCAGCAGTGTCCACAACCGGAGCATCATCATTCAACGCCTGCATTCTCGGGAGGCACGATACCCAGACTGTTCTACTGGCAACGGCCGTCGTGAAAGTTTACACAACCACTGGTGACGCCATTTTATTACGGGCGCTGCTCGATCCTGGATCGGAAGCCTCATTCATCACGGAATCGGTGTCACAACGTCTGGGACTCAAAGGTAAGAGAAGCCTCGTGTCCGTCTATGGAGTCGGAGAAGGAAGGTTGACCACAGCGAAAAGGAAGGTAACACTCACTATTCACTCCAATATCACCGAGGCCTTCCGACTACAGGTGCGGGCGTTGGTTCTGCCTAAACTCACTGCAGTACTACCAGTGCGTCACCTACCAGGCTCAAAATGGGATCACTTAAAGGGCATGGAGCTGGCTGACCCAACATATCATAGGCCGGGGAGAATCGACATGCTTCTTGGTAGCGATGTATATTCGTCAATCCTTCTGGAAGGAATGGTCAAAGGGGCTCCCGGCACCCCAATGGCACAACGGACCGAACTAGGATGGGTCCTCTCTGGCGGCATTTCCAACAATCAGACAGCAGTAACATCCTTTCATTTGAGGACGGAGGACGCGCGGCTAGACACCTTGCTCACGAAATTCTGGGAAATAGAGGAGAAGGAGGAGAAGAAAATGTTGTCACCTGAGGAAGAAAGGTGTGAGACGCAGTTTTGCCACTCCCATAGAAGACAGGTCGATGGAAGGTATATGGTCTACCTCCCATTCAAAGAAGAAACACATCCTTCTTTAGGATTATCCCAGAATTCGGCGCTAATTAGGTTGCTGCAATTAGAGAAGAAATTCAAAGCGAATGCAGAATTTCACAAAGCATACCAAGAAGTGCTGGAAGGGTATAAACAATTGGGGCACATGACAGAATTGCACCTCAAATCCCTTCCAAGGTCACACTACTTCGTCCCTCATCATGCCGTGATGAAGGAGACTAGTTCGACCACGAAGCTTCGCATCGTATTCGACGCATCATGCAAATCTTCGGACGGAACATCTCTCAACGATCATCTTCTGGTGGGCCCCCGGTTGCAGGATGACATCTTTGAGCACATAGCCCGGTTCCGACGCCACAAGATAGGATTCGTCGCAGACATCACCAAAATGTATCGTCAAATATGGGTTGCCCCGCAGGATGTTATTTTCCAATTGATTCTGTGGAGAGATAAGGAAGAGGAGGAAGTCCGGGCATATTGTCTTAATACAGTCACTTTTGGTATGGCCTCGGCTCCATATCTAGCTATCCGTACCCTTCAGCAACTGGCACGAGATGAGCGGGACGATTACCCCATTGCTTCAAAGATTGCATTGAGGAATTTTTACGTCGACGATGTGATACATGGGGCGGATTCGATAGATGAGGCGATGGAGATGCAGCGTCAGCTGTCGGGGATGTTGGGTCGCGGGGGCTTCCCGCTGCGAAAATGGGCAAGCAATAGCGAAACATTCTTGGCTGCTGTCCCACATGAAGATAGAGAGATGCAGCTTCCCCTCTCATTTGATGACGCAAAGACGATCAAGGCCCTGGGCATACAATGGCACCCGGGAAGAGATATTTTCACCTTCCAATTCAACATTCCTGAGCAGAGGAAGGCAACGAAACGAACGATCTTATCCGACATCGCTCGCTTGTATGATCCCATGGGATGGATATCTCCCTGTGTGGTAACTGGCAAAATGTTGATGCAGGAGATATGGAAACAGGGAAAAGCTTGGGACAGTGAGCTTCCAGAATGGATCATATCAGCATGGCACACACTCAGGACGGATTTGGACGCTGTCAATACACTTGAGATTCCTCGTTGGTTGAATATCACCCACGACACGCAAATCGAGCTGCATGGGTTCTGTGATGCTTCCGAAAAGGCGTATGCCGCGGCAGTGTACATTCGCGCTATCAACATGGGCTCCGTAACAACAAACTTAGTTCTTGCCAAAACTAGAGTCGCACCTTTAAAAACCATCTCATTGGCGCGATTAGAGTTGTGTGGAGCGGTATTGCTGGCAAAGCTGTTGGTGCGCACAAAGGAGATGATGGACCTCGCGGAAACAGGAATATATGCTTGGTGCGATTCTCAAATCACACTGGCCTGGATAAAGTCAGCACCATATACGCGAACCGCCTTTGTGGCGAATAGAGTTGCCGAGATTCAACGGCTGGTGGACCCGAGTCGCTGGAACTACATTGCTTCGGAATACAATCCGGCAGACGTCGCTTCTAGGGGAATCTCCCCAAGGGACTTACCGACACATCACCAGTGGTGGCATGGACCGGAGATGTTGAACACGTTTCGGGAGAGCACGCATTCATCTGAGGACGTGCCGACAACTGAACTCGAAATGAAACGCGCTCCAGATTTAAGATCGAAACCTATCCTCATTTGTGCTCATTTGGCAACATCCAATGATCTATTAAGTAGATACTCTACCCTTCGGCGGCTGATTAGGATAACAGCATATTGTCTCCGATTCGTCAACAATTGTACCACAGGTAGGTCATCGCCCTCTACGGGACCACTTTCAGTGGAAGAGATCGCATCAGCCCGGATAAAGCTTATAGCAGTGACCCAGAGGGAATTCTTCGCCGAAGACATCGAGCGGATCTCGAACGGATCCGCAGTCTCAAGGGGCAGTAAGATAGCAAGGCTGTCCCCCATCATGGACGATTACAATATAATGCGTGTTGGAGGGCGATTGGAGAATGCGGACCTCTCATACACGCAGCGTCACCCAATCATATTGCCAGCACACAGTGTTCTCACCGATCTGATAATTCAAGACGTTCATAAAAGGACGCTTCATGGTGGCCAGCAGTTGATGCTGGCGGTGCTTAGACAGGAGTTTTGGATCTTGAAGGTGAAGACACGGGTTAAAAATTGCATCCACCGCTGTCTCAAATGCTACCGACACGTGGCCACTCCGATGCAGCAGATGATGGCTGACTTGCCAGCAGCCAGAGTTAATCGAGCTCGTCCATTCCAATCAACAGGGGTAGATTATGCAGGTCCTATTCAGTTGAAGGCCTGGAGGGGTCGCTGTAATAAAGTGCACAAGGCATATATCGCGATTTTTGTGTGTTTCTGCACGAAAGCAGTTCATCTGGAGCTGGTCAGTGATTACAGTACGAACGCCTTCCTCGCTGCCTTTAGGCGATTTACGGCACGTCGCGGAATCTGCACTGATCTGTACAGCGACTGCGGAACAAATTTCCAAGGAGCAGCAAGAATGATGCACCAAGTGCAATCATACCACGATCGACAATGGACAACGGACGTTGCGAAGCAACTTCATGACAGCGGGACCGCTTGGCATTTCAACCCTCCTGCAGCACCTCACTTCGGCGGTCTCTGGGAGGCAGGAGTGAAATCAATGAAACACCATTTGAAAAGAGTTATCGGTCATCACACTTTAACGTTTGAGGAATATGCTACGGTTCTCGCTCAGGTGGAGGCCTGCTTGAACTCACGGCCACTTTGTCCGGTAACCGAGGATGTCGATGATCTAACAATACTGACTCCAGGGCATTTCCTCATTGGTGCGTCTCTGAACACTGTACCAGAGAGGGATTTGTCAGACGCTAAGCCACATTATTTGGATCGATGGCAAATGTTACAGAAAATCCAGCAGGACTTTTGGAAAAGATGGAAGTCGGAATACCTCGTTCGGCTTCAGCAACGCACCAAATGGCTGACTTCCAATCTGCAACTAAAGATAGGTGATTTGGTGATTCTCCCCGAGGAACAAACTCCGCCAACGTTATGGAGATTGGGTCGTATTGAGGCACTGCATCCCGGAGAGGATGGAAAACCACGTGTTGTTACAGTCAAAACAGCCACTACACGGCTAACGCGACCAGTAGCTAAACTCTGTCTTGTTCCCAGGACAGAACAATAAACTCTACCACGCAAACACACACACACACACACACACACACGCACACACACATATTCACACACTGATAACATAAATTATGCGATTAACATAACCATTTTATTAATAACTTAAAATCACTAATAGCATTTAATCATAAACAACTTAAGTAATTATTGCCACCTCACCTTACCACGATGTCTCTAATGAACGAAACAATAATTAGAGATCAGTTGGGTCTCAATCACAAGCATTCCTGTGATTACCGCGGACAGGACCACCACTGCCCTGACATACTTCAACTGGACAGCAGGAAAGAAGACATGCCTGGTGTTGCTTCGTTGCCGGCCCGGGAAGATGTTGCGGAACAAGAAGCAACAAAACACCATAATTGACCATAACTTCCAATAAATATAAATAAATCATGCCAATCGGACCTAAAAGTATGCAAAAGAAAGCCAACTTTAACAAGCTTGAGCTTTCACGTCGATTATGTAACCAGAACAGAGTTGAAGTGTGCCTTTAGGATGCGGAGTATTGAAACTAACGTCAAGGTAAACATGGTCAGCTGTTGAAGCTTTTGTGGATGGCTAGTACCGGTGCCGGACGATGACCCACTACGGTAACGAAAATCCAACACCCAACGGAGAATGGCTGTTGCTGTTTCTTGGCAGTTGGATTTACGGAAGTTCGACTGTGAAAACGAAAAGAGAGAATCGAAAATTGCGGCAGATCTTTGGTAGTTTTCATTATTAAAAGGGTACACTGTCTTTGAATCGAGGTAGTCAAGGTGATATATTGTTCCAACAACCAATTAAAGAAAATTCAAAATCAATACGTTATCTTTTCTTTTTTTCCTTTTCTGTCGCTGGTTTGGAATACAACCACACACGCATACGGGAATTCAAATTGTCTTTCATTCGTGAATCGCGACTAATACTCAATTCTGGTGGCTCGCGCGCCGTCTGTGAAAATACCGACTCCTGGTGATCAGACTTGACTGAACTCCGTGGTTGTTTTAATACGATTCTCTATTGGTTGTTTAACGTGGAGGCACGACTTGCCTCCACGGAATCCGTATCGCGATTGAAGATTGCCACCGAAACGACAGAATACCAAATTCCATCCATCGCTTCGACGACCAATAAGGGATGATCTTAAATGCCCTGGACACGGTGAGGATGTGCACTGACAAAGATGTGTTTACCTCGCACGCTCATGATGTGTGTCCATGAGCATTGCGAACCGTGGATATTATAATTCCATAAAAGGAAATGTTTATCCGATTAGTACCGCGTAAGGGAGCCCCTGGCGCAAGACTAATGACCTTGCCCAGAAAAAAAAAAAATAAATAAATAAATAAATCATTATGGAAAATTTAACAAGCCTCAGGACTTGCTAAATAAGGCCAAGACCGGTTCCCGGTTGTAGTGCCGATGATGATGATGATGAAGGGACCCTTGCCGATTGAGCGCACGTTGCTAGCGTCCTCTGATATGACTTGCCATGCACATGTGTGGGAAAAAATATTTTCTTTCTGTGTGCATGGACAAGTTTGAGGATTTAAATCGGTTACGTAATGTCGTAACCGAATTGGATTCCCAGGAATATGCTGCGTTACATGCATGCATGCCCCTGGGGGTAATGCTTATTGGATGTTGATGCCTGTCGATCGGTTTACCGACCGATGTGCTTGTAGGTCCACAAGAAAGGAAAGAAATATCTCCTGTATGTGTGCACCGGAATTCGCTCGGAGACATGTGTAATGAATTCGTTCGGTTCATGTTGGTTGCCTGGTGATGCAACCAAATTGCTTATAAAGAACATGTCTGTTTGGTGCTGATGGATTTTGTATCAGAGAATATTATGAATTTACAGCATTTCCGGTCTTTATAGTACAACTATGTAAATGTAAGTACATGCCTTTATGTGTTTTGTATGCCCTAGGGGGAAGTTAGGTGTTGTCATCAGAGAATATTATGAATTTACAGCATTTCCGGTCTTTATAGTACAACTATGTAAATGTAAGTACATGCCTTTATGTGTTTTGTATGCCCTAGGGGGAAGTTAGGTGTTGTACCTGGTAAAAGCGAGGGGTGGCGTTATTGAAACCGCCACAGGTCTTCCGTGGATCGCCTGCCACGGAATCCGCATTGACGATCATTCAGAAGTCCGTTGCACTCCAAATACTTAACTAACTCAGTATTGATGACTTCTTCCATCACCTTAGATAACATAGACAGTAATGCTATCGGATGATAATTTTGTGGGAGACACTTTTTTCCCTTCTTTGGGATTGGCTGAACTCGAGCCACCTGCCAGCAGATTGGAAATGTCCTCCATGCATAAGATAAGCGGAAGAGCCTGCCAAGAACTGGCGACAGTTCTGGAGCACAGTTCTTAAGGACTACTTTTTTTTATTTTACTTTTCCCAGGAACGCGAACCTATAGCGCTCGACTGGTTCCATCAGCCAAGCTCCGAAAGATGCTCAAAGATTAATTCCAACCATTTCACGCAGCCCATAGCTCAATGGGGTGGTATTCCACCGGGCAGCTGGGCTTTGGGATCTTACCTACCACTCAGTAATTGTGCTGAAATGCACAATAGCAAGAGTCGTCAGTTGAACCTAAGTTTGCACAAACAAACATAAGGCACAACCTCTTGACCAACTCAACCATTGAGGCGGCGGTATTCTGGTATTCCGTCCAGGCTGGTTTCCTTCTTACAGTCCAGTCCACGTAGAATGCGTTGAATAGTACGCCGGCGGAACTTCGCATCCCGCAGGGATGTCCGTACCGCCGCGATCACTGGTGGCTCCAAAATACCAGCATAGAGGTTTGAATTCTCGAACACATTAGGTTTATCTTTTGAATTTGTGACTAGTGCCCCGCTGTTCGTCACTAACATGGGAAAAGAGGATGAAGCGAAGGTACTGCTGGCAGCCCTTGCCGTTGACTAGAAGGGACGCGAACCAGTTGGGCACTCAAGGAGTTCATCTAACAAAACTCATCAGCACATGATGTCCATGTTATTGGCTTCCAATGCCTCCGTCCTCTGGCAAACCAGATCGGACCGCGTGAAGACGCAGACTCCACCCTTAAAACGGAATCTTGAATGAAGACAACAAAGAAATTTAACAGAATTCCCCAGCACGACCTTCAACCACATGACGTCCGTTGAACATTAGATGATACTTTTTTTCTTTCTCTAGTCTCTCAAGAAAGCAAAAGCTATGGTGCTGAATAATCCACCCGAGACGATGTTTTTTCTTAACGCTCTCCGTCAACCAAGTTCCGAAATATGACCAATGACTTCTGACAACGATATCACGGAGCCCACAGTTTAATATGATGATATTTCGCCGGGCAGCTGGGTATTGTGTGATGCGAATTGCTTTAACACAAATCGTTGTTGTTTGTCGCGTTCTGTTTCAGCAAATGTAGACCATCAGTAAATAAGCAGTAACAACCAGTTTGTATTTGGAAAATGAAATGTTCACCTTGCGGTTTGCTTAGCGGAGTTAAGTTTGTGTCTGTGCGGCTGTTTATTGTTCGGGCAAACTTTTCCGATGAGCGTAAATTAAATCCTTAATAGCGCGTTACCAAAACAACCTTATTCACAACGCTGTCCTGTCGCCAAGCATAATCAAAACATGTTTTAGAAAACCGTTGGCGGAAATGAGTACTTGTCCTACAGTTTTATTCTTTTTGCTCACGACTTTCCCTCCGGAAGTGCACAATTCGCGAGGATGCACTGGCTCCGTGGGCCAAGTCGCTGTGCAGGCAATTTAAGAACGAACAAGAGACTCAAAGTTTTTGTGCCTTAATCGCGCCAAGGCCACCTAGAAATTAGTAGGCCCACTCTAATAGAAGATGGAATTTTGGGCAATTCACGCGTTTAGAGAAACATTGTGATTGTTGCCGATGTTATAAATAACTATGCAGACGACTTAAGCCCAGAGCCATGGTGTTTCCTATACACTTTCTTCCGTCATTCAGTTTGTTTAATTTACCAGTGGCTGTCGTAAACAACATTTTCGCCGGAACTTAAATCTACGAATTCTAATATCCGCCTCTCATTGTTGGAACTTTATTTGGTTTCCACTCCCACACGCTATGAACTAATTATATACGTGTACACTCGCTGCTTGTCCGGTTGGCAGCCTTGCGTCTTTGGCGTCGAGCCTCTGAAGATTTTTTAAATGGGAAACCTTGTTAAATTTTTGTTTCTATCTTTTCGTCGTCTTTTTTTTTGGCCTTTTCTAGGTTTGTCGAAGCAATATATCATCAGTCCACCCGCCGACCTCCTCCGCGAGCACATCTTTTTATGATGTGACACTTTTATTTGAAAAAAAATCGCCTTTAAGTTAATCTCGCCTGCTAATACGCTTTTACGATTTATGTTTCAGATTTTGTTTAGCGCGACTGCGTTTTCGAAATACTGATTTTTGAAATCTCTTGAAATTTTTATTTCTTATAGTAAAATATTTAGAAGTTTGTTATGAGTGGAAGCGACGTTGTACGGATCGGTCATTGATAACGGGTGGTATTAACTGCTTGCGATGCATGGAGGCAAATTGTTTGGGTGGGGCTCTTCTATTCTTCTCAAAGGAAATTGTGGAGGTGGCAGCTGACGGGGACTCTAACAACTTGGGCGGGAATGTGAGGATAATTTATTTTGACTTTTGTGGTGAGGGATTGGCGTCATACTGAGCGATGATGAGTTTATCGAATACATACGCTTACTATTTTGAGTTGAGGATAATTGCGGCACGCGTTGGCCTGTAAACATGTAGAAGAAAACAATGTAGAATTTAATTACCCCATAAAAATAAATGCATTAAACAATTTTTTTTCACCAGATTCTCGCGCTGTAAGAGTCGAGTTTGATCCCCAGACTGGATAATGTAATATAGGTCACATTACCAATTATTTGCCTCGCCAATCTAAAGGGTTTTTTCATAAACTCATATTTTTTCCATATTCACTCCTCCCATTCTTGTCACTAACTGATGTTTACGTCAACGTAGTAAAGATCCTTTGGGCACGTGCATATTACAATATAATAGGTGTGGACGTAGAAACTTGGCTTTTTTGTCAAATTCAACTTTATTGGAAAACGTACTTATAGCAATAGAGGTGATATTGCTCGGTAAGAAACTCCTAACTGTTCTGCAAGCTCTTGTTGTGTTTAACATGGATTTTCATCCAGTAAAACTTGAAGTTCTTTGCCGTCAAATTTTGTTCCTGCTCCTGGACGTGGACGAACTCAATACCAAAATTCCATTGACGGAATCTTACAAACCACTTTTATTGTCTCTCTGTTGAATGTCTCACAGAATGTTCAGCCAAAGTCGAATTAATCACATCCATAGCTTGAGCAGCATTTTTTTTTCATTTAAAAACAGAATAGACGGCAGTGGCGTAAATGTTGCCTATTGGCATTCATCTCTTATACTACTGATGGGCACGGAATGACAGTTTGTAAATGACAAAAACTTAGTCATAAAAACAGCAATAACTAAGCCACATATATCTAAAATAGCGAGCGAATGGAATGCGTTCAAGTATGTTGTAAATGCAACTAACTTTTGAGCTGAGTTTCTACTTGCACACCTATTAAATGGAAAACGACGGCGTCTGCGCCCCCCTTACAGAGATTTTGCAGATATTAACCAGAAACCCCAACACTGCTGAACAGAGGTAATAATTACTCAAATCAGTTACTATATATGTGGCATATCTAGCAGATACACACACGCAACTAATAGTGAAGAACAACACCACCGAAAAGAGAAATCGAAAAATCAAAGCATATTCGCCAGAGCCGTATACCATAGCAATAACATAGCTATTACACATCGATTGACTGTATTTGAGTTTAGAGATCAAATTCGTACACTGAGCTTTGGTTATATTTTTCACTGATTCTAACCATTATAGCGTCGGTTCGAATTGCACGCTCTTCACTATCGTCGCAAACGCTATATATATGTGGCGGCTCAGCACAGGCCACATACTCCACGCAATTGCCGCAAGCAAATGGTCACACCTAGAACGTTTTTCGACTAGTTAAGTCAAGCGCACTCTCGGTCACCCCCACACGCAAGGCGAAGTAGCGGCTGAAGTGGCATGGAGTCGGCGCGGCACCACGTGGCTCTGCTCACGCGTAGAACAAAAACAGACTCCGGATTTTGCCCACCAATTTCGTGTGACACCACCACAAGTGCGGACAATTGGTGGGAGTGAATCACTTGGAAATCACTCGCCGCCGAGACCGGACACCTCTAAGAAGCCCGACATCGGCTGCAGCCGGATTCCAACGCTTGCAGCCTCTTCGACGCCAACAAGGGTTTGGTGGTCTACACCCCATATATATATATATATATATATATATATATATATATATATATATATATATATATATATATATATATATACATATATATATATATATACCCCGCTTGGTAGAAACCTTGACGTGGTGCGGGGGCTTAAACTACAATGAATCACTCAGGCTATGCTAATGGAAGCATATGCTTCCAGTAGGGTCAACCATGTCAGACAGGCTAACGAGGAGTAACACACAAAGATCTACCACCCCTAATCCAGGGTGTTACGCGTCACCGTGCCCATTGGATGGTTTGCAGCCAGGGGTATACCGGCTGTATTATAACGGCGCCTCTCTGACACCGGGTCGAATCAGAGCAGTAAGCAGACCTTACCATATCAAAGAGGGGCTCTGATATGGCGAACTATCTGAAACCCCAAGACTCGTGGGAACAAAACTGAATAATCAATATACACAAAACCCGGTAGGGTTAGGTGTGATGAGCCGACACTACCATAAGGGAACAAATCATCAGTAAAACACCGACTCGGCAAAAAGAAGACGTAGGGAAAAACGTAAAAAGCGGGATATACGCGTCGGCACGTGGAATGTTCGAACGTTATATAAACCAGGCGCGATACAGACGGTCGTAGAAAACACGAAACAATATAAACTGGACATCGTCGCGCTTCAGGAAGTCCGACTCCCACATCAAGTAATCGAAACCAACGGATTTACACTGGTGTGTGGAGGTACCGATACACATAACCTCGGAACCGGCTTCATCATAAGCAAGAAGATTACGTCACATGTAAAATATGTGCAATTTATTAATGACCGAATGTCTGTGCTAAAAATACAGGGCCCATGGTACAATTATGTATTTATAAACGTACACGCCCCAACAGAATCTACCGACGAAGAAACGAAGGACACATTCTACGAGACCCTAGAGGAAGTATTTGATGGGATCTCATCATTCGATGTTAAAATCCTCCTCGGGGACCTCAATGCGAAAATTGAAAAGGAAGATATATTCCAACCAACTATAGGTAAAGAAAGTCTACACGACGTTTCAAATGATAATGGAATTCGAATTATCACGTTCGCAGCGTCAAAAGATCTGGTAGTGAAGAGCACGATGTTCAAGCACAAGCAAATCCATAAAGCCACATGGATATCACCCGACGGCGTAAGGCGTAACCAAATAGACCACTTCCTCATAGACAAAAGACACCACTCGAATATCCTTGACGTAAGATCATATAGAGGAGCAGATTGCAAATCCGATCACCTTCTAGTGATGGGCAAAATTAGAAGTCGGCTTGTAGCAAACCCACATGGACAGTCACGGGAGACGAGCAAAAAGTTCGAGAATGATAAACTAAAAGACCTACGTAAAGGGGCTGAATATCAAGACGAACTAACGAATAGATTTAGCATTCTAGAGAATGTGAGGAGTGAGGAAGAGGAAGCCAATAGTGTGGATACTAAATGGGCATCGATCAGAGACACAATCAAACAAACAGCCTAAGAGGTATTAGGATTTAAGAAAACAACTAAATCCAAACCTTGGTTTGACGATGAGTGCAGGGCAAAGATCGAAGAACGTAAACGCCTCAGAATGATCCACTTAGAAGCATATGATGAAGTCAACGCTCTAAGATACGCGACAATTCGGAAAGAACAGCAGAGGTATGTATGCCGGCATAAATTCAATTAGAAATGGCTACCGAGGGAGAGCCAAAATAATCCGAGACACAAACGGCTGTCTGGTGACAGAAACAAAAAATATCGTGACAAGATGGAAGCAGTACTTTGAAAACCTGCTCAATGTGCGCACCCATCAACCACAAATAAACGCACCAGACGTACATACAGCCGAGCCCCAGATCCCAGAGCCCTCTTTCGACGAAGTTGTAGACGCGATAAATCGACTGAAAAACAACAAGGCCCCCGGAATCGATTGCATACCGGCAGAGCTTGTGAAGCATGGAGAAGGGGCAACCGCTCGAAAGATCCACCAACTGGTTAAAATAATATGGAACAAGGAAGTCATTCCGGAAGAATGGAAAACCGCAATAGTCATCCCAATTGTCAAAAAAGGCGACAGATCTGACTGCGAAACTTACAGAGGAATATCATTGCTCCCAATCACATACAAAATATTAACAAATGTCATACTGGCAAGAATCACACCGTACGCAGAAGAAATATTGGGAGACTACCCATGAGGATTCCGTCGGAACCGGTCAACAAGCGACCAGATGTTCACAATAAGGCAACTGCTGGAAAAGAAGTGGGAACACGGAGAGACGGTTCACCAACTGTTCGTGGACTTCAAAAAAGCCTACGACTCAGTCGCAAGGCAAAGACTCTACCATATTCTAGTTGAGCTGGGAGTCCCAAAAAAATATGCCGCCCTCATTCAAATTTGCATGAACGAAAACAAAGGGCGAGTTAGAATAGAAAACCACCTCTCAGAACCATTTGAAATCCGGGACGGACTAAAACAAGGGAATGGCCTCTCACCATGCCTTTTTAACCTTGTCCTCGAGTATGTTATCAGAAAGGTACAAGACGACAACACGGCCGGATCATCCCTGAACGGGGTCACACAAGTGCTCGCGTATGCGTGACATCGCCGTTCCGGGCGATAATCTCGAAACTATAAGTAAAAACTGTGAAATCATCATGCAAGCGGCAGAAGAGGTGGGCCTAGAAATAAACGAAGACAAAACGAAATACATGATTACGACGAGAGCAGGTGGACCTCAGAGAACACATATAAACGTCAGGGGTAAGATATTTGAAAATGTCAAAGAATTTAAATATCTGGGAACGATACTGACGACCAGAAACGAAACGTCAAAGGAAATTAACAAAAGACTACATTCCGGCAACGCTAGTTGGCATGCAGCCAGTAAACTATTAAAATCCAAACTGCTATCACGTGATATAAAGCTCCGTGTCTATAGAACCAACCATGCCGATTGCTCTATACGGATGCGAAACATGGGCTCTCACCAAACGGGAAGAGAACAAATTCCGCGTATTCGAGAATAAAGTTTTAAGGGTTATATTTGGCGGTAAATATGACGAGGAGTCAGGACAATGGAGGAAACTCCACAACCACGAATTGGAAGAGCTATACCGCAAACCTACAATAGGGAGAGTGATCAAGTCGCGAAGATTAAGATGGGCCGGACACGTGGCGCGAATAGGCGATGATAGGACCGTGCATAGAATTCTTGACGGTAAACTAACGGGGAAGAGACCGACAGGACGGCCGCGACGGAGATGGGAGGACAATGTTAGATTGGACCTCGAGGAGATCGGATCGGATGATCAAACGTGGAAGGAGAGCGCACAGGACAGGGAACGATGGCGGAGCCGAGTCGGTGAGGTCATGAACTTCCGGGTTGCTACAGGCCAGTAAATAATATATATATATATATATATATATATATGTATATATATATATATATATATATATATATATATATATATATATATATATATATATATATATATGGGGTTTCTAACAGATACACATACGATTAATAGTGAAGACACCACCGACAAAAAAAACAAAAAATCAAAGCATATTCGCTTTGAATCGTATACCGTAGCAATAACGTACCATTTCCACACCAATTGAGTGTATTTGAGTTTAGAGATCGAATTCGTACATCCGGCAGTGGCCTGATGCGTTGACCCTTTGGTTTTAGCTGTTACTAATTCTAACCATTATAGCGTCGGTTTGAATTGCACGCTCTTCACTATCTTCGCAAACGCTATGTATTTGTAGCGGCTCAGCACAACCACAACCTCCGCGCAATCGCCACAAGCAAAGACTCACACTGAGAGTGGCTTTCGACTAATTAAGTCAAGCACACTCTCGGTCACCCTCACACCCAAAGGAGAGTAGCGGCTAAATTAGCTTGGAGTCGATGCGGCCCAACGTGGGTCTCGCTCACGCGTGCAACGAGAAACGACGCCAAATTTTTCCCGCCAATTTCGTTCGACGCACACCACATGTGTGGACAATTGGCGGGAGTACTCTCCTATTTGGATATCGCTTGCCGCTGGGACGGGACGTCTCGCAAGAAGAAACCAACGACAACCCCACCAGGAACTCCAGCGACAACAGCCTCTTCAACGTTAGTGGCCATCCGACGACAGCGACGATTTGAGGATCGGAACCCCAAATATTTAATTTTTTTAAACACTAACAGTTTCTCTGCTCATTTCAAACCACAACTGCCACAAAACATATGTTACAAAACGCACCCGACAAGTTGGATACACAGTGCGGACGTGTTTTCAATTCGGCGATTGAGTGAAATTAGAAAGGTGTTTTTGTAAGTCGCAAGCGTTTAACACATATAGACTATTTATAAATAAATGCCAGCGATAAAAACAGTCAAAACAAAATTAATATGTAAAGAATCAAATAAAAATTAAAAAGATCGACCAAAATAAAAAAAAGACAAGACAGTCAAAACAAAGAAACTCAAAATCAAACAAACAAAACAAAACGTATAATAAACGTAAAAGCAGTGCAGTGAAGTGCGAAAAATTAAACAATTCTGAACTAAAAGAAATAAAATATATCACCTCGGTTGCAGGCGTGGAAAACAAAACTAATAATATATTGCTCGTTAAGCAGATCAGGTTTCGGAGCTAATGTAAGATGACTGGTTCTTAATCGGCGCTAGGCGAGTTCGAATCAGGTTACGGAGAAACCGAGTTACGTCGAGGTTCGTACAGAAGGCCGCCTTTGTTCTTTTTTTAATGAAAACAAACTGGAGAGTACCGGATCTGGAGGAATTCGTGATCCCCCAACCCCACAACTACGGGGCAATGCGATGGCCATGGTTCACCAGATCATTAACAAGAGAACTTCGTTCGAATGACTTTAATCTGCCAATAAACAGAAGCCTGACAAATGACGAAATCGACAAATACATTCAACTAATGGACGAAACCGTAAAACGAACCATGGACAAAACAATTCCCAAAACAACAGTTACAGATCACATAAACATGTACAGAAACACAACAATAAGCGCACTCCGCTGGAAAAAGAGCAGACTGCTATCAAATAAAAATCAATTACACAGACAGTTTACAGACAGACAAGACCAGGAGATAATATCACTGAAATCCCGATTAAAAAACCTCAAACAATTACTTAAAGCTAACTATAGATTAGCAACAAATTTGTATTGGAACAACAGAATTCGAGCTATAGAATCTAATAACCAGAATATGTTCCCACAAATAAATAAAATATTCAGGAGAAATAATCAAAACGAGCTTCAGTGTCTCCAAATTCCACGTACTAATGTAAACAAGCAGCTGCTAATCAACATTGGCATAGATACAGAGAACGCTATCCTCAATAGTGAGCTCTTCGTGATCAAAGATCCTCTGGAAAAGGCGAACGCTGTGGAGGCTGTCTTTCAGGAAATGTGTGGCGGTTCCGCCAAACCCCACGGCCTACTTACCTGAAAAAACCCCTATAACTGCTACCCAACTTCCTTAAGTTCGCTAATGCAATCACATTAGCGCCTTAAATACTTTACGCATTAAATAGAGCAATTTATAATCTAAAAGCCCCTAGAAGAGAATTTTACCTTTAATGCATCTCTTCGCATACAAATTCTCTATAAGAATTCCTTCCTAACTTATCGTAAATTCCCTGAAAGAAAATGCATCGGTTCACATATAATACAACCGCATAATCAGGGAATCCCTTGAGTTGGGTTATCCCAGCCTCAACATGTGTACAATAAAAAGTACATACATACACATTGGCTGGCGACCACTTTAACCAACGATAAACAGTCCAACGCAGCTGCATGTAATTAGCACCATAGACGTTGAGACTAATTCCCTAACTCGCACCATGTGGTAACAAAAGAACGCTGTCCTTCAAAGGTTTTCTGGCGATACCATAAACAATCCACATCGCTTGTGGTATCCCAAATGCAATTCCCATTTAATGAGTTCCAGCTTATTTATTTAGCTGACCCTAATCCCAGACCGATGCATTAGGTCGCTTCTCCTTTGTTCTTTTTCCCTCGCTGTAGGTTTTGTTTATCCTTGCTGGAATGCATCGATAAACACGGTGATGTGTACGTTACATACACACCACTGCATCAAAAGATCGCGTTTCCTTGGTGGCCACACTTAAGAGAAAAATGTTCTCTCTCTCTTCCGTTCCTTAACCCTAACCGAGGACGGAATTCAAGTCAGAGTTCTATCCTCGGAAAGTCTAATTCCATCTGCCTACCACGTCGGTCGGGCGATCTCCCGCTCTCCGCCGGCTGCGGAGATGCGTAAATTCCTGGGTCGCAATTAACACCCCAGCGAGTTGCAACGAGTCGTCCATTTGAATTGATTGTGTTTTGTGTAATAAAGTCCCCGTCACCTCGCGATATGTTAGGTGCCTCGCGACCTAAATATAGAGATTCAACCTACCATAAGTAATAACTCCATTAAATAAATTAAAAAGCAATAGCCGAGTGATCGACTTGGAGAAAGCCTTTGATACCGTCTGGATCGAAGGGTTGTATTACAAACTGGTCAGACATGGCATACATAAGCCTTTACTATATGTACTTTACGATATGTTAAAGGACAGGACGTTCGTGGTCAAAAGTGGTAATGCGACCTCTAATAAAACGTATAATATCAAGAGTGGCTTGCAACAGGGCGCGGTACTCTCTCCGATTCTTTTTAACATTTACATTAGCGACTTATTAGATGTACTTCCCCATGCTATTGCGTACGGAGACGGTCTCATAATTTACGGAATAGCTGCGAAAGTTGGGATCATAAATAGTTTACTACAGCGAGACTTCAACAAAGTGCAGCGCTATTGCGACGACTGGAAACTTAAGATCAACTTCCAGAAATGCGATCCTATTTAGAACCTCATTATATAAAGCCACGAACGACACAAGGAAAAACTGGCGAAAGTTAGTTATCGTGGGAGCGCATGGAGGCAAATTGGAAGCCAAGAGTGTAGTTAAATACCTTGGCATCTGGCTAGATCAATATCTGTATTTCAACAGACATGTAGAGGCTGCTTTGGCCAAAGCTAGGAAAACTTTTGCTATAACAAGAAGGCTATTTCACAGTAGCCAACTTGACAGTAGGGTAAAAGTTATATGCTACACGATGGTTTAATGGTATGATTTAACATAGGTCCAAATTTGATGGAAAAGATTCGGGTGTTCGAAAGGAAGTGTCTCGGAACTTGTCTCAGATTATATCGGAAAAGTATTATTCAAATGAGACTTTATATAATGAAGCATATATAAATAGGGTTGATAATTTTATGATGAAATTAATCAGAGGACATATTGCGAGAGAAATAAGCTCGTCCAATGACCTAATTTTCGGGGCTTATTATCCAAACGCTGTGTACTATGAGAGCATGCGTCACAACGGCCTTGTTCCAACAGAGGCGTTCCTTGATTTGGACATGAATGGGCTTATACAGGATGGATCCGGAATTCCGCTGATCTATCATGTGTTGGTATTAGTTACTGGCCTCGCTCCCAGGTAGCGTGTCTCCTGGTCCTGAATGGGATGAGGGAGCTCTATTGACCGCTCCTGAGAGGACCCGTTGCGGTCGCCGCCGTGCTTCCTCAAACCTGAGGGAAGAGTAGCGACCGATCGTTCTTGGGACGTCGTTCCAGGAATAGCTTACCTGCGCCGTGGAAACCGGCGCCTTCTGGTGTTGCTCGAAATCGAGAAGCTGCAACGATTTATTTTGTGGGCGTGCCACCACTCTCACACACCGGTTCCAGGTTAGAATTCGTCGCCTGTGCTGGAGCAGCCAACGGTTTGTAAAGAACGCACAATTCCAAATAATAAAATACTTTTTATTTAGAAAATCCACTTTTACTTTATTTATTTGAAAAAAGAAAAGACGATTCTGGTAGGGACACCACCGCCAAGAACCTTGCTCTATGATGTTATTTTGCCCTGTTCGTCTCCTGCAGCACTTCCGTCGGGGACCATGTACGTTAATCAACTGCTGCCCGGAGATCGCGATGTATATTCCTTTTAAATGAAACAAATCGAGATTTTATATCTTGAAACGAACGTTTCAGATGGAAAATCTTGATTTCGGGTGTGGTGTTCAATGTGCTCATTAGGATAATGGTTCGGTTTTATGAGTTCTCATGAAACTATTGTGCATATTAGGATATGCATTGGAATTTGGGTTTTTGTTTTTGTTATCCGTCTGGCCTATGCAGACAGGAGTTTGCTTGTCCTTCGGATGGGTAACACAAGATCCGTGGGCCAGTCGTTACCAACACGTCAAAGAGATAAGACGTATACCTGACAACAGGAGAAAGTAAAAGGAAAGAAAAAAAAATATAAATAAATAAATTCGTCGCGCGAGTGTAAGTGAACAAGTGCGGATTCCACAGTGTGGCCGCCACTGAGAGCGGTTGTTTTAAAAAAAAAAAATAATAATAAATAAAAAACTAAAAAAATTTTGGAAACAAACAAAGTGCTAAAGAGCTCGTCGCCTTTCATGAAAAGGGGCCAGGCAGACCGGAAAGCGATGACACGGAGCCGACTCGAGCGACAGCCGAGTATTATAACAAAGCGGCACAAGCCAAATTCAGACGGCGAAAAAAATGCAAAAGGAAAGAAAAACGAATACACAGGCGCAGGCAACCAATTCAACGAATTGGTTGACCTTGACCCAAGTGAAATCGAATTACCTGCTGAGGAAGAAAACAATATCACAGGTACTGCAACAGATCCGGCGGAATTAGAAAAACTCCTTGCGGATATTGACACAAAAAAAGAGGAACTCAATAAACAAAGAGAAGCAATCCTCAAATTAAAAGACCTGGTGCAGCAACAACAAAGCCAAGAAAATACAACAGCACAACGGAAAAATCAGGAACAACATCAGGAAGCAAACAAAAGGCAGCAAACAAAGGAGATGCAGAAGCAGCAAACAAACCAGCACATCGTAACCAACAAAAAGGAAAAGGCGCCGCCTATAATACTTACGTCCATGGAAACAAAGGACGTTATAAAATTAGGTGAGTTAACTTGCAAAAATTTCAAAACAAAAAAAATTATTAATTCTAAAATAAAATTAATGTGCGATGATATTGAAGGTTATCGCAAAGTAATGACTGCTTTGGGTAGGACAAAAAGCGAGTACTACACGTACACCCCGAAATCGGAGAAAATAATCTCCATGCTCCTAAAAATCGTTGATCCATGTTTTTCCCCTGAGGAGGTATTAGAGGAATTAAAAAATGTCGAAACCGACAATTTAAAATTTACAGGTGTGAAACCATTCCCTACCGCCAACTCCAGAAAACGCAATTGCAAATTGCCTTTCTTTATTGTATCACTGAGTCCCAACAGTAAAGTTGATGCTCTCCGATACATCAAACACCTCAGCCATCAAACAATAAGTTGGGAAAAAATTAGAAAAATCGATCGCGTATTGCAGTGTATGCGTTGTCAACGCTTCGGGCACGCGGCATCAAACTGCCACATGCAATTCAGGTGCGTAAAATGCCTCTCCGACCATATCATTGGTGAATGCCCCTTGGGCAAGGAACAGCTTCCAGATAGGAAAACACTGTCCTGTGTCCTCTGTAAAAATACAGGTCACACTGCTAATTTTAGAGGATGTCCTAAATTTCAACAAATGAAATTAAAATTGGAATCCAAAAAGAAACAAGTTGAAGAAGAGAAAAAAATGAAAACTCGGCCGGTGCTCCTAAGCAACCAGCATCCATGGAACATACATATAGTAAGGCACATTCAGAAATAATAACAATGTTATTAACCATGCAAGGACAATTTGCCGGATTTCAAAGAACACTGACTGAACAAAGAGCACGAATAGATACTCTCTATTCAACCCTGTTCTCAAATAACTCTCCACATCAAAATCTTCAACCCTCCATCTGAACTTAACTTAAAAATTATAGCTGTGAATGTAAATTCACTAATCCACATCGAAAGAAGGGATAATTTAGGCAATCTGCTCCAAGTCGAATGCCCAGATGTGCTCTTGGCTAGCGAAACAAAGCTAAACCAAAGGAAAAAAAGGGGTACAAAAATTATAACATAATTAGACGAGATCGACCACACTCTACTCGAGGGGGTAGGGTCGCTATCTTAGTTAAGAAAGGTCTTCACCATAAGGTCGTTTACAGCACGGAAGTACACAAATTCCAGGTGCTAGAGGCATGCATTATAGACATTCCGCTAAAAAGTCAAAGGCATCTATATATAGTCGCTGCTTACGCTCCTGAATCTGTTCAAGGTACCCAATTTATCAGTGAAGTCGATACGCTTTTCCGAAGTCTCAAGTTAGATTTGGAAAACAATTACTTTTTAATGGCAGGTGATTTTAACGCCAAGCACAGTGCCTGGGGCAATCTGACCTCGAACACCAGAGGCAATGCCTTGTTTGATTGGTGGCAAACAAATGCGATCGAGCATAAACTAGAATTGTACGCTACAAGTACACCGTCTTATCCAAGAGGTAACTCCTTCCTGGATTTACTTATGACAGATGATCGAATTCAATTACCAGATACCGAGGTAACTACTCGAAATTGTCTTCGCACAATTGAGTACGATAGCGATCATTACGGACTTGGAGCCGTAATACACGTGCCAAACGAGTACCATCTACTTGAGCAGTACGACCAGGTACACTCTTTCGATTTCCGAAAAGCACATTGGTCGCGTTTCGATCGCATAGTAAAAAGAGAAATACGCAACATTGGCATAGACCCACCGACTAATAGAAACCTCCGTAATGATGAAATCGATCATTACCTCCTAACTATGAACGATATTGTTACTAACACAATGAATCGTTCCATCCCCAAAGTAGCTCAAATGGATGGCTATACCCACCGATACAGAAATGCAACTATCGATGCTTTGTATAGGCAAAAGAGCACCCTGCTCTCAAAGCTGAAATTGTGCTATAGGCAGTTCAGTGACCCAAATAGCAATGAAATCAAAACAATCAAGTCCTTGATTAAAAATCTTCAAAAACTGATCCGGGATAATTACCGAGCAGTAATAAATGAGGAGTGGAGCAACAGAATTCGAGCTGTCCAAGCAAACGGACCGAACATGTTTTCACAAATCAAGAAAATATGTCGAAGAAAAGATCACAATGACATTCCCTGTCTCCGAATTCCACGGACTCCCGAGAATTGTCAGATACTGCTGAACGCAGGACTCACCTTAGAGCACATCAACTCCAATGATGAAGTAATAGTAGTCGAAGATCCGCAAAAGAAAGCGAATTCAATTGGAGCCTGTTTCGAAGCAGTGTACAGAGTTAACGAATCAGTTCATGCTAACACTGAAATCGAAAGCAATTCCCGTCAAAGACATTGCTCGCTGCGCAATCAACTTCACAACTGGCGATCCGAAAACCGTAGTTTCATCACATTCGGCGAAAATAATAGAGCGGATTCTCCCGTCAGAAATGAAAATACAAATATGTTTGTGCGCAAGGATGAACTTAGAAACATACTTAGCTCAATTAGAAATAAGAAATCATCTGGAATAGATAGCATTCCAAGTGTGGTTCTAAGGCACTTGCCTCGCGAAGCAGTGAACATATACACTACTTTGTTTAACAACGCTCTAAACAATGCATACTATCCAACCCATTGGAAGACTGCAGTAGTCCACCCTATCCCCAAAAAGGGTAAGGAGAAGAGCAATCCAGCTAATCTGCGCTCGATCAGCCTGCTTCCCAACATCAGCAAGGTATTCGAAAAAATTATAAACAAAGCACTGATAGGTTGGTGTGATGAAAACGATATCATCCCCAACAACCAGTTTGGCTTTAGAGCGCGACATGATACAGTTCATGCAGCGACGAAACTTGTTTCCGATATACAGTGGAACAAGGCAAAGCGACAATGTACAGGCGCCTGCTTGGTTGACTTTGAAAAGGCTTTCGACACCGTATGGTTAGAAGGACTTGTCTATAAGTTAACAAACCTGCGTATGCCGCAATATTTGTTATACATCATTTATGATATGATAATGGACAAACATTTTGTGGTGAAATGCGGGGACATACTCTCCATGTATGTAGTGAGAGCAGAACCCTCGTTTATTACACTTAATACAAGCGTTTGAGAAAAAAAAAAAAAAAGAAAAAGAAATTAAAAGTAAAGAAAAAAAAAACTTACGAACTAACTTAATAAATAGGATTACCAAAAAAAATTACATTCGAATAAGTAAGAAGATAAAAAGGTGGGAAGGTGGCTGTGCACGTGATGGGTTGGCGAAGACCGGGTAGTAGGATAAAGGGGCGGGGTGATAGGAATGTATACGGGTAGTAAAAGTGTAGATAGTGGGTGGGGGAAGGTCACGAGGGGAAAGACAGAAGCCAACAAGACCTTCCAAATTAAAAATGGCTTACAGCAGGGAGCTGTGAATTCTCCCATTCTATTGAATATTTACAATAGTGATCTAGTGAGTTCTCTCGAAAACGCCATTGCGTACGCCGATGACATAGTGGTGTACAGAACAGGAGGAAATTAGACGTCATCAATAGGCACCTCCAAGATGACTTCAACAAAATAAAACTATTTTGCGACGACTGGAAATTAAAGATTAATTTCCAGAAGACCGAGACTATCCTTTTCAGAACGCCCCTATCCAGGGCCTCGAGGGATACAAAATACAACTGGAAACACTTTTCTATTGTAGGTAACAATAACCTTCCACTGCAAGTGAAAACTGTATTTAGATACCTTGGTATCTGGCTAGACCAGTATTTATATTTTGACAAGCACGTAGCAGCGTCCCTCTCCGCAGCTAAAAGCGCATATTCTACGACAAGAAGTCTATTCCGGAGTAGTCTTCTTGATCCCAGAGTCAAAATAATTTTGTACTCGGCATTCATCCGACCAGTTTTGATTTATGGCTGTCCAGTATGGTATAATATATCTCCACTTTATATGGAGAAGTTTTGTGTGTTCGAACGGCAGTGTTTGCGTTCCTGCCTCGGACTTTATAGAACACCAGAGTCGCAATACAAAAAATTCTATCCCAACAAAATCCTGTATAACAAATCAGGGTTAAATAGGATAGACAATTTCATAATTAAAATTATTCGTGGTCACACAGCAAGGGCAATGTGCAGTGACAATAATCTTATCTCGGGAGCATTCTATCCCAATGATATATATCTGGAGAACACCCTCCAGAATGGGTTTATTCACCCAGAAGCGTTTCCTTTCTTGGATCAAAAAGGCCTTATCCAAGACATGCATGGAGTCCCGATTATTTACCACGCTCTCCGTGGTGCCAGGGACAAACGAATTCTCCATGATAGTGATATCTCCAATGCCCCAGACCGCATGCGTTTTAGCACGGCGATCAGTGAAAGAGATAAATCAGCCACAGATCGAACATCTCCCAAATGGTGGTGGCTTCTCAACGAGGAGAGGACTTCACTTCCTCAGATATAGTATGCCTCTCAAGAGCAACGCTCTCCTTCCTCTTGTCCCCCCTCCCCCTGTCCGCCTTTCCCAATTACTTTTGTGTAGCTATTTTATTTTATTTTTTATTTCTTATTTTATGTTTTATTCGTTTTGTTTTGAAGTTTTTGTTTGTTATAATAATTTATTAAAAAAAAAATTGTAATAATAATATATACATGTAAACGAGGAGTCCCTCTAATATATGACTTATTTCATATATATATATATATATATATATATATATATATATATATATATATATATATATATATATAAGAAACAAAAAAAAAAAGATGTACGCCGAAAGGCGTATATAAAAATCAAGATGTAATGTGTAATTTAGAGAGCTCGCATAGAGCCAGTAAGTTAATTTAAGGATTGTGATCGTAGAAAAGGGTTTAACATTTACCCCTAATATTATACATGTAAAAAGAATTAGGAAAATAAATGTGGTTTAAAAACTAAAAAAAAAAACAAGATTCGTGGGAATTATATGTTCGTTTTTGAATTGGTGCATTTACAAGTCATAAAACATCTGGCATGTGAAGATATGCATTACGAAGTTTATGATTGCTTGAATTGTGTGTCGGCGGAAAATAGATATACCTTTGTTTAGACACATGCACATTTTTGGGCTTTGGATCTAGTAGGAATTTGAATTGAATTGAGTTCAATATTTCAGAGTTTGAACGTTTAGTTCGATCTGGTTGACATTGAATTCAGTGTTGATTTGGGTGTAGAGATTTCTATGTGGGGGAACGAGATTGTTTCTATGGGGTAAGGAAATTGTAGAGCTTTCCGGAGCACTACAGACGGGCGATTGTGCTACGACCGGGAAGTCACGCGCACCGAAGCGGAGCTCTTGCGCTTCAGTAGGGCTATCTCCCACAGAGTCCGGGACGATAATATTAAACAGCACCAACAGTTCTGGTGGTTGAATGACAAATAGAGACCTGAATACCAATGTCGGCAGAATAACTGTATCATCAGCCACCTCACACAGATTTAGCTTTTCGAGAATTAGGGTAGTATAAGATTTAAGTTATGGCGCAAGGCTAATAACCCTGCCCGTAAAAATAAATTATTATGGAAAATGTAACAAGCAATGTAACAAGACGTGCCGATGATGATGATGAAGATTTAAGTTAAGTTCTTTTAAATAAACTAAAAAAAAATTAGAAGTAAGGTAAATATTAAGAAAAAACAAAAAAAAATCGACACAAAGTTTTCCTAATTTTTCTTTGTCATACAAATAGTCATAAAAACAGCCACAAACAAAGTTCTGTCGCCGAAAGGCAAATTATACAATAGTCATGTAATGTTTAGCGTAGAGCGGCCGCGTAGGACCAGTTAGTTATAATATAAGATAATCAAGCTAGAATGTAAGCATTTTTTGTCTAGCATATAATTTAGAAACTAAGAATATAAAAAGAAAATAAATAATGTTGCAAAAATTAAAGATGAAAAGGAAGTGTGTCGTTAACTCCGCAGTAGTTTCGACAATAGAACTCTAGTGTGGGAAACTCTAGTGAACTTTTGAAATACCCAGTGCGACCCCTTTCACCGAAGCTGTGGATGCAGTGGCTTCACTCTTTGGTGAGTTATACCATCTGGTCTCTTGGGGACGTATTGTTACCAAACCCATGCTGGTGAGCACTAAAGAGGTCGTTTGTATTCAAATATTTCGGAAGTTGAATGTTAAACAATGACGATGCACAATGAACTCACTCGCAACTGTGATTTCAGTGTCCGTGCCTAGGATGAACATCGGCGCATCGTATTCGTCAAAAGACACGTTCATATAAAAGTTCAGGCTTGATACTGTGGCGAATATGTAAAACTACAACCAAATTTCTCTTATACTTAATTTACACTTTGGAAACACGTTGCATAAAACTCTTACAACAAACACTGACGTTCGGTTCCTACAATAATTCTCGTCATCACAGTTTACTTGGCGAATGAAAAAATAAAAATCACAACAATTGATACTCACAACTTCATCATAAAATTAATTTGAATTTTTAAGAAAAAGTTGAACGTAGTTAAATAAACTGAGATTAAAAAAATGTTGCCCAACATTTGTGACATTTCAAAACGTTTAACTAAAATGTAAGTGAAATATAGTTTGGGAATTATCATTGACTGTGATTCTCTTTTATTGGACATCCGCAAGCAATTGGAGGCTCATCTTACGCCAGAAGAAAAACGAAAATTCTCCAAATTCATTTATTAAAGATAAACTTTGAAGGAGTTCTGGCGAAAATGTCTAAAGAATAAAAAAAAATTAAATTAATAAATAAAAATTCTGGCGAAAATATTTCCCCAAATACCATCGCATGAGACTTTAGACTAAGAGAAATGTGATGGAAAGATTAACGGGAGAGCTATGGAAGCCTGGCGGGCCAAACCCTCAATATTTTATTTATTTATTTTTTTTTGCACCCGCAAATTAAGTGCATTGATCTTATGATGTCCTCAAATTTGGCGCACTCCGAATAGATAGCGTTGTAACCTTTTATTTGACAAGTTTTTCCTGTGACCGAATCCTAACTTTAAAACGATTTTAATACAATCACTAACTCTGTTTTTTTTTATTTTCGCAGCATTCCACACTCGTCAATTCAAAATTCAAATCACAACTGCCGCACGTCAAAGTGGTTGACTCCAACCCGAAGTACCAGGCGATCATATTGAGGTGAATGGACAAGTAAACTTCGTATTTAAAACGCTATCGCCTCTGGAGGCGTGGCCAGAATAATACGCCAAAACTAATTCACCACGAATAATCCATCAAACATAATCCAACAAAAGTAATTCACCAAAAGTAATACTAGTGATCCCATTGGCTATCTTTTCTATTCTACATGGTCGCAATACCGTTAGCGTCACAGTGCAGACACACACCCCAAGCAGTGTTTGAATCATTCAATGATGGCCGACTTGGCGTGAGAGACATGTGACAACAAAAACACAAACCGAGCCAAACAATAGAATTTGATTGGTTAAATTAATGAGTCAAGGAATATCAATACTGTTAATTTTCATACTGTAGACACAAACCTAGTATTCGTTGGTACCAATTTTGTCCACAAGGGAGCAATATCTAAATCTCGTAAAACGATCATGTGAAGTGCTCGCAAATTGGTGCTGATCATAAAAACGAGATCCGGTTGAATGGCATGATGTATAACAAAAAGGACCTTATGCTGTTAAATGGATAATTGTTTTCTAATGCACTATTTCTACGAAGCAAATGATTGCTTTCTGTCAGTTTACAGACACATTCTTCCCTCAATGCAGAGTCTATATATTCCAATATGCGCGGACAACACCTCCGGTTGTTCGTTGACAAGTTTTCTCCAGATATCCTCCTCCTCTCGGAAACGTGGCTTAACCCAAACTCCCCAGTATCCTTCCCCTCGTGGAGGTACTGGAATTCTAATACACAAGAAATTCCAATTTTCCGAAATTAGGTTCACCAATATAAATAATATTGAGTACACGGCAATTAAAATCTTTTGCAAAAGCAACAAAGTGCTTGACTGTCGTCCGTATACATTCACCCTTTTCGAGAACCAAACTTCCCTAGTTCCGACATCACTGATATAATCCAACACTCTCTACCTGCACCTTTCATAATAAGAGGGGCATGGAATGCTCGGCATACTTCATTCAACGACACTAAGTACAATAAATACGGTTACCAACTTCTAGCACTCCTGCCACTCCATCCATATATCGGGTTCTCCAATAGGGACTTGACAACTTTTTTTTTTTAATAAAGCGCAAACCATTTGAGATATTTCAAAAACTTTATTATCGGCTTGAAGTACAATGAAAAACGTTTATGAATGGAACTCGACTTCGTTCATATGGCCACCGCGGGCACGTTTGCAGCGGTCGATTCGTTGGACCCAATTTTGGATCAGTCGGCCACACATTTCGGCCGAAACGGCCGCTATTTCGCGTTCAATGTTGGCTCTGAGCTCTTCCTACGTCGTCGGCTTGTTGGCATAGACCATTGACTTGACGTAGCCCCAAAGAAAATAGTCTAGAGGCGTTAAATCGCACGAATGAGGCGGCCAACCGACTGGCCCATTTCTTGAGATAACACGCTCATCATTCTTACTCTTCAATAAATCGACTGTATCGTGTGCTGTGTGGCTTGTGGCACCGTCCTGTTGAAACCACATGTCACCCAAGTCCATATCTTCCAATTCGGGCCAAAAATAATCGGTAATCATGGCGCGATAACGATAGCCATTCACAGTAACGTGACGATCGTTATCGTCGACGAAAATCGAAAACCCAATGACGCCGCTGGCATGCAAACCGCACCAAACAGTTATTTTTTGTGGATGAAGTGGTGATTCATGAAGCACATGTGGATTTTCACCCGACCAATAACGCATGTTTTGCTTATTGAAGAACCCATTGAGCCAAAAATGAGTTTCGTCACTGAAGATGATTTTGCGATGAAATTCATCATCTTGGCGCATCTTTTCAATAGCCCAATCGGAGAACGTACGTTCCCACATACAATAATGCTCATATAGCACACGTTGCGATACTCATAATATTCATTCGAATACCCTCATTAATTGTCCACCTATGACGCGTACTCACTACTCAAGCTATACGCTATCATTCAATTGACGCAATACAATGCTCACAATATTAATATTGCACGCGATGCAATTTCCCAGTCACAGGCAATTAACTAGCGCCTGACACCACACACCCTACAGCGCATTGTCACGCTATCAAATTGCACACCTTTGGCTCCACGGCCAAAACCAGGAATCATACTTGACACAAGACACCGTCGGCGCCATCAAAGGCAATAGAAGTACCGTTTAAACGGAGAGTCCCGTGAAAGCCAACAGACGCAGCAGACGCAGCGGCAAAGCGCTCGCCAGCCCAACCTAACGACAAAGCGTCAACCGGTTGTACGGTGCGAATAGCCCGAGCGAAGGTTATTGTGTTTCAATTGGTTTGGTCAAGTGCAATTATAATTTGAACGGTGGGAATGTCCCGAGTGAATGTTATTGTATTTTGATAGATTTGGTGCAATCGTCATTTGAACGATGCAAGCCGTTGTACCTTACGAGGGCCAATTAAGTTACAAATGGTAATTAAGAAATACTGATGACTCGTGCCAGACAATTGGACTCAATATGGGTCGTACGTTCTGGATCGAAATCCAAGCAGAATAGAACGCATCGTTTGCATTTATATACCCATAGTTTCGGTATATAAAGAGTGGATGCAAATGGAATAAAAGGTGAGTCAATCGATGAGAGTGAAAGGTTGCAGCCTTGCTACGGAACAGCGGGCCCTTTGTTTGTAGTTAAATAATAATATACTAAAAAGTAAAATTGTATTATGTTAAACTTGTTAAACTACAACAACAACATTAAAGAAGTACAAACGTTTAAAAACACTAACTAAATCTTTCGTAACAACTCTCCACTTGGGACCCGGACCAGCCCACATCCAATCAGGTAATATTTAATCAGATAACCTCACAATTTGGCGCAGCCCTGTGAGTAGGGCGTTAGAATATACTCACAGCTAGGCTAGCTTGTCGTAAGAGGCGACTAAAGGCCAAGTGGTAGCCGGGGTCCCAACGCCCTGTGCGCCCGGTGAAATACCACCCCATCAAGCTTTAGGCACCGTGAAATGGTCGGGAGAAATCCCTATAAATATATGGACATCTGCGATTGAACGGCATGGTGAGTCAAGGGCGATCGCATTGGATATCTCCAAGGCTTTTGACCGCGTCTGGCACGGGGCATTGCTGAGCAAACTCCGTTCATATGGACTTTCCCAACAGCTTTGCGACTGGACGAGGAGCTTCCTCGAGAATCGATCGATCCGGGTTGTTGTGGACGGCGAGTGTTCGGATCTGTATCCTGTTAATTCGGAGGTGCCCCAAGGTTCTATTTTGGCTCCAACCTTGTTATTACTTCACATAAATGATTTGTTGGAGACAACGGATAACAAAGTGTTCAGTTTTGCGGATGATAGTACGCTTGTTTCCTCCTTTTCGAGTGATCGGCCGATTGGTGCATCTACGTCGCACCAGCTGAGATGTAGACAGATTGACTCTCTATATCAGGATCTGGATAAAGTCCTGCAGTGGGGAAAGGCCAATCTTGTCGACTTCAACGCAACGAAGACCCAGTATACAACATTCACAAAGAAAACTGGTTCCACAGCTGGAGATGAATGGCCGGTCCCTCGAGGCTGGGAAAGTTTGAGATTGCTCGGCGTCACGGTCTGTGGGAATGTATCATGGCATAAACACGTATCGGGTATCGCCAGATCAGCCTCAGGAAACCTGAGCTATCTTTCTAGAGCCAAGAAATATTTTACTCCGGCCTAACTTCTTCTCCTATATAAATCCCAAATTAGACCCGCGCTCGAATATTGCTCTCATGTTTGGAGCTCGGCTCCTAAACACACCCTCGACCTACTTGAGAGCGTACAGAGACGAGCGATCTGCCTGATCGGGGACTCGGCGCTGACGTCGGGACTACAGTCGCTATCACATCGAAGGCGCGTAGCCGACCTCTGTCTGTTTTACAGATATTATCACGGGTCCTGTTCTTCGGAGATTCTTGGTATTGGTTCACGCAATTCGTTTTATATGCGCTCCACAAGACAATCCGACGGATCACACCCGTTTGTGGTTCATCTCCCGACGGCGCGAACATCCCTGTATCAGAACTTGTTCCGTTACAGAGCGGGGAAGCTGTGGAACTGCCTTACCACGCGAGTGTTCCCGGAGCATTACAACCTGCAGCTGTTCAAAAGGAACTGCAACAGTTATTTGATGGCATCTCGGGGCGCCCACTCGACGCTATAGGTTCGCCTCTCCCGAGAAAAGTCTAATGAAAAAAAAAAAAAAAGGCGGTACGATACTGCCGGTACCAAATAAATTACCTTAATATTTTTATGTTGATGTGAGGATACGTAACCTAAGGCTAACGGCGAGGTGCGTAACCTTTGGTATTACATTAGTCTTGCTGCTGCACTATGAGCAAATTATATTCATAGCCAATCGAATGCTTCGTAAAACTTTGGTCGAAAGAGTTTTCCGATCCCTACGTCACCGAGTTCTTCTATGACATTCGTTCAGCTAATCCTTGAGTAAGCCAGTCAAGTATAATACGCTAACCACACTACGATATACATATTCGCAGGATAAAATCCATTCAACATGGGTTCTTTCCGACTCACTGTACGTGGGTTCTCCAGGAGCTATCCAATACCATTTTACCTATACGAAAATAGACCATTGTGGCATGCCACATCTGACCACGAGACGTGATTGTGCCGATAAACTAGTTGTACATCAACTGTAGAATGCTAACAATGGTCCATCTACCCCAGCAATCACAGAGCCCTTTATCTGTTCTGCGTCGACAGACACTGAACAGACGACGAAATCAATCAATGTTGCGTAAATATAACAATTTGTGACGACTCTAAACTACGCCGGCTATAATTTGCAAATTATTATACAGTAATTTTACCACTCAACGGGAATACTTCACTTCTACCCATTAAAAAACTCATTATAAACATTCCCCATGTCTCCATAATGACTTCTGACCCTGTTACGTGGTTAAGTCTGGTTTGGTTCGGAATAATAAATATAATATAAAAATAATATTAATATAAAATATAAAATATAATAAAGATACAAAATATAAACAATAAATTAAGAAATTAGAGATCGCGATCCACATTTCGAACTAACATTTGTTAAAAGCGAATGCTCGATCCTGCTTTCGTTGGGTTGTGGACTCCGCGGAAGCAGCTGCGGCGAGTTTCTCTTCGGAGTAAAGGCGGAGTGAATGAAGAGGGAGAGAGAAGTAGTCGAGAGGATTAATAGATAGTAGAACAACATGAAAAGAAGAGAGACAGAAGTAGTCGAGAAAATTGAATTATGTGACGAAGACAAGAAGAAGAGACGTATGAGTATCAATCAAGGAGTAGAAAGATGGACTTGATGGAAGAAAGGTGTTAAAGTCCACCCATGAAGGACCGGATTTACGTTTTTGTTAAGTTGAATTTAAATGTATTAATTTAATTAAAGTAAATTGTTAAAGTACGGCTATGAAGGACCGGAATAAACGTTTTGTTAACTTGAATTGAAATTGATTGAATTGTTTGAAATAAAAGAAAGTCCATGAAGGACAAAAAATTGTGTTCCCGGGGCTGGAGTGGAGCAGTTTCTTTAAATGAAGCAAGGGCGGTAAATTGAGGGTAAGCCGTTATAAAGCTATAACATTGTTTTTGGCACCGTAGAGACTCGCAACTGTTTCGGCGCAACACCGGTACACACGACTGTTAGAGCGGTACTTGGAAAACCGTAACTGAAGTGAGAATACAGTTGCAATAGAGAAGGAAGTGGCACCGCTAATCAACAAAATAGAAACCGAATAATATATAAAGTAACATGATTGAACCGAATATATCGACGGATACAACAATTGGCTTGGGGTCTCGGCGGCCCGATTAGACAATTCTTTACCGCGTCACTGGCGCAGCTACAAACCATTTGATAACCCCTCATCTTTATCTCCTGGCAATCACCGCCACCGGCTTTGACTGTTACAAATATACATTCATTTTTACATCACAACTCCGGCCATTACCTTCATCTCCTGTTACACCACCAAAAACTTCATCTTCTGTTGCAGAAGATTGGCCAACAAAATCATTCATTCATTTATTCATTCTGTTACAAGTGGCAAAACCGCCCATAGGCCATACCTTTCTGCTACAACCCCCACCTTATAAGTCAAGAATGATTGTAAGTGCGACGTAAGAGTAAAAATAAATTTTAAATTGTTGTAATCAATCTGGCCTTGTATGCGGCTTAATAAATAAATAAATAAATACACATGAAAATACGAAAAGAACAATTACTTTCACGTGTCTCAACCCTTTTTATAATAAGCAAATTATTTTATGAAATTAATGCGTATGGTTTTATTTCAACACATTTAAAATCCTCGGTGACCCGAAAGTTTTTGATATAGAAGATTCCTTTTTTACCTTAAATGTGAGTGGAAACATAACCATGTGACAACAAAAACACAAACCGAGCCAAACAATAGAATTTGATTGGTTAAATTAATGAGTCCAGGAATATCAATACTGTTAATTTTCATACTGTAGACACAAACCTAGTATTCGTTGGTACCAATTTTGTCCACAAGGGTGTAGTATCTAAATCTCGTAAACCGATCATGTGAAGTGCTCGCACACTGTTGTTGAAGATTAAAACAATATCGTTCAACAGCCAAGTAAAATGCATCAAAGGGACTTCAGGATAACCTGATGTTGTTAAATGGTTGAATTGTTTTATAATGAATAATTTCTACTAAGCAAATAGTTGGTTTCTGTTGTTTTACAGACACACTATATCCAAGCTCACGGCAAGCCATACAGAAATGCATTTTTTTATTGGCCAGTATCGTGTTAGGAATTGTTGGATGGGAGTTAACTATTTTAACAAGCATTTGATTTCCATGAAACATTCCCAGTCTTCTTTGTTTCCACAAAGCTTCAGCACATGTTCAAAAAGTGATAATTAATAAATAAAGTGAGTGATAAATTAATAAATTAGAAACGCCAATCTCTCATCGACTGTTAGATTGCAAAACAAACATAAATTATTTCTTAAGCTAACAAATTAGATTTCTACAAATACTACTTCTTATAAACAATTCCGCATGTATGATATAGCAGCTTCAGTAGGGTAGGCATGATGTATATGCGACTGTGCTATGTGGCGACGAGACAATAACTTTACTATTTATCAATTTTAAATTGTAAACTATGGAATCTGGAGTTTTTCAAGACAATGTAATCCTAGGTGGACTGGCATGTCATTAGAAACCCAATGACAGTATCGGCTCAAATGAAAAATTCACTGCACTTACTTTCAGTCCAGGACTGGACTGACACACATCTTTAACTAACCGATATGACAAATTTCGGTAGGTTAAGAAAACATTTTCATTGTTTTATGTTGTATTTATTTATTTTTTTTTAGATTAAAATTTGGGCCCCTACCTCACACAGTACCTCAAATTTTAAGTGACTCGCGGGATTTGCTCCTCACAGCTATTTTGCATTTCTTTTTAATGTAAAAACATCTTTTAACGCTTCAAAGCGTGCTTAGTAACAAATTGAGTATTATTACCATATAACCTTGTCTTTTACCAACAGAGAAAAAATTGCAAAAACATACAGTGGTAACGGGCACTGTGATCTGTCAGGAAACGTCAGTGATCATGTGTGATAGTGGTATGCAATAGTGTTATTAACCATCGACACATTCCATGATTGCTACAAATTTGTGGTGACAGATAAGAAGTACACAACGACTAAGATTGTTAATATCATTAACGGGCTGCCAAAGGGAACAGTACTGGCGCCGGTACTGTTTAATATCTAGGTTTTTGAAATTCCCACGGAGCTTCCGTCGACTATGTGATTTTGTATGTAAATGGGTTGAAAGTCGAAAGCATATGAATTAACATGAAGATTAAATGCGATCGTGCCTGGAAACCTTACCGAGAACGAAGACTTATAACAAATGACTCTAGACGTAAAGTCAATCTGTTCGCCTCCCCTAAGGCGATTTCATTTAAACTTGGCGCGAAACTAGTCGATTTCAAAGGAACAGGCTCAAATGGACTTCACATCTAATTGTAGGTAATTTTAAAATATACACTTTTAATTCTCAACCAGATATTTAAGGCAAAAGTTCACTTACCATCTGGTGTCAGATGTTCGTGTGCCCGATTCTGTGAGTGCAGTGTGATGGAACTATAATGCTTTCGTGCGAATAGATAGCGGCGCACATTCCGACTTTTAACGTAGGGATTCTAATAACAGAGAACTAGTGGGTTTTGGATTCAGGTAATGTTCCTGGTGGCGGTTTCGGGTGGCTCGGTCGTTAGTGAAGACGTGTTTCAATTTGGTCCACGAATAACAAATATTAAGTGTTGTAAAAAGTGGTCAATAAGTGTCAGACTGTAAAATACTGCAGAGTCTACGGGTATAATATAATCATCATCATCATCGGCACTACAACCGGGAACCGGTCTTGGCCTTATTTAACAAATCTCTCCACCGGTCCCGATTTCGAGCCGATGTCATCCAGTTTGGCATTCCCAGGCTCTGGGCGTCCTGGTCTACGCCATCCCTCCATCGCAGGCAAGGTCTGCCGCGCTGTCTCCTTCCATAGATCCTGCCACAAAGGACTTTCCGGACAGGTTCCTCTTCGCTCATTCGAGCTAGGTGTCCCGCCCATCGGAGTCTACCGAGCTTGATTTTAGAGTGCTTTTTGTTGAGCACCCAGGTCTCGGATCATACATGAGTACTGGTAAGACCATGGTCTTGTACAGTAGTAGCTTGGATGTTCTGGATAAATTTCGGGATTTAAAGAGCCTTGATAGACCATAGTAGGCTTTGTTTGATTTGATCAGCCGTTCGCGTATTTTTTCTTCCATATTGTTATCGGCTGATACTATTGACCCAAGGTAGTTAAAGGATTGCACTACTTCAAATTCGTGCTCCACTACCCTGATAGTTTGACCAAAGTTAGGTCTTCTCTTCGCAGAAGTTGCCACCATGTACTTAGTTTTTCCCTCATTAATGTGCAGTCCCAGTTTTTGTGCCGCCTGCTCGATTTGGGTGAAGAACTCCTGTATCGCCGATTCGGTTCTACCGATGATGTCGATGTCATCTGCGTAGACAAGTATCTGGCTGGACCTGGTGACAATAGTCCCTCTTGTTGTAACGCCAAACTCACGGATTGCTTTCTCCAACATCAGGTTGAAGAGGAGGCAGGCCAGACCGTCCTCTTGTCAGTGTCCAATAAAGATATTGTGTTATTTGGGTCGTAGAAAATTTGATTGCTCGGCCACATTATGTCATCTATGGTAACATTTTTTTAAATAAATTATTCTTGAATAACCATCTCATCGAATGGAAAATATCAATGTTGTCTTTACTTAACATTTTTGTGAACGGGAAAACATATTTCTCGACTTTTACTGCAGCAAATTGTCATCGGTCATTGGTTTGGACAGCAATCCCGCTAATTTTACTTCACTAGTTACGTTGGTCATGGTCAACCTACAAAGTCGTATAAATTTGTTTGGAATGCCGAACTCTCATGGCATTATATAGTTCTACCCTGGCTATGCTGTCGTAGGCAGCCTTAAAGTCTATAAACAGATTATATAATGGAATCTTAAATTCCTGACATTTTGCCATCGCCTGCCTAAGGGTGAATATCTGATCAATCGCTGATTTGCCTGGGATGAAGCCGCACTGATATTGTCCAATGATGGCTTTAGCGTATGGGGATATCCGATCTTGTAGGATAGTGGAGAGTATCTTATAGGCGGTACTCAGCAATGGTATACCCCTATAGTTGCTGCATAGTGTGATATCTCCCTTCTTATGTATGGGGCAAATTATACCACGAAGCCAATCTTCCGGCATCTCCTCTTACTCCCATACGTGCACCACGATCTCATAAATTGCGTGATGTAACGCTGTCCCTCCTTGTTTGATCAGCTCATCTGGTATGCCATCAGCTCCGGGGGCTTTATTTGATTTGAGCTGTGTGCGGGTTCTATATATCACATGGAGAACCAGCCCACAATACTAACCTAATTTCGACGGCTAACAGCGCGCACATCAACCCCCATCCCACCGTTCGTGCTATTCCCCTGAAATATCATATTTCCAAATGGACGCATAGCTAAACTCATTATCCTATGCAGGTAATGCATAATTGAGTTTAGCTACCCTTTTTGCCATACGGCAACTCCATTTTTGCTAGCCCATGAGATTTCCATCGGAAATCACATCATGTCGGTTAGCAACAACAAGTCAAATTAAACGACGCTGTTGTATAACCATGCAACGGCTGGAGTAATTCTAAATTATTCAAGTTTGGTTTTCATGATAAAATACCCTAGCCAATTTGGCGTCACTTCGGCTTTTCTTCAGATCATACATTCGCTTGGGATCAATGATCTCTTTTCGCAGGTGAATAGCACCGGCTACATTTCCTCTCCCCCATAATTCTGTCTCCATACGGTTCAATGCACTCTGAGATCACCACAGCCGTAACACTAGGGCACTAAATCATTCTCAGAGACTGTATTTGATACCAGCACACACAACCAAACCCACCCCGAGATCATCGTACATCGTGTTTCTGTTCTCTCATTCTCCCATGTTCGTCGATTATCAATTAACCGATTATCCACCACACTTCGACGGGCGTGACAATGAGAGAGCAGAGGCGGGATCTCTATTGGTTGTCCTGTGTGCAAAACTAGCATACAGAATTTCACCCCTAATTAGATCAGCCGTTTGTCATTCATCACCGCAGTCGGACACGCCGATGCGGGAAATTTTGAATTAAATCTTCTCCGCATACGGTCGCTTAATATCCACCAAACGGTGCACATCAGTCGAGTTTCCAATCATGTGAGCGCGCACACTCAAAGTCGAGAGTTAACCTTAAATTTGTTTTCAATCGTTTGCACAACCGAACATATTTCTTTGAAGAAAGTTTAGTGAAATATAATTCTTCTTATTGTTTTCGTATAAACCCGTTTTAAAAAAAATTAAATAAAAACAACATCAAGGACATAACAACAGTGAATTTTTATTTTATTTCCTGGATTTTTGTGGATATTCGTCGGAGCAACATCGTGGGGAAGAAAGAGAAACCGTGCCATACGTTGGCAATATCATTTCTTCACCCCCACAGCTGTCTAATGGGACTTAATGTTTCCTCAATGCTTGGTGGCGGCAGCATTTGGTGTTGACCTTGCATTGGTGGAGCCTCCAATTCTTCTGTGAGCTGACCATTTAGCTATTCATTGAAGTGCACTTCCCATCGCTCCAGAATACCTTCAGGATCGGTGATCAGATTACCCTCTTTATCCTTGCAGTAAGTGCAGCGTGGTGTGTACCGCGTCATACTGCGGATTATTTGGTAGAACTTCCGCGCCTGGTGCGGACCTCGCTCTCTACTTTTCTCTATTTCACAGACAAGGGTTTTTCCCGGGCACTTTTCTTTTGTCTGTGAAGCCTTTTTTCAGATCTTCTGAGCTTTTTGTATTTCTCCTCGCGCACCTGTGTTCTATGAGACTGCTGCATTGCCCGGTATGCAGCATTCTTACGTTCAGTTACTAGTTTGCACTCATCATCAAACCAGTCGCTCAGATCTCATGACTACTGCCTAAGATGGAGTTGGGAGTACTAATGACAGTATTCTTAAGGCGTATCCATTTCTCTTCTGGCCCCAGGACTTACTCTCCCTCCGTCGAGCTCTTCGAGGGCGAGTCTTAACGCATGACCAAAGGTGTTACTGGTATTCTCATTGCGTAAGGCAGCCGTGTTGATTCGAACCTGATCCGCGGATACAATACGTCTCCGTAAGGCAATCCGCGCTCGGAAAACTGTACCAACAAGATAGTGATCCGAGCCGACGTTGGCACCTCGGTACGTTTGTACCGTCATCAGGCTCGAGGAGTGGCGGCGATCTATCAACACGTGGTCAATTTGGTTGCGAGTGGCTCCATCAGGTGGTACTCGGGTGGCTTTGTGGATATCTTTACGCGGAAACCTGGTACATGCAACGACCAAGTTTTTCGATGGTGCCAGTTCGATGACTCTTAGTCCATTGTCATTAATGTTCTCATGCAAACTATGGGAACCTGTGTTGTGCCTGAAAACCGGCTCCCAACCTATTTTGGCATTTAAATCACCAACAACGATTTTGACATCGTATCTTGGGCGGGCATTGAGGGCCCGTTCGACGTTCTCGTAGTATTCTTCTTTTTCGTCGTCAGGGGACTCCTCCATAGGTCCGTGAACGTTTATGAGGCTTATGTTCTTAAACTTGCCTCTCACGCGAAGAAGGAGAGTGCACAGGACAGGGAACGATGGCAGAGTCGAGTCGGTGAGGTCATGAACTTCCGGGTTCGTACAGGCTAATAAATAATAATAATAATAAGTAGGTTTGAAGACTCTGGCAAGGTATAGTCTGTAAAACTGGCAGCATTGTCCCTATTGACTTTTCTTCAGTTTGTCCTGGAGAAATTCGGAATCGAATTGAATGAGGAGCGTGGCTAACCTTTTAGCCTGGTCTCGGTAGGGTGTCCGTCCGACACTGGTTCACCGAGACGTCCCCGGTCGTCGTGTTGCGGCGCTCAATATAAAACAACTGCTTTTCCTTGCGTCTATTATCTTTATTTGTTTATGCTTAACTCTAAATGGTTGATACCCGGTATTTACACATCTATCGTTTTAACGCTTAACTCCATATTATTGACTATGTCGGCCTGTATTTTTTTACAATTAATATAAATCGTTACCTTCACAATTAATATAAATCGGTGACTATATGCAATAATCGGTAACTATATTCAAACTTACGATTATGTCAACTGTATTCTTGAAGTTAATGTAAGTCGGCACTATATGCTATAATCGGTCACTATATTCAATCTACGATTATGTCAAACTCTATTATCACAATCAATCTAAGGGGCGTCGCTATCGCATCCACCATTGTACTGACTAATTCGTCGATAGCGACCGAACACCAAAATCCCACCCATGGTCTCGATGACCATATTTGGTAATTCTATTGCTCGCATCAGTGCGCTCATTGAAGGACCGCACACATACGCACCACGATTCCCTTTTTGGTTATTCATGGCTGGTGTCGCCCAGCATGCGGACCGTGCCTCGTATCACTCGCAAGCATAAACAACCCTCGCAGCTGGGGGCAAGTCCTCCTGATGGTGAGAATGCTTACACGATCGGTCACTGTGTACAGCATTATTGCTGATCGTGCGCATCACATTTCCTTTAAAGGATATGTGTATCCAGCCAGCGCTGTCTGGTGGCTTAATGGTGCTTGAGAGTACGTTGCTGGCGTCTTCCTACATGAATTGCCACGCACCTGTATGGGAAATGTTTCTATATGGTGGTGGATTGTATGTTAGTAGCATTTCATTGGTACATATTCATATCAAGGATCGCCCGTATTGCTCATTCGTGCGACCTGATGCAGTTACACGGGCATGCGTTGTATGTCTCGTTGTTTTGCGCGCCTGCTTGGTAATTCTGGGAATTAGTTGCAGGCTTGAGCAACCGCGTAATGTGTTGAATGGTTATTCTGCTATATCAGATCGTTGGTTGGTGTTTTTACCAGATCGATGTGCAGGTGTCCCCTGTTTGCTTACGACATGGAGTTTCATGCTTCTGCAACTACGTTGCGCTTGGTCTTCATGTCGTGCTTTTAGATATTTTAAGTATTTCCATGTTGGGGAATGCCTGTTATTGCTGATACACTTTTCGTATCAGCAGACATTGTGGTTTTTCGAAATGCCAATGCAGGTGGGTACACGATTTATCGGAGCAGGACGCTTAAGAAAAGGGGGTTACCTGGTGGTAGGTAAGCAGGTAAGTAGTGGCGTTCGCAAGAGCCGCCACAAATCGACCGCTGCAAACGTGTCCATTCATAAATGTTTTTCATTGTACTTCAAGCCGATAATAAAGTTTTTGAAATATCTCAAATGGTTTGCGCTTTATTAAAAAAAAAAAGTTGTCAAGTCCCTATTGGAGAACCCGATATATGGATGGAGTGGCAGGAGTGCTAGAAGTTGGTAACCGTATTTATTGTACTTAGTGTCGTTGAATGAAGTATGCCGAGCATTCCATGCCCCTCTTATTATGAAAGGTGCAGGTAGAGAGTGTTGGATTATATCAGTGATGTCGGAACTAGGGAAGTTTGGTTCTCGAAAAGGGTGAATGTATACGGACGACAGTCAAGCACTTTGTTGCTTTTGCAAAAGATTTTAATTGCCGTGTACTCAATATTATTTATATTGGTGAACCTAATTTCGGAAAATTGGAATTTCTTGTGTATTAGAATTCCAGTACCTCCACGAGGGGAAGGATACTGGGGAGTTTGGGTTAAGCCACGTTTCCGAGAGGAGGAGGATATCTGGAGAAAACTTGTCAACGAACAACCGGAGGTGTTGTCCGCGCATATTGGAATATATAGACTCTGCATTGAGGGAAGAATGTGTCTGTAAACTGACAGAAAGCAATCATTTGCTTCGTAGAAATAGTGCATTAGAAAACAATTATCCATTTAACAGCATAAGGTCCTTTTTGTTATACATCATGCCATTCAACCGGATCTCGTTTTTATGATCAGCACCAATTTGCGAGCACTTCACATGGTCGTTTTACGAGATTTAGATACTGCACCCTTGTGGACAAAATTGGTACCAACGAATACTAGGTTTGTGTCAACAGTATGAAAATTAACAGTATTGATATTCCTTGACTCATTAATTTAACCAATCAAATTCTATTGTTTGGCTCGGTTTGTGTTTTTGTTGTCACATGGTTATGTTTCCACTCACATTTAAGGTAAAAAAGGAATCTTCTATATCACAAGCTTTCGGGTCACCGAGGATTTTAAATGTGTTGAAATAAAAGACCATACGCATTAATTTCATAAAATAATTTGCTTATTATAAAAAGGGTTGAGACACGTGAAAGTAATTGTTCTTTTCGTATTTTCATGTGTATTTATTTATTTATTTATTAAGCCGCATACAAGGCCAGATTGATTACAACAATTTAAAATTTATTTTTACTCTTACGTCGCACTTACAATCATTCTTGACTTATAAGGTGGGGGTTGTAGCAGAAAGGTATGGCCTATGGGCGGTTTTGCCACTTGTAACAGAATGAATAAATGAACGAATGATGTTGTTGGCCAATCTTCTGCAACAGAAGATGAAGTTGTTGGTGGTGTAACAGGAGATGAAGGTAATGGCCGGAGTTGTGATGTAAAAATGAATGTATATTTGTAACAGTCGAAGCCGGTGGCGGTGATTACGAGGAGATAAAGATGACGGGTTATCAAATGGTTTGTAGCTGCGCCAGTGACGCGGTAAAGAATTGTCTAATCGGGCCGCCGAGACCTCAAGCCAATTGTTGTATCCGTCGATATATTCGGTTCAATCATGTTACTTTATATATTATTCGGTTTCTATTTTGTTGATTAGCGGTGTCACTTCCTTCTCTATTGCAACTGTATTCTCACTTCAGTTACGGTTTTCCAAGTACCGCTCTAACAGTCGTGTGTACCGGTGTTGCGCCGAAACAGTTGCGAGTCTCTACGGTGCCAAAAACAATGTTATAGCTTTATAACGGCTTACCCTCAATTTACCGCCCTTGCTTCATTTAAAGAAACTGCTCCACTCCAGCCTCGGGAACACAATTTTTTGTCCTTCATGGACTTTCTTTTATTTCAAACAATTCAATCAATTTCAATTCAAGTTAACAAAACTTTTATTCCGGTCCTTCATAGCCGTACTTTAACAATTTACTTTAATTAAATTAATACATTTAAATTCAACTTAACAAAAACGTAAATCCGGTCCTTCATGGGTGGACTTTAACACCTTTCTTCCATCAAGTCCATCTTTCTACTCCTTGATTGATACTCATACGTCTCTTCTTCTTGTCTTCGTCACATAATTCAATTTTCTCGACTACTTCTGTCTCTCTTCTTTTCATGTTGTTCTACTATCTATTAATCCTCTCGACTACTTCTCTCTCCCTCTTCATTCACTCCGCCTTTACTCCGAAGAGAAACTCGCCGCAGCTGCTTCCGCGGAGTCCACAACCCAACGAAAGCAGGATCGAGCATTCGCTTTTAACAAATGTTAGTTCGAAATGTGGATCGCGATCTCTAATTTCTTAATTTATTGTTTATATTTTGTATCTTTATTATATTTTATATTTTATATTAATATTATTTTTATATTATATTTATTATTCCGAACCAAACCAGACTTAACCACGTAACAGGGTCAGAAGTCATTATGGAGACATGGGGAATGTTTATAATGAGTTTTTTAATGGGTAGAAGTGAAGTATTCCCGTTGAGTGGTAAAATTACTGTATAATAATTTGCAAATTATAGCCGGCGTAGTTTAGAGTCGTCACAAATTGTTATATTTACGCAACATTGATTGATTTCGTCGTCTGTTCAGTGTCTGTCGACGCAGAACAGATAAAGGGCTCTGTGATTGCTGGGGTAGATGGACCATTGTTAGCATTCTACAGTTGATGTACAACTAGTTTATCGGCACAATCACGTCTCGTGGTCAGATGTGGCATGCCACAATGGTCTATTTTCGTATAGGTAAAATGGTATTGGATAGCTCCTGGAGAACCCACGTACAGTGAGTCGGAAAGAACCCATGTTGAATGGATTTTATCCTGCGAATATGTATATCGTAGTGTGGTTAGCGTATTATACTTGACTGGCTTACTCAAGGATTAGCTGAACGAATGTCATAGAAGAACTCGGTGACGTAGGGATCGGAAGACTCTTTCGACCAAAGTTTTACGAAGCATTCGATTGGCTATGAATATAATTTGCTCATAGTGCAGCAGCAAGACTAATGTAATACCAAAGGTTACGCACCTCGCCGTTAGCCTTAGGTTACGTATCCTCATATCAACATAAAAATATTAAGGTAATTTATTTGGTACCGGCAGTATCCTACCGGCTGCGCCAAATTGTAAGGTTATCTGATTAAATATTACCTGATTGGATGTGGGCTGGTCCGGGTCCCAAGTGGAGAGTTGTTACGAAAGATTTAGTTAGTGTTTTTAAACGTTTGTACTTCTTTAGTGTTGTTGTTGTAGTTTAACAAGTTTAACATAATACAATTTTACGTTTTAGTATATTATTATTTAACTACAAACAAAGGGCCCGCTGTTCCGTAGCAAGGCTGCAGCCCTTTGCTTGGCTACTTAACTTTCCTATTTTATTTCTGAGTAAAAGGCCCGTTGTTCCAACACATGGCTGCAACCCTTTACTCTCATCAATTGACTCACCTTTTAATCCATTTGCGTCCACTCTTTATATACCCAAATTATGGGTATATAAGTGCAAACGATGCGTTCTATTCAGCTTGGATTTCGATCCAGAACGTAGGACCCATATTGAGTCCAATTGCCTGGCACGAGTCATCAGTATTTCTTAATTACCATTTGTAACTTAATTGGCCCTCGTAAGGTGCAACGGCTTGCATCGTTCAAATGACGATTGCACCAAATCAATCAAAATACACACACAACCTTCACTCGGGCCATTCCCACCGTTCAAATGATAATTACACTTGACCAAACCAATTGAAACACAATAACCCTCGCTCGGGTCATTCGCACCGTGCAACCGGTTGACGCTTTGTCGTTAGGTTGGGCTGGCGAGCGCTTTGCCGCTGCGTCTGTTGGCTTTCGCGGGACCCTCCGTTTAAACGGTACTTCTATTGCCTTTGATGGCGCCGACGGTGTCTTGTGTCAAGCATGATTCTTAGTTTTGGCCGTGGAGCCAAAGGTGTGCAATTTGATAGCGCGACAATGCGCTGTAGGGTGTGTGGTGTCAGGCGCTAGTTAATTGCCTGTGACTGGGAAATTGCATCGCGTGCAATATTAATATTGTGAGCATTGTATTGCGTCAATTGAATGATAGCGTATAGCTTGAGTAGTGAGTACGCTTCATAGGTGGACAATTAATGAGGGTATTCGAATGAATATTATGAGTATCGCAACGTGTGCGATATGAGCATTAATTGTATGTGAAAAAAAAAAAGAAATTAAGTGTGAGCTGAGGATGATTGCATCGTGTGCGTTAATTGGTTAATGAGTACGCTTCATAGGTGGACAATTAATGAGGGTATTCGAATGAATATTATGAGTATCGCAACGTGTGCGATATGAGCATTAATTGTATGTGAAAAAAAAAAGAAATTAAGTGTGAGCTGGGGATGATTGCATCGTGTGCGTTAATTGGTTAATGAGTTAGGCGGGTTTATGTAGCGCGATGCAACACTAAGCTTAACTTATTGGCTTAACAATAAAACAAAATGTTTTTTTCTGTACATTATCAATGAATGGCACGAAAACTGGTATATCTTATACGAGTACAGAAAGGTGTTACTTTGAGATTACAGTGGGAAAGTTCTACGGAAAAGTGAAAGAAATAAAATAAAAAATGCTTCAAAGTATAGTCAAAACATTTGAACCTAGACCTGTTCATCTAGAGAGACTGTGGGGAAGAAGTATGTTGTGCCGGCGTACGGTGCTGATTCCCTTCTTCCTCCATCATCACTATAAGACAAAGTTCAGCCAACCAAATCGTCACTAAATGTTTGCACCGAACATTTACAGGAACACAAACCATAGGAGCGAAACAAAACAAAACCTACCCAACACAAAAACACTGGAGGAAAACTAAATATTCTTTTATTGTATTGGATGTATTTTAATTTTATTGGTAATCTAATTATGTCTTGTTAACATTTTACAAACATATATGTCATACGTTTTGGAAATTTCCAGTCAGTGGTGTACACTAATGTAATTTTGTTTTATTCGAAACTTATTTCACATACTTCAAGCTCACTTCCGCGAAGGAAAACTGGGGAGGAAAACCGACTCCGACTTCGAACGGCACTCAACACACACACTCGACTGGGACGTACGCATCCCCGTCGCGATACGGGGAGCGGCAGAAGGTGAACCGACCTTCGCGATCGGTGGTTGGATTTAGACTCAGCGATATTAAATCGCTGTCAAAAGAATTTTTGGATGCATTTACTTGTAGTGATAACCTGATCTCATTAGAGGAGATCGTCGTGGCACACATGTATGGGTGTACGTCGGTTATTTTCAAAAATCAAAACCATTAGAACGAACGTGGACACAAAGAAGAGGCATAATGGGCATCCAAGAGATGTGTGTAAACAAATCGAATCTCGTCGGATGCTAATGGGTTTGCTTATGCATCGTTCGGTAATGAGGGTCAGCTAAATAAATAGCAGCCGCTCATTAAATGAAAGAAATGCAGGAAACCTATGTAGGAACAGCGTTCTTCTGTTTGCACATGGTGCAAGTTAGAGAATTTTATTGCTGGGAGAAAAAGGTCGCCGGCCAATGTGTAAAGAAATTTATCGTACACATGGCGAAGTTGGAAAATAGACGGGGCAATATTTATGGTCCCTGTCATGACGGTTACATTGTATGCAAACCGAATCATTTTGTTTACAGGAATTTGTCTAGATAAGCAAAGAAAGAAATCTTACGGAAAATTGTATGCGAAGAGGTGCATGAAAAGGTAAGTTTTCTTTACAGGGACTTTACGATTATACCTTTGATCTAATTAATGCGTGAAGCATTTTCAGGTGCTTTAGCAAAAACTTATGCGACTTGGGATGAGGTTATGGGGTTTTTTAGGTAAGTGTACCGCGGGGTTTGGTGGCATCGCCACAAGACACCTTGCGCTGTACTCACGGTTGGTTGTGAGGATATTGAAGAAATATTTCAGAGGATTATGAAACGACAAAGATGGATACAACTCTGCTGTAAAGAAGGTATGTATATACATCCTGCTTGAATAATGCCAACCAAGGCCTCCCTCCACCCAACCAAAAAATAGTAGCGATAGGAAATTTGTAGCAAAACTGACCAAGTTTGTTGGACCGGAGGGCTTACTATTTGACCTTTAGTATATCGAATTACCTCCAATACTTGGCAGGAAGAGAGCACGCTGGATAAATGAAACCTTAGCATGCTTTACATGACCCACAGCAAAGGATCCCATAAAACTGCGCGATTTGTAGAGGCCAAGAAAGGCATACTTCTATAAGATCCTTATCGCATATGCAAGGACATTAGCAAAATGAGAGCATAATGTACCTTTCCATCTTGTACGCGAAATTGCGCTCCAGTTTGTGCTAATGGAACTCGGACAAAAAAGCAAAATTAATAAGATTTATAGAGACATCGACATGGCCAGGAAGGTGTGTATCTACCACTTAACATGTCTAAGCCGCTTACAACGCATAGAGAATCCACTCTACAGCTCAAAGAGTGCCAGACTTCTAGAGGGTTATAGAAGCAGGGAAGATCTTACGCAGTGACTAAACCAAATTGGGCGAGCTAGTGGTTGAATCCTAGGGTCACCCCGACTATAGCGCCACATACGCAAGCACTTTGTTAGCATTGGAGTATACCATACACAAAATGTTCTATACTTTATGAGGCTCTAATGGGGAATGAACAAATAACATACAACAGAATTACAAACAAACAAACAAATATTTAGCATATAGCAGAATTACAAAAGCATATGAAGGAAGACCCTTTAGATCGTGATCTGATTTTCATGAGTTATAGCGTTTGCGACGATAGTGGACAGCGTGTGAGTCGAACCGACGCTATGGCGGCTAGAATCAGTAAAAGATAGAGTCAAAGTTCAACGCATCAGGCCATTGCCGCGCGGACGAATTCAATCTGTAACCCCAAGTGCACTCAACTGATGTGGAAATGTTAGGTTATTGCATCGGTGCACAGCTTTAACGGATGTGCTTTAAATTTTCGACTTGTCTTTTCGGTGGTGTCGGTCTTCACTATTAGTCGTGTGTGTATCTGCTAGAAACGCCCCAGAGTAAGCTTCGGTATTCCTAAGGGGTAAATTAACTTCACGAGAGCTTTCAGCACATGGTAATGTTTTAATTTTACAAGCTTATCAACCATGGTGACTTTCAACATTCAATGTTTTTATAAAAGAAAAGCGTTTTATAACAGATGAACTAATTGTAGCCCCCTTTAAATGGGGGAATTGGTGGGGAGCTTTCTTAGTTCCTCAGAGAGGCACGTGTGTGGGGTTGACACAATTGTACAAGTTTAACTGCAATTTCAAATTACAGGACTGACGATATTACTCCTCTATGCTTCTCGAATTTTAGCGTGCCTCTCGTAGTCCTTACACCTCGTTCGTAAAGCTTTCCCTGGTCGTTTGTGAAGAAGAAACGGGCATGACACGAAAACTCTGGTTTTCTGCTCCTGTAGAGTGGTTAAGCACAGTATAGGGTGATTCATTTATAGGAACTTTTTTCAAAGAAAAAACATTAAAATAAGTAAATGAATAAAAAATTAAAACAAAAAACATAATTTCAAAAATGCCAATAATCGGTGATGCATTCGGAATTTCGAATGATATTTGGTGCTGCTACCGCCGTAATATATTCTTCACTACCTGCTGGATGTGGTCCATCTGGTCGAGTATTATTCAATAATGAAAACTGAGTTTCTAATTTTACAATGGCATTTATTTTTAGACTAACGCGTGCACAAAAGTAGATTTTGGAGTACCCTTAAACGTCAGAGCACAATGCGAGCGGATGGAGAGGAAGTGGGTAACGAAAGGAGGTATCGATGTATATTGGTCTTGAATGCCTGGACATTACAATGACGAGGAAACACATGATCAGATAGAGGATTCTACATTCGTGTGGTTCGGCTAAAGAATGACTCTCTATGTTTATTTGTGTGCCTGAAGGGGCGGAACACATTCAGCAAGTTCAGTTGAGCAACGACCGTGATAATACCTATAGAAAAGAGATAGCCGTGATACGTTGCGCCTATGTTCTAACGACGGAATGATCGACTTACGCCTGGGTCGCCAATAAGTTTCATTGCTCGTTTTTAGATCCTATCGAGCACGTGTGTGGCGGTTCCGCCAAACCTCTCGGTTCGCTTTCCTAAAAAACCCCCATAACTTTCATCCAATCTCCTAATTTCACTAATGCAATCGCATTAGCACCTTAAATGCTTCACGCATTAAAGAGATCAAATCCTTAATCTAAAAAGTCCCTGGAAAAGAAAACTTACTTTTCTTTCTTAACTTATCAGGCAGAACCCCCATTATTACAACCCAACTCCCATTGTTTCCCGCCAACGCATTTGCATGGGCACCTGAAAACATTCCCTTCCCAAGGATAGTTAATATTTTCAATCCATTACCTGGAAATGCCTGCAAAGAATTTTTCCTACATGGGCATTCATACATTATCAATGGATCTCTGCATTATATACACAGATACACAGCCGTCATTGTGTGCCCATCTAAATAACTTTCCGAAGACTTGCAACTATTGATTCAGCTGCAAGCACCTCTTGCGGAAATATTTCTTTGTTTGAATCTTCAAACAATCACCGACGTCGCGCTTTGCCGTCGGATTGGATTCAATAGCATAAACATATGCAAACAAAAGAATCCGATTCTCCCAGTCGGCAGAGAGACGATATACGATCTCTATCGTATAAATTATCGCAATCCCTTTTAGCATCTAATGAGTGATGCTTTATGTCGTTTCCCCTTTGTTCTTTTTTTTTCCTCGTTGTAGGGTCCGTTTATCTTTGGCTAAACGCATCGATAAACACGGCGATGTGTACGAACACATACATACACCACCGCGTCCCAGAGATCGCCTTCCATTGGTCACTGGTCAAAGGAAATTTAATTTCCTTTTCACCACACCACCAAACTCACCCCAAACGTGGGTTGAATCTTTAAGTCGTTTGCCACCATCCAACCGAGCAAGTCGGTTCGGATTCCGCTCTCCGGTGGGCACGGAGACGCGTACATACCCAAAGTCCTCATTGGTGTTAATTGAAATAGATTTGCGAAATTTCGTTGTGGAAATTAACTCAAAATTAAGTGCTCGTAGAAACGTGGTTTAAGTAAAGTATAAAAACATCAACATATTTAATGATGGCAAGGAGCAGAGTGATTAAATTAAGTGAAATAAAATTAGTTCGAATAAAGCGAAGTTAACGTCAAAAATCCTCCAGTGGCTTTTCATTTATCCTCTCGGCGCTTGTGTTTTAGCTGAATAATTTTCGGAAGAAGACTGTGGAACATTTAGTGGAAGTTGTGGGGACGGAGTAGAACTCCGCACCCATGCCCGTGCCACGACTTCGCCCCCCACACGTGTAGCGATGTTTTGGATACGCCTGACCAAATATGGGAGTTGAACTCAATTTTGGGATGTCGTGTCTCCAATTAATTCGAGTGCCGAGGATTGATAGTTCCTTGGCTTCATCGATGCAGGTGCCGTTCATCGACAGCGTATTTACTTTGGGCTTCGCATTTCACGACAAGCGGCAGCACTGAGTTTTTAAGGGATTGAATTCTATTCAGTTAGATAATTCCCATTGATATATCTTGTTGAGGTCGGAATGCAAAGTATCAAACATAAACTGCTGGTTGGTAATGGCATTCGAAGTGTCTGCTCGGAAATATTCATATGAGTATGAGAATCTCATCGCTCTATCACCAGCAAACGAGTGAATTGGGTTTAGGGTAAGGAAAAGTGGGTGAGAGTACTGAACTCTGAAGGCAGCCTGCATTGATTTGGTGGGAGAAGGATTTGACACCGCCAAGAACCACTTGAATAGAACGGCCAGAATCCTACGGATCAGGGAATTGTCCATTCCATAGGAATGTAATTTTGACAAAAGGCCAAACTCTCTCGAAGGCTTTTGAAATATCCAATGCGACTACCTTGCTTTCGCCGGCGTAGTGAATTGAATGGCTCCACCTTTTGGTAAGGTACGCCAATAAATCTCATGTGGACCTGTTGTTACGAAAACCATATTGGCGGTCATTGAAGAGGTTGTGGCGTTTCTACACAAGCAAATCGTGAAGAATAACACCGAAAGAATATCGAATAAGCAGAGCATCAGAGCCGTCTACCACAGAAAAAACATGGCATTTCCACATTAGTTAAATCTCATCTACTTGAGTTTAGAAATCGAATTCGTACACGAGGCAGAGGCGTGATGCGTTGAGCATTGGTTCAATTCTTGGTGATTCTAACCGTCATAACGTCAGTTCGAATCACACGTTCTTCACCATTGTCGCAAACGCTATAAGGCCATTTGATTCCAGATATTACGAAAGTTGATTGTTGAGAGGTAATTCCATTATCTTCGAGGGAACAGAAGTTAGTGCTCTGGGTCGATAAGAAGAGAGGGACGATTTGTCTCCCTTTCGGGAATTGGCTGAATGTTCGCTGACTTCCTTCTATTTGGGAAACGGCCAATAGAATAAGACAAATGGAAGAGTTTCCGCAGTGGTATGGGGAGTGAAGAGGAACATCTCCTCAAGAGAATTGGGGGAATGCCACCAGGACCAGCGGATTTGTTTGCGTGTAGCTCCTTGAGTGCCCGGGCTGTCCGTTCGGACGCGAATCTGGCTCATGGTGTGCTGTCTATGCTCAATTTGAGGCGGAACTGATGTGTTATTGTAGAGTTTCTAACAGACACACACACAGTACACAACAAATAGAGAAGAACAACACAGGAAGAAAATCGAATAAGCAAAAACATCAGCCGTATTCCAAGCAATAACATATCAATTCCACATCAGTTGAATGTACTTGAGTTTAGAAATCAAATTCGTACACGCGGCTGTTAGTCTGGTGCTTCAATGCTTCGCCTTTTACCCGTTTCATTGTGTGTTTAAATCACCATCTTCGCTATCCTTGCTTAACGCAACAATCCCGACGTGATCTTTGTACAAATAGCACTCACTCTCCCATTGTAAAACGGGACCTTTTTTATTATTATTTGGCGCAAGGCTAAAGACCTTGCCCGGAAAAACAAATCATTATGGACAATGTAACAAGTCTCAGATATGGACCGGATATCGGTGGAGAGACTTGCCAAATAAGGCCAAGACCGAATCCCGGTTGTAGTGCCGATGATGATGATGATTGTTTTTTATTACACTTGTCTCAGGAGAGGTGAACCTATAGCGCCAAATGGGTGCCCGAGGTGCCACCAAATAACTGTTGCAGTTCATTTTGAACAGTTGCAGGTTGTGACGCTTCGGGAACACTCGCATGGGAAGGGAGTTCCACAGCTTCCCCGCTCTGTAACGGAACGAGTTCTGATGCAGGGATGTTCGCGGTGTCAGGAGATGAACCGCAAATTGGTACGATCTGTCGGATTGTCTTGTAGAGCGCATACAAACCGAATTGCGTGGAACAATGCCACGGATCTCCGAAGAACAGTATCCGTGATAATATCTGTAAAACAGACAGAGGTCAGCTATGTGCCTTCGATGTGATAGCGGCTGTAGTATCGACGTCAGCGCCCTGTCCCCGATCAGGTGGATCGCTCGTCTTTCTATGCTCTCAAGTAGGCCGAGGGTATGATTAGGAGCGGAGCTCCAAACATGAGAGCAATATTCGAGCGCGGTCTAATTTGAGATTTATACAGAAGAAGAAGTTGGGCCGGAGCAAAATATTTCTTAGCTCTAAGAAGATATTTCAGTTTTCTAGAGGCCGATCTGGTGATGCTCGTCACGTGTTTATGCCACGATACATTCCCACAGACCGTGATGCCTAGCAACTTCAACCTTTCCCCAGATTCGAGGGCCTGACAGTTCATCATCATCTTTGGAACCGATGATCCACTTTTCTTTGTGAATGTTATATACTAAGTCTTTGTTGCATTGAAGTCGACGGGGATTGGCCTTTCCCCACTGCACGACCTTATCCAGATCCAGGTTCAGAGAGTCAATATGTCTACATCTCAGCTGGTGCGGCGTTGATGCGCCAATGGGCCGATCACTCAAAAAAGAGGAAACATGCGCACTATCATCAAAAAACTGAACACCTTGTTATCCGTTGTCTCCAACAAATCATTTATGTGAAGCAATAATAAAATTGGAGACAAAATAGAACCTTGATGCACCCCAGAATTAACAGGGTAGAGATCCGAACTCTCGCCGTCCACAATAAATAAATTCAATAAATCTCGCTTTCGAAAGTTCCTCGTCGTCTTCTAGGTGGTCATCCGGGTAAATCTCAGATTGATTCGCGCCTACTTCACTTCGTGCACGTTTGTCGACCGGCACCAACGACGTGTCGAGCGGTCTTTTCTCGCCCTGGTTTCTGTTCGCCCTCTTGATCGAACACGTTTTACCGGTCGTCTTTTTCCTCCTGCCCCCTCATCTTATGACGAATTTCCACGGTCTGAAACGATGGTTGAGATGAATACGTATCGGTATAACTTCCACGATCAAACACGCCTCTCGGTCTTTCCTTTCATGGGTTTTCCTGGTGCACGTCTCGTCGACGGCCCCATCTCGGGTTCCTGATAGAACCGCTCTTGCCAAATGACTCTCCCTGGCTCCTAGCGTTCATGTCCTCTAGCTGCTCCACTGTGCTTGAGAATTTGTCCGGACGTTCCCGGAAGTCATCGCCGTCCTCCACCTTGAAAACACGCAATATCCGTAAGTAACTCGATTTTTCATACCAGACTCTTTGAGGCGTGAGTGGATTGTAGCTTCTCCCAGGCTCCCTTCAACGTGGTACACTTTGAGATGCTTCTCAGCTTCGCTTCACCCACTGACAGGATAATTTCAGCCATCACCTTCTCGTCGTTCTCTTTCCACTTATTTAGCGCGTTTTGTGATGTGCGATCTCCTGGAACGTCGTCTTGATACTACCACTCACCTAGCCCCACTTGCCATGACGTAGTAACACAGCCTTCATCAGAATTTGCCATACTCCATAATTGGAGCTGTTTAACAACTCAATCCTTGATGTTCTGTCAGGACTCATTTTTAGGTTAGCTTCGCCACACAGTCACTAATTGCTAGTTTATGGGGAGTTCTCCTTTAAGAATTACGAACAACCTACCGAGCTTGATTTTTCTTACAACATTAGCTTCAAGGCAGATTGCGTACAACTCATGGTTGAACCGTCTCCGGAATCGTCCTCCCTCACATATGGGGCCAACAATTCTGCTTAAGACCTTCCTCTCGAACGCGGCTAAGAGTTCAGAGTGCCTTTTATTGAGCACCTAGGTCTCGGATCCATACATGAGTACTGGTGAGGCCATGGTCTTGTACAGTAGTAGCTTGAATGTTCTGGATAAATTTCGGGATTTAAAGAGCCTTGATAGACCATAGTAGGCTTTGTTGGATTTGATCAGCCGTTCGCGTATTTCTTCTTCCATATTGTTATCGGCTGATACTATTGATCCAAGGTAGTTAAAGGATTGCACTACATCAAATTCATGCTCCACTACCCTGATAGTTTGACCAATGTTAGGTCTTCTCTTCTCCGCGTCATACTGCGGATTATTTGGTAGAACCTCCGCACCTGGTGCGGACATCGCTCTCTACTTTTCTCTATTTAACATACAAGGTTTTTTTCCAAGGCGCTTTTCTTTTGTCTGTAAAGCCTTTTTTCAGATCTTCTGAGCTCTTTGTAGTTCTCCTCGCGCACCCGCGTCCTATGAGACTGCTGCATTGCCCGGTATGCAGCATTCTTACGTTCAGTCGCTAGTTTGCACTCATCATCAAACCAGTCGCTCCGATCTCTGCGACTACTGCCTAAGATGGAGTTGGCAGTACTAATGACAGTATTCTTAAGGCGTGTCCATTTCTCTTCTACGCCCGGCATTCTGGCCCCAGGCTTTACTTTCTCTCCGTCGAGCTCTTCGAGGGCGAGTCTTAATGCATTATCAAAGGTGTTACTGGTATTCTCATTGCGTAAGGCAGCCGCGTTGATTCGAACCTGATTCACGGATGCAATACGTCTCCGTAAGGCAATCCGCCCTCGGAAAACTGTACCAACAAGATAGTGATCCGAGTCGACGTTCGTACCGTCATCAGGCTCGAGGAGTGGCGGCGATCTATCAATTCAATTGGTCAATTTGGTTGCGAGGGGCTCCATCAGGTGATACTCAGGTGGCTTTGTGGATACCTTTACGCGGAAACCTGGTACTTGCAACGACCAAGTTGTTTGATACTCCCAGTTCGATGACTCTTAGTCCATTGTCATTAGTGTTCTCATGCAAACTATGGGAACCTGCGTAGTGCCTGGAAATCGGCTCCCAAATTCAAATCACCAAGAACGATTTTCACATCGTATCTTGGGCGGGCATTGAGGGCCCGTTCGATTTTCTCGTAGTATTCTTCTTTTTCGTCGTCAGGAGACTCCTCTGTAGGTCCGTGAACGTTTATGAGGCTTATGTTCTTAAACTTGCCTCGCACGCGAAGAGTGCATAGCCTTTCGTTTATTGTATTAAACCCGATGATGGCGGGCTTCAGTTTTTGGCTGACTAGAAGGCCTACCGCGAGCACATGGTGTTTTGCATGACAGCTGTAATAAATGTCATACTCGTTTCTTTGAATAGCACCACTCCCCGTCCATCTTATTTCTTGTAATGCTGTTACATCAGCCTTATATTCGGACAGGACATCGGCTAGCTGATGTGCAGCTCGAGCTCTGTATAGTGAGCGGACGTTCCATGAGAAAATTCTTAAATCGTTTAGCCATTTTCGTTTCCGTGGTCGTCGTCGTGTATCTGGTCCATATCCGAGGCTTGTTAAATTTGCCATAATAATTTGTTTTTCCGGGCATGGTTATTAGCCTTGCGCTAACGTTTCTCAGGATGTCGCTGCATGCATTGGTTCACTACTTGGCGGGTGCCAAAGAAGCTATCCAGGGGTGTCACGTGGAGACTGCAAGTCAACATAGATTGAACAGGGACAAGGATCGTCCTGGCCTTCGCCGGGTTGAAAGCAATCAGTAACTTTGCCCTGTAAGTTCGCTCCAATCCCAATAATAAAAAGGAATGATTTTTATGTTTAGTGTCTGGTATAGAGTCGTATGTACAGAATCCCGTAAAGTGGCACACCAAAAAAAAAAAGACTTGCGGAAGACGCGCTCCACAATCGTGAATAAGAAACAATAGTGCTAAAAATGCGTATATTTATATTTTTGATGTAATAGGTGTGCAAGTAGAAACTTGTCTCTGAAGTTGGTTGCATTTAAAACATACTTGATCGCATCCAATTCCCTCTCCATTTTGGATATAAGTAGCTTAGTCATTGCTGTTGTTACAGGCAGAATTCCAATACCCTGATATATTATAACATCCCATACTCTAATATTCAAAAACTCCCAGACTCTGGTATTCGCGTACACATGACATGTATACGCATGTTTGCTGTACGCGAAATTCCAATAATCGTTATACCCATAATCGATAATATCTACATACATATACGCATATGTTCAAACAGTTAGCATTCCATGCAAATAGCTGTACGCAAAATGCTCACAATGCAACTTGAAACATATCTAAAATTGCAACGCATCTAATGTTGCACGCTATTTGCCATAGGCAAATCAAATTCCCATCACCTTGAGATGCATGCGTTTCCCATTCTCATACCTAAAATTGCAATTTTGCAATTCCCACGTCTCAATCATGCCCATACCCATGTTCTAACATGCAAAGTGCAGCTATGCAAATCCTAAAATTCTAATAACCTTGATAATGACCTAATACCCCATCACCTTGAAGGTAATTTCACCCAGGCACATGCATGGTATTTGATATGGCCAAATCAGATTCGCATCACCGTGAATCGAAATTTTCCCATAGCCTTGAGGTGGAACTACAGCCAGAGTAGAGGTTGCCGCCTTAGCACGACTGGCGGCAAAATTGCGACGTTGCAGTTCCCATCGTCGTTGGCATGGCCTTCGACTGGGACTAGCATCGGGTGGCTGTCTGGAAGTCAGCAACGACCCGTGGGAAGGTATGAAAATCTTGATATGGATTTTGGGTATAAATAGGGAGTTCCATTGGAGGTAAAATTCAATTAGAATCCGACGGCACAAGGGGTGCATCAACCCATCATCAATTAGAAGCAGACAGTCAAAGAGTGCTGGAGTCGGTTGAAATTTAGTTTAAATTTAAAACATAAACACTTAAAACGTAAGATTGAAATAAAGAATAAAATAAATTATCGCACCAAAAAACTACAACCAGGATTTCGCTCGGTGGGTACGCTAGTTGATCGTTGGGTCGAACAGAAACCGCATACTGGACAGCCCGTTTGGCGACTAGAAGCCGGAAGCCAAAACCTACGGGCTCAAGCAGCCGGAAGCCAGCAAAACAACGTAAGTAACACGTATAATTAAATAATAATAAATGTTATATAGCAATATACAACACTGTTTTTATGACTAAGTTTTAGTCATTTACAAGCTGTCATTGATTCCATGTGCCTCAGCAACGTTTACGCCATTGCAATTGATTAATTCGACTGGGTTAACATTCTGTGAGTCATTCAACAGTTAAAAAGTGATTTGCAAGATTTCGTGAAGGAAATCTTAGTCTTGAGTATGCTCCACGTTCAGTTGCAGTAAAATAATTTTATGACTAAGAATTCCAAGTTTTACTTGATGAAAATCCATGTCAAACTCATGAAGATCTTGCAGAATAGTTAGGAGTTTCTCATCGAGCAATATCACTTCGATTGCATGCAAGTGGAAAAATACAAAAAGAAGGAAGATGGGTTTGTAGTGATCCTAAATCACTACTCCCATCCAATCCCCATTATTCCCTATAACCTTAACCTTATCCCAAAATGAACCATTGAGCGACGAATTAAACCAAAAGTTAATTTGTCGCACATTGATCCAATTCCTAATTACCTCACCCTTACCTATAATCCAAATCATGTTTCCCCAACTGAATCATGTGCACGACAAAATTAACCAAAAGTCCGTTTGTCATACATTGATTCAATTCCTAATAACCCCGACATCATGAAATGCTTAACTCTAAATGCATTTCATGATTTCTCCTTCCGGGAATTTATTCAAATAAATTCTTAGTCACTTCCCAGAACCCTATTCCAATTGAAGCACACGAAACCTTGTTTGTCATACATTGATTCAATTCCTAATAACCCCGACATCATGAAATGCTTAATTCTAAATGCGTTTCATGATTTATCCTTCCGGAAATTTATTCAAATAAATTCCTAGTCACTTCCCAGAACCCTATTCCAATTGATGCACGCGAAACCTTGTTTGTGCTTCTTGGAATTTTTACAATAAAAATGTTGACAAATCTCAATGACCAAAAGTATAAAAGGGCGGCACTTTTCTATTTTGCAATTAGTAAAGTTCCAGAGGCCGAACCTATGGCCAAAGCAGGAGTTCAAATCTGAAAAACGACCACAATTTAAATGCCACAAATAAACAATAGTTAAACCTCATTAATCGATAAAATAAATAAACAATAGTTAAATCTCATTCATCAATAAAATAAATAAACAAATACAAAACGCGTCTTCATTCAGGGGCCGAACCCATGGCCGAAGCGGAAATTCGAATCTAGAAGACGGCCCCAAGCCAAATACAACAAATACATAATAAGTAAGTTCCCTTGATCAGTCACTTTCCAGAGACCAGACGTGCGCAGCCTATCCTAGGGCAATCAGTTGACTACGCTTATGGACTTGCCAAAATCTGCGGAAAAGATCGTAATAAACAATAAAAGGGAACCGTCTTTTATTCTTTAACATTCCACCACCATTGACATCCATCACCTCCCGGGGGCTAACGCCTGGAACAACGAGCCCCTGAAGGAAGCGCCCGTTACTTGGTCAGGGAGGCTCCCACCAAAGAGCTTAGACGTACCCCTCTACGCTGCCCCCGCACCCGCAGCTGGGACGGGCACCCACATCAGCATCGGTCCCGCCATCAGACACCAAGGCAAGGGATCAAATTAAATATCCCAAAGAAATATAGCCTTAACAGGTTCCTCATAAACTAACGGAAGAAAACAAAAACCGAAGAGTTGACATCTGCATGAATTTGCTTTCTCGTTACGGGTGATGAAAAGTGGATTTGGTACTACAATCCTAAACGCAGAAAACCATGGGTTGATCCGAGCCAGTCATCAACACCAGTTGCAAAAAACCGAATATTCATGGCAAGCAAGTGTTACTCTATGTCTGGTGGGATTTGCGATTGATTGTGCAAACCTAGGTTCAACTGACAACTCTTACTATTGTGCAGTTCGCCACAATTACTGAGTGGTAGGTAAGGTCCCAAAGCCCAGCCGCCCGGTGACATACCACCCCGTTAAACTATGGCTGCGTGAAATGGTTGGTAGAAATCCTAGAGCATCTTTCGGAGCTTGGCTGATGGAGCCGGTCGAGAAAAAACAGCATCAATGGGCACGCTGACTCAGCGCTAAAGGTTCGCCTTTCCTGGGAGAAATCAACGAAAAAGGAAAACCTTTTGGAACCAGGTCAAACTGTTCCAGCTGAACGTTATTAGACCCAATTGATCGAGTTAAGTGATGCTATAGGCCGGAAAATGCCATTTACGGGGGAAGGAAGGCACAAAGTAATATTGCTTCACGGCAATGCTCGTTCACATACACCAAAACCAACCCAGAAACTAATCTTCGCCTTAGGGTGAGACATTGCCCAGCATGCGGCATATTCTCCAGACTTGGCTCATTCTGATTACCACTTATTCAGATCGATGTCGTCTTATTTGAAAGACCAGCGGCTTACGAAAGTTGAAGATATGCGAAAATGGCTTGATGACTATTTTGCTTCGAAACCACCAAGTTTCTATTCACCGTATACCCGGTAAATGGTAAAAGATTATAAATATCAACGGCGAATATTGCGATTATTAATCTTTGTATAAGTATCTTTGCTCCTCGATAGTATACTGGTTAGTATACCCGTGTAAAGGATAATTCTATCACTCACTTTAAACACCACACACACGTTAAATAAAACACAGTTTGTGCTTGATTTTAGTCTATTCAATGTTCCACCATTCAAACTTGTTTCTCCACTTATTCAACACACTCGTGGCTTACATACATTTAACGTTTCCCATTATTTCGGCAATTAAAGACAGTTATTTGTTTTTTATTTTAAGCTTTAATTTAATATTTATTATAATGTAGTTTCATTAAACAATGTTTTGGGTTTCATTAAACAAACCGCAAATACGTTTTGGGTTTCATTAAACAATCTGCACATACGTCTTGGGTTTCATTAAACAATCTTTTCTGTTTCAGTAAACAATCTTTTCTGTTTCAGTAAACAATCTTTTGGGTTTCATTGAACAATCTGCACACACATTTTTGAAATCATCACCACTCGACACATCCGTACCGCACGACTCTCACTTCGATCTCTTTTTCTATTAACGGCTTCCCAGAGACTCCCCCTCCTTTTACTTTTAACACACGACCTATTCTCGGCAATAACTCAAAACCAACTCGTTGTTATCTCACCGTCTCGGTCGAGATTCAAAATTCAACCCGCCAACGAAGACCTGTTTTTTCTTCATCCTGAAGGTCGAAGGATATCGCATTTCTTTCTTTATCTTTCCCGGCTTGGGATCAAACGCGGAAACACAAAGGGGAAAATCAACAGAGGATCGTGCGAATGCACATTTATAATCCTCTATGTTGATATGCGCTAAACGAATGTGTAATTCGTTTTATGATGCCTGTTGTTTGTTCTAGCCGACTCGGCAAGGATCCCTTTTGTAAGGATACGTTAGGGAATACAAATAGAGAATTGTGCTAATGAGCATTTCTGATTCTCTATGTTGTTTATTGTAGTCGAATGGGCCAGGATCTTTTCCGTGGGGAATCGATACAAAGGCGAATATTTTCCTTTTGTTTGTTTTAACTTAATTTTGTTAAAACGAAAACTGGCGTTGGTTGTTTTAATTGTTTTAGATAACCATTTTTCTGAGGTCTCGTAAAATTGCTGGCGCGCAATTTTTTATGATACTCAATGGTTTTGTTTGAAGGACGGCATCTGGCGTGCACATTTGGCTCTTAGGGGTTTTTGTGGTGAACCTTTGGTTCAATGATTATATTTCCCAGTTTTTTATGTGAGCAAATTGAACGTTTAGTTCAATTTGCTTGGAGTTTATTTGATTAGCGCAAATCGAACGTTTAGTTCGATTTGCTTGCTGTCAATTTATGCGGGACGAGGTGTATGGGGTAATGCTTTGATTTAGCATTATGTCACATCCTTTAAGTGGATGTTTTTGGCGTGTATCGCCGTTAGTGGTGGAGACTAGCTCCAAAGGAATAGGTATTATGGGATGGGTGGTTGTGGCCGTAACAATCCTCCCCCCTTTATAAAATGAGTATTATTCTTTGAAGAGGAAATAATACTCCTTGGTCGCCTATAGGAGCGTCAGTGGTGTAGTGTGGCGGTTACAAAATTTTATTGTATCTTTTGTCCCTTTAATTTATTCTGTATATGTTTAGTTTACATTTGTTGGGACTGTAGTTTATAGGGTTACTTATTTTGTATTTGTACATCATTGTTTTGTTTATTATTTTTGTTTTAGGCATACATGGATTTAATCAACTTAAGTTCATTCGTAGGTTTTCATTGTTATATTATAAGGTTCAGCACATTTTGTTTAGGTATTATTATGTATATATTGTGTACGTATAATTATGTATATATATGTAGGTATTGCTATATCTTTATATATATGTATATATTTATTACTTTTTTTTTTTTTGAATAGTTTATTTATTTTCCTAATTTGTTTTATAGGAATAGTTTTGCTTATTCATTTAAATAGTTTTTATAATAACAGAAATTATTTGTATCTTATTTTGTATCATAATTGAATGTGCAATAATTTTCACTCCTTACAGTATTTAGTTTTAACATTAGTGGCAATAGTAGTTTGGTAATAACAGACATTATTTGCTTATTAGTTCTAACAGTAATATTATTATATGTGCAATTATTTATCTACTGGTTTTATTTTTCTAATTAGTTTAATTGTAATAGACCTTATATGCGTATTAATATTTTTGCTTATATTCTATTTAATTGTAACAGCAGCAGTGACAATAGTCAAAGAAGTTATTTACCTAATCTGTACATCTTAAGTTTTGTTAAATGTTTGTATAATAGTTTTGTTTATTTATTTTCTACTTAGTTTATTTATTTATTAAATGACTTAATACTAGTGGTTACAGTAATGGTAGTCACATAGGAGTGACTTTTATCTATAGTAGTAATTTTGTTTATATATTCTGTAATATATTAATATTTACTAAAAATTTATTTTGTTTATTTTTGTGCAAGCTACGTTAACTTGTGGGTATATTTTCATTTGTGTGTTTATCTTTTTGTTGACAAATTAATATAGTTTTACTTCTATCTTTGTCCATATTGTTTTTCGTTTTAATTCTGGCTACGTACCGTTATTACTTTTATATTTAGTTAATCGACAAACGCATCTTCGATTTGTAGAACACCCTGGGAATAATAATTGTTTCGGATTGATAGAGGGCAGGAAGTTGGATTTGTTAAGGATGGGGTTTTAAAAGTACGGTTTTAACCTATTATTGTGAACTACCACTGATCTTCGGCCCATTTTAATGACCGTATTGACTGGGCCCTTTATAGCTATGACCGGGAAGGGTCCCTTCCAAATAGATGTCATTTTGCCCTTACGATTTTCGTTTTTCATCAACACCTTGTTTCCCACGTGAAACGATTGTGGTATCGTTTCACTTCCGGAGCAGGTGCTCGCCTTTAATGAACGACATTCCTCACACTGCTTTTTATGTCTCCTAATATCGGATAGCATAGCTGGCCACCAGTACCTTTGTCGTATTTTATTATACGATTTGGTTATGCTCTGATGTCCACCGGAAGGGGAATTGTGATAAACCCTGAGTAAAGTTGCAATCTCATTGGGGTTCGTAATTTTTTCGGGTGTTTCGGGCCTCTGCAATAACTTTTTGGTTTGTTTATTTTGCGAGCGGGAAAGCGAGTTTGATGGATTTGCTGGTAGAGTGTCTGTGATTCGATCAACATATGTATTATGACCAGTTGACTCTTTGGGGTTCCTCTTTTTGTAGTTAGAATTTAACCTGAAAGATTTCCACTTATCTTGGGCTTGCTCTTGTTTTCCTTTATAGTATTTATTTTCAGGTGCCCTTTTCTCAACCGTTGAGAATTTGATCGGCACACTAAATACCGTTGGATTCATTTCCGTTCGAGGAAATGTGATGCACTGTTTGGGGCCTTCCACATTGCAATTCTTCGACAGAAAGTCGTTTCCAAGTAGTCCGTCTTCTGGTAGATCGGGCATACTGCTCACTACTTGAAACTTGCATGGGAGTTTGGACCTATTATTCAGTTGGAAGTTCACCTTGCAGTTTCCCAAGGTTCGGATACTTCCAAACGGCATCTGTAAGGTGCAAGCTTCTCGCCGATTAATCTTAACGTCTGATTCCTTGAGACTACTTTTGGTAATCAGACTGATCTCAGCGCCAGTGTCCACTACTAGAGTCGTGTTTTTATTTACACCTACATCTAATGGTAGTTGGACAGTTGGAACGCTGGTTATTGGCGAGCATGGAGTTCTAATATGGTAGCTCCTTTTTGCCACGGAGTGTTTTGGCCTACTTCTTTCTTGTTCTGAAGGGGGAGAATTTTTAGAAAATTGGCATTGAATTCGCGATTCCCATTTCAGCTTTTGCTGACAGGAACCTATGTTGTGGCCCTGCTGGCCACAGAAGTCGCAAATCTGCCTTATATGAAGAATCCTTTTTCCCTCTTTTAATCGCCAGCAATCACGGATATCGTGATTTATTCGCTGACATTGTGTACAAAAGGGTGTGTTTTTCCGTTTTACACACTCTTCATAGGTATGCCCCCGTTTCTGGCAGTAGCTACAAGTTATTTTAATGATAGGGGCATCCTGTGTAATGGGTTTTGTGTAGGGAACTGCTTTGGGTTCAGGGGAATTCGGTTTATGCTCTATAACTGGAGGATCCACCACTGTACCTGTAATTGGGTTAAATATCTGTGTAGAAGAATGGTATACTGGTGAAGATTGCGCAGAAGAGAGTGAGTTCGACTGAGGTATTTCGAGTTCTTCCAAATCTGACGTCCTTTGCATTAGAGTGTCAAGTGGTTCTCCGTCCATTAATAATATAAATTGACGGTGGTATGGATTTAAAAGTCCACTTCTATACACACTCCTGGCAAAGTCGTCTAACTGTATTTTTATACCCTCGGCGGACGCGGAGCCATATCTCTTCTCCGCTGCCAGCTTGCATCTTTCCAACGTTTGCTTCAAACGTATTTGGAACAAGATGACTGCTTCCGCTGGGTTCTGTTTGGTAGTCAGTAGTTTATTGACCAAATCTTGGTAGCTTTCTACTGGCTGGTAAACTTTCCTCAGTAGATCCTCTGCTTCTTCAAAAGATGAAAACGGAGTGGACGCGAATAAAGCAGATGCTTCCCCTCGTAACCTAGTTGGAAGGATTTGTAAAAACACATTGTGCTCCTCCTCCCGGAGACAATTCAATGCCCTCCTACTACAATCTAAAAATGTATGGAGTTCGGCACCTAAATGTGGATTACGTTCCCCTGAGAAGATGGGGATTAGTTGTGTTGACAACTTCACAACCTTGGTGTAGTCGACAGTCATTTTTGTTAACTTCGTTTGGAATAAAGAGAAAAGGGGAGAAAAACAGTCTGCAGATCCACAAATTCAGTTAATAAAGTGACTGAAAAACAAGGGGTGTTTCTAGAACAAGGATAACCACTAGTTCAATAGTGTATGCCATATTTATCAAGGTATTCTCAATATATTGTTTTAATTTAATTTTTTGGTGTGTTTCATATATGTCCAGTTAGAAATACTTCCCAATTATTGAAAAATTTTATTCAAACGACAGTGGAATATAGACAAATATAGAGATTATATTATAAAATTAATTTTGGTTTCATTTTGTTTGTTTTTTGGGATATTTTATTTCGGAGGTGTTTGCAAATTCAATATCTGAGTGAAGGCTTCATTTGTTACTTCTTATTGATATTGGGATCATTGATTTATATATTTGATATAGTGTCACGTGTGTATAGTGGGTCAAAAAACAACTTTAACTAGTCAACGTCAGCTCACACAAATCGTGCATTTATAACATATATAAAAAATTAAACACCAAATGCGTTCAAACGAGTATTATAGAATTCAATAAAATGTGTTTCTCTTTACTTAGCATATGATAAATAAATATGTTATGCACAGTAAGGGTACAAACTCAATTTTTAAAATCTGATTATTCAGATAAATACTTGTAAAATTCGTTAACGATAAGTTTTTAACCAGTCACTCAATATAATTAAAGATATAAGTAAAATGAAAAACAAAGCAAAATATTACATAAACGATTAACAATTTTCATGTAGAACTAATATAGGAACAACTCGGTTTGTAAAATATATATTTTTTTTTGTAACATAAAAAAGATAAGAAAAAGGAAAAGAAACAATATTTACTTAACTTGTAGTAAAGCTGCTTGAAATTGACTGCTGCTGTTGTTTTATCTGCTTCCTATTGTTGATTTTTGTTGATGATTGATCTGCTTTCTGTCCATTGGTATATGTGTTTTTTATTATGGTGCTTTAATTGTGTTTAATTTTACTTCACTTGTGTGTTTATTGTTTCTAGTTCTAGTTAATTTTTTTAGGGTGAACTTTTGTTTTGTCACTTTTTATTTATTTATGTTTATTTTTGTGGGAGCTTTGTCGTTCTTGTCGACACAAGGCTTTTCAAGCTCTTATGAGACGGTAGTCTCGGGCTTCCTTGCGCTCACCGGCTGCGCCATTTGTAAAGGATATTTTTATCACTCACTTTAAACACCACACACACGTTAAATAAAACACAGTTTGTGCTTGATTTTAGTCTATTCAATGTTACACCATTCAAACTTGTTTCTCCACTTATTCAACACACTCGTGGCTTACATACATTTAACGTTTCCCATTATTTCGGCAATTAAAGACAGTTATTTGTTTTTTATTTTAAGCTTTAATTTAATATTTATTATAATGTAGTTTCATTAAACAATGTTTTGGGTTTCATTAAACAAACCGCAAATACGTTTTGGGTTTCATTAAACAATCTGCACATACGTCTTGGGTTTCATTAAACAATCTTTTCTGTTTCAGTAAACAATCTTTTCTGTTTCAGTAAACAATCTTTTGGGTTTCATTGAACAATCTGCACACACATTTTTGAAATCATCACCACTCGACACATCCGTACCGCACGACTCTCACTTCGATCTCTTTTTCTATTAACGGCTTCCCAGAGACTCCCCCTCCTTTTACTTTTAACACACGACCTATTCTCGGCAATAACTCAAAACCAACTCGTTGTTATCTCACCGTCTCGGTCGAGATTCAAAATTCAACCCGCCAACGAAGACCTGTTTTTTCTTCATCCTGAAGGTCGAAGGATATCGCATTTCTTTCTTTATCTTTCCCGGCTTGGGATCAAACGCGGAAACACAAAGGGGAAAATCAACAGAGGATCGTGCGAATGCACATTTATAATCCTCTATGTTGATATGCGCTAAACGAATGTGTAATTCGTTTTATGATGCCTGTTGTTTGTTCTAGCCGACTCGGCAAGGATCCCTTTTGTAAGGATACGTTAGGGAATACAAATAGAGAATTGTGCTAATGAGCATTTCTGATTCTCTATGTTGTTTATTGTAGTCGAATGGGCCAGGATCTTTTCCGTGGGGAATCGATACAAAGGCGAATATTTTCCTTTTGTTTGTTTTAACTTAATTTTGTTAAAACGAAAACTGGCGTTGGTTGTTTTAATTGTTTTAGATAACCATTTTTCTGAGGTCTCGTAAAATTGCTGGCGCGCAATTTTTTATGATACTCAATGGTTTTGTTTGAAGGACGGCATCTGGCGTGCACATTTGGCTCTTAGGGGTTTTTGTGGTGAACCTTTGGTTCAATGATTATATTTCCCAGTTTTTTATGTGAGCAAATTGAACGTTTAGTTCAATTTGCTTGGAGTTTATTTGATTAGCGCAAATCGAACGTTTAGTTCGATTTGCTTGCTGTCAATTTATGCGGGACGAGGTGTATGGGGTAATGCTTTGATTTAGCATTATGTCACATCCTTTAAGTGGATGTTTTTGGCGTGTATCGCCGTTAGTGGTGGAGACTAGCTCCAAAGGAATAGGTATTATGGGATGGGTGGTTGTGGCCGTAACACCCGCCTGTTTCGCGGGAGACCGGGGTTCGTTTCCCCGTCGTGGAGCCTCTGGCGCAAAACTAATCACCTTGCCCGGAAAAAACAAATCATTATGGAAAATTTAACAAGCCTCAGGACTTCCTAAATAAGGCCAAGACCGGTTCCCGGTTGTAGTGCCGATGATGATGATGATGATGATAAGTATCTTTGCCAATAAAGTTGAATTCGACAAAAAAAGAAGCCGAGTTTCTACGTGCACCCCCAACACATACAAAACCAGACTGGCCCGAACAAAAATTCAAATAATCGCTTGCTTCGCTTTCACATATTGGTACCAATACAACACAATCATATTAGGCAGACAACTATACCACGTTTGAGTTCTTTCCTTAACTACTGTATACATTTTAGAACTTCGTGGGTAGGATATGACACGAGTGTGGCATTTCAAAAATTCGAGCTGGATTTTGGAGGTTAAGTATGCCACATGTGATAAAATAAATTTATAACCAGACTACATGGAGCTGTAATAATGAATAACCAGTAAAGCCAATCAATCAAAAGTCTTCTAAATCCCAAAACAGAAAACTTAGGAAAACCGGGTTATAGATATCACCAAACGGTGCTACCAGTTCAACATTAACAGAACAGTTGAACGTTAAAGACGATTTTCTCTCTCATCAGTTTTGCTAGGATATGTTTGTTTTTTGATACAATTGATTAATTACACCTTATAACCATAGAACCGTAGACACCTACAAAATATAATTTGAAAAGGTTGACTGGTGTTTTTTAAAATAGCGTTTATTAAATATTTTCCAAAGGTTCATAGTAAGAACACGTCGCACAAATGAATAGCGACCACACAAATTAAATTTAGTTTTCAACTCGCTTACTTTGAGCACATCATTGTAACAAACTCCTCGTAGTTCACCCGGTCGTGGAGGTCGAGATCAGCTTCTCGGAGCATTTCCCCGAACTCCGTATACGTATACGTTTTTTCTCCAAGCTTAGCCATAACGTGGGTCAAGTCAGCAGCCGGAATAAAGCCATTTCCGTCTTCATCAAATTCTTCAAATGCCTCTCGGATCTTACTCTCAATGTGATCATCCCTCAATTTTTGAGCCGTCATAGTCAAAAACTCTGGGAAATTGAAGATTCGATCCCCATATTCCTCATCAAGATCGTCACCCTTAATTATGTCTTCGAGTTCTGCTTCGGATAAAGTCCCCCACAGATAGTGCATCGCGCCTTTCAACTCCATAAATGTAAGGCCTCCATCGTCATCGCCATCGAAAAGCAAAAAAGCTTCCCTGCATTCGCCCACTTGCTCCTTAGATAGTAGATCGGACATCTTCAAAACATGTAAAATCTCGTCGAAAAGTTTCTATATCACAAATTTTAATTTCTTGTTTGTATACAAAATTAATATATTTTTCAGAGATGCTTTCACGATGAGTTTTTTAAATATGTTCTCTAATGAAAATCAGGAAATCGATTTAATACCTAATAAATCCGGGGTAGCTAGGACGAGTTCGTATACGTAAAGTAGTTTGTAGGAAACAAAACGAATAGAGTATTTTTTTTTACTTCTCCCAGTAAAGGCGAAATTGTGGCGCTGGGGGGGGGGGGGGGGGGGCGCCCTGGAGTGCCATCTTCTTTTGATCGGGTTCACCAACATCCAAAACAAGTTCTCTTGGTTAGGGGTCATCCAAAAAGTTAGAAGAAGATGAAATGAGTTGGATATTATTCTTCAAACTGTAAGGTTATATGGTTGTAATGTTAAACCAGGTTTGTTTATAGTTACTTGCTGGTGTGGGTGTCTGTGTCCCGGCAGAAGGGGCGAGGACCCAAGTAAGGGCAGCGCAAAGAGTATGTCCTTACAGCGTCTTTAGCGGCAGCCTCCCTGATGAGCCGTTTTTCTAGCGCAAATTCCCTCCGCCCGCTTATTTCCGGAGTTAGTCCCTAAGATGGACTTCCTAGGCAGTGATGACACCAGCCTTAACCGTCGATGCGGAGCGAAACAACAGCTATTAGTGCTCAATGGGTGAAGGGGCCGGCAATGGTCAAAAAATCGCGATAAAACAAAGACAACTTTCTATTTTCTGACACGGTTCTTTTATTTCTCTCGGAACAAGTCTGATTCACTTTGTTCGGCCGTAACTTCGAGCCCATCTATTTCGAATGCCCCCGAAATAAAAAATTAAAAAAAAAGTGTGGCGGGAGGCTGATTTGAACGAGACAAGGACAAATGTGCCCTTCATCTTGTCTCTGGGTTCTGGTCATCTTCCGACAACCAGAATCACCCACATCTGTAAGGATGTTGGGCTCGGTCCACAGATATCTGAAAAATAAAAAGCGGGAGCAGGTATCTAAGGATGGTGTCTACAGGGTTAGTTCAAAGGTCTTTTTTTTTTTTTTTTTTTTTTTTTTAATATCATTTTTTATTTCTTCCTATTATTATAATTTACTTACTCGCTAGACAAAAATGATTAAACTTTAGCTTATGTTATCTTATTTCTTAACTTACTGGTCCTTTGCGGACTCTCTAAGTTACATGAATACGCTTAAAGCATGAAAATTTGTCTTTCGACATTATGATTATTTTGTTTACATGCATTTTTATGGAACTTAATTAGATACAAAGAAAATGAAGAACAGAAAAAACTTTGTTTTTGTTATTTTTTTTTTTTTTTACCTTATATCTAACTTAAATACTAAACAATTTTTTTTTTTTTTTTTTTTTTTTTTTTTTTTTTGTTAATCCTTATCTCTATCCTAAACGTAGTATCAAGACTTCGAAATGCTAAATCTATGTAAGCTTTCCGTAGTTTGTTGGGCTTTATTATTATTATTATTATTACTTCCCTTTTTTGCCAGTTTTATAAGGAAACAGGTTTTTAATTGCCACTCAGCCACCAAAATCTCTGGTGTTGCTTATTCGTGTCTTTTCGGTCTTTCTGTGCTACTGCCCTACTGAACTGCAGGCGCTCTTCATCTGTGTGCGCAACTTCTCGATTATAACATATTCGTTTATCTGTACCTGACCGACGCACGTGATAAATCAACGGTATAGCGGATTCATTTTGTATGAGGCCGTTCATGTCAAGACTAAGGAACGCTTCTGGTGGAATAAAGCCATTGCGACGTACCCCCTCATAATACGTAGTGTTTGGGTAATATGCACCAAAAATTAAATCGTTCGGGGAGCTCATTGATCTCGCAAGATGCCCTCGGATCAGCTTGATCATAAAGTTATCCACTCTGTTTATATTGGCCCCATTGTACAACGCTTCATTGGGATAGTATTTTTTGTGATCGGATTCAGGAGTCCGATGTAAGTTGAGACACGTCCTGAGGCATTGTCTCTCAAAAATACGAATCTTTTCCATTAAGCTAGGTCCCACATTAAACCACACTGGACATCCATATATGATCATCGGTCTGATGAGAGCCATGTAGCATATAACTTTAACTCTGCTGTCAAGTTGACTACTATGAAACAGTCTTTTTGTCATAGCATAAGCTTTCTTTGCCCTGGCCAGCGCAGCCTCCACATGTTTGTTAAAATATAGATACTGATCCAGCCAGATGCCTAAGTATTTGACTACATTTTTGGTTTCCAGTGTTTGTTGGTGTGGTCCCATAATAGCTAGCTTTCGCCAGTTTTTCCTGGTGTCCCTGGTAGCTTCAGCCAGTGGGGTTCTAAAGAGGATGGTTTCACACTTTTGGATATTGATTTTGAGTTTCCAGTTGTCGCAGTATCGCTGAACATCATTGAAATCCCCTTGTAATAATCTGTTAATGATTTCAATTTTTGGAGCTGTTCTATATATTATCAGATCGTCTGCATACGCAATAGCCTGATGAAGAGACCTTATTAGGTCGCTAGTGTAAATATTAAAAAGGATCGGAGATAACACCGCTCCCTGTTGCAGACCGTTTTCTATATTGTAGGTAATGTTGGAGGTCACATTGCCACTTTTGACGACGAATTTCCTTTCATTCAACATGTCGTATAGTATATACAGTAGTGGTTTATGAATGCCTAGTCTCATTAGCTTGTAGTATAACCCTTCTAGCCAAACGGTGTCGAAGGCCCTCTCCAAGTCAATCAAACAGGCACCTGTACACTGTTTCAGATTTTTATTCCACTGAATGTCTGAAACCAGTTTAGTTGCGGCATGTGTGGTTTCATGACCAGCTTTAAAACCAAACTGGTTATTTGGAATAATATTATTGTCCTCAGCCCATTTAAGTAGAGCCTTGTTTAGAACCTTTTCGAATACTTTACTGATACTCGGTAACAAACTGATCGATCGCAGATTTTTTGGGTTTGTTCTGTCTTTCCCTCTTTTTGGTAACGGTTGGATGATGGCCGTTTTCCAACGTACTGGATAGTGTGCGTTGTTCAGAGCGTTGTTAAACAAGACTGCATATATGTCCATTGCGATTTGAGGAAGATGTTTTAGTACGATATTGGGTACTCCATCGATTCCAACTGATTTTTTGTTTCTTAGTGATGCAAAGACGCCATGGATGTCTTCACTAGTGACCAAAAGGCTGTTAGCGCTTTCGACAGTGATCTCGGGGTTTGCCGTATTTTCATTACTGAATTCGTTAAAACCATGGTTTTCTGATCGCCACTGTGAAATATCATTTCGAAGATGACGATAGTTCAGTAAAACTCTATCTTCCAAGCCATGGTTGCGACGAATTACTTCATTTGCCTTGTACAGTTCTTGAAAGACGGCCCCTACAACATTCACTTTTTCCAAGGGATCTTCAAACACAAAAACTTCGTCATTTAGGATGGCGTTGTTTGTGTCTATGCCTATATTTGTCAGCATTCGTTGGTTATCGTCAGTTCGTGGTATTTGGAGACACTGAATCTCGTTTTCATTACTCCGTCTAAATATTTTATTAATTTGCGGAAACATACTAGGGTTGCGGGATTTTACCGCCCGAACTTTGTTGTTCCAATACAAATTTGCTGATAGCCTATAGTTGGCTTTTATCAGCTGTTGGAGATTTTTTAATCTGGACTTTAGTGATATTATCTCCTGGTCGTGCCTATCAATAAATCGTCTGTATCGTAGTTTTAGTTGCGACAGAAGTCTACTTTTTTTTCTGTGGAGTGCGTTGATTGTGGCGTTTCGGTACATGTTCATGTTGTCCGTAGGTGTGATTTTTGGTATTGTTTTGTCCATAGTTTGTTTTATGGTTTCGTCCATTTTTTGTATGTATCTGTCGATATCATCGTTGGGTATGTTTCTGTTGGTAGGAGGGTTAATATCTTTTAAGCGAATTTCTCTTGTTAAGGTTCTCGTGAAACGCGTCCATCGCATAGCCCCATAGTTATAGGGTTGCGGTATCATACATTCACCGAGTTCCACAACTTCGCTTGGTGTTTTTATCACGATTGATAATGCACAATGGTCGCTGTCATACTCAATTGTGCGTAGGCAGTTTATATTTTGTCTGTTAGTATGTGTATGTTTAAGTCGTGTGTCAATAAGCATAATATCGAGGAACGATCCCCCTCTGGGGAAAGAAGGATATTCTGTAGCTAGCAGGTCAGCCTTATATTCAATGTGATGTTGATCTAGCCAACCAGCTAGTTGATTTCCTCTCGTGTTGGATATGCTATTTCCCCAATTTGGGTGTTTAGCATTCAAGTCGCCACCTATGATGTAATAGTTCCCTTCCGAGTAAAGTTTTAAGCATTGGAAAAGAGTCTCTATCTCCGCTATAAATAGATTTTGTTGATGTGCTTCTGGTGCGTAGGCAGATATCACATACATCCCCCTACCTTGTCGGAGGGGTATGCGGATAATGCACGCTTCAAGCACCTGAAATCTGCGCATCTCACCACTATATATTACCTTATGTTGAAGTTCTTTTTTAACAAAGATTGCCACCCCTCCTCCTTGCGTGGAGTTGGGTCGGTCTCTTCGTATAATGTCGTAATTTGTGTGATATAGTTTATGCCTCTGATTCAGCTTAGTTTCGCTAGCCAGAAGCACGTCAGGATTTTCGTCTTGCAACAGTTTAAAGAGAGCGGCTCTTCTCTCGATTCTGATAAGTGAATTTACATTCACGACTAGAGCCTTAATTGTGCTTTCTGTTGGGGGGTTTATATTGACGGCTGGCTAGACAATTGCGAATAGACCCAGTCTAGTCTAGTGTCTTGGTCCTTTATTTGTTTTTGCATTTGTGTCACCTGCGTCTGAATAGCGAGCAAGGTTGTGAGCACATCTGCTAGTGTTATTGTTTCTGGAGGCCCAGTATGTTGCGGCGGTACCCGTGTGGTGGGTTGTGGCGTGTTTCTCCTACCAGCTGTTACCTGAGCATACGAGAACTGGGGTGTTACATTTAGTGCTGGTCGGGCTTGAACTATCGGGCGTTCTATTTTTCGTTGCTGTGAAAACTTTTTTTCCTGCAGTTCGCGGAATTTAGGACAGCCTCGATAATTAGCGGGGTGTCCCTCACTCTTACAAACTGCACACTTTAGTAGAGATCTGTCGTCTACCCTTTCTTTACCTAACGTGCATTGTTCTGCGCTGTGGTCCTGTCCGCATCTTACGCATCGATACTGCATTTCGCAGTTTGCTGCTGAGTGCCCGAACCTTTGGCAGCGAAGACATTGGATTATATCTCTGCCTTTTTTCAATTTGTCCCATGTGACAATTTGATGGTTCAGGATAGTGATTTTCCTAAGTCCACCAATTTTGCTACCAGGGCCCAGCTGCACCAGGAAGAATGGTAATTTACGATTCTCCCGTCTAGCCCTAGCTGTATTGAAAGGTTTTACCGCGATAAACTCAATATCATTACAGTTAAGCTCTCGTAGCGTTTGTAATAGAACTTCTGGTTCTGTTTCAGGGTCAACGCCTTTTAGTAGAACCGTTATATTCTTTATTTCTTTCGGGGTGTACGTGTAAAATTCCGCGGTGGCCCTTTTTAGCACATTTTTCATTTTTTCGAAATCCTCAACCGAATTTGTCTGTATGGCAAACCTGTTCCCTATCAGTCTTTTAATTGAAAAATCTTCCCCAATAGAAAGCTTACATAGACTTACCAGTTCGTTACAGTCCATATCTGTAATGTTGATGGGTGGCATCTTCGCTTTCCTTTTTACTGCCTGTTGCTCTTGTTGTGGTTGTTGTTGTGTAATCTCTTGCGGTGGACATCTTTTTTGTTGGCTTGGCTTCTGTTGTGCACTTTGTTGCTGATTTTTCTGCTGCTGTTGTTTTACTATTAGCTGCTCCTTTTCAGCAAATTCCTTTTTCCTGCGACGCTTCTCTGCTAATTGCGCCCTTGCTCGGGCTAGCCTTATTTCAAGATCGCTGATTTCCTCTTCTTCGTCCTCAGTCTCGGTACTCGCTAAACATGCAAACATGTTATTGGTGACATGGCCGTCATTATATGGAACCGGGAGGATTGTATTGTCCTCTTCCATTTTTTGCGCTTTTTCGAGCAAGTCTGTTATTGCCTCGTTTGGCTTGTTTATTTTTGATGTCGCTCGTGTTAGTGGAGAGCTCGCCGGGCGTTTTATTAACGCGGACTTCGGTTTCAATTTTTTAATTTTTTGTTTATTGTCTGCCATTCTGCATGCTGAGGGTCGATACACCCAGCTTGTTGCATCCAAGATAGCAGGCCAGTCTTTGTTTTAAACCAGTTATTAGGTTGGCTTCACTTTGTAATTTCTGTATATTTTAGTTCCTTTTGTTTATTGTTATTTCTGTTTTGATTTCTTTTACTTCTTTGTTTTCCTTTTTTTTTTTTTGCTAAACATGTGCTCACATACACTCTCACAGTTGGTCAGTATTAAACTGTGTTTGTTTTGACTGTCAAACCCGTTGCTTCGTTCTCTTTTATTTCATTATATTTATATATAATCACTTTGTTTTTACTGTTTTTATCAAGAGAATTTATTTATTTAATTGGTCTTTGTATGTTCACTGTCGCTGTCACTTTTCACACAACAAAACACGGCGCGAAAACAAAACTGTACTGTATTGTTCAGGTATTTGGTATACCTGCTAGTCACGTAATGTGGGAAGACAATTAGAATGTAAAACGTATGAAAGGCAGGACGAACCGTACCGTCTGAATGTTAGCTGATGGCTGTGAGTTAGTTCAAAGGTCTCTAACTATTTGGATGGAGGGATGATGGTATAGAAATCATACAATACCCGTAGATCTCGAGTGCGAAAGTAAACGCAGATTACGTCTTTGGCGTCTGATAATCTGCGCTTTGGTCGATGTATGTGTGTGTATTTTTGCTGACTTGTACTGCCTTGTACTGTGCGTGCGTGTTTGCAGTGTGTCAGCGGTATACCCTATGGGATGGGTCCAGGAATCCTATATTATAGAGGGGAATGTTGTTGGGAAGGGTGCTTTCTTCAGTTTTGTACTGAAGAAGAAATTGAAACTATCGGATCCGAAGAAATCGAAGGAGAGAACGGTAAAGAACGCAAGACTCCGGTACAAGTAGGTGCTCGCTGTTCTGAGTGTTTTCGAGGTACTTGTATGCTAATTGTAGCATTTACTCGTCGATAGGAATAATGGAGTCACCTTCGTATAGGTGAGAGTTGAGATAATAGCGACCGTCAGGCCTTCTAGGGTGGTTGGTGCATCTTCTGAGGTGTTTCCGTTCGAAAACTCGAAGTCTTTCCATTTGGGCCGAAGATATACAAGACCATATGGGAAAGGCGTACGACATTCCAGATCGGATTAGCTGCTTATAGCACAGAAGTTTAACTTTGGTGTCAACTTTGTTGCTCTACTTCAAAATGTTGTACAAGTGCTTAGACCGACCGAGGGCCACATGTTTGATGAAATTCATTTTTGGGGATCAAGATCTTTCATCCTGTCCTGGGGTCTACTCGTAGTACTCCCTATTTGTATTCGAATATTTTGTGAATATCGAGAAGTAGGTTGGGAGTGTTTACTAGTCAGATTTATGGCTACAGTTTTGGATGGGTTAAGTCGAATTTCCCATCGACTGTAATACTGATACATTTCGTCCAGGTGACGGTTGAGTCGATTTGTTGCGAGTTTAGGGCTTTTGGATGACCTGTATACTTGGACGTCATCCGCATAGCATATCTGGTCTACTCTCGCGTCCACGGGGCGAGGAATATTTAAGTTGCAGATATTAAATAGGATGGGCCCTAGAATGGAACCCCGTGGGACTGGTCCCGAAATCGATTTTTTTTTTTTTCAAAACTGTATTTATTAACCATAATTAGAATTCGTACATTTAAGTAATACAGTGACTTAAAATTAATTTCGTAACAATTGCTTACATGTAATTATTATAATAATATATACATTTTCCAAACAATATTTTATGAGATATAAGATAGATGCGTGTTTATAAATTAAGTAGTATTATCTTCCTGGAAAAGGTCAGAAAACCAGGAATTTGTTTTTTCAACTTTACTTAATCTAAACTTAATCCTAATTATATAAATAACTTAACCTAATTTAGCCTGATTACAGTATGATTTTCTAAAGCCATAAACAACGTTTTATAATTAAAGGGATATATGAATTAAAGGATGTGGAATGAGGTCAGTTATGGGTTTGGGGAAGAGTATTTCTTTCCGGTTGTTCGTTGGAAAAGCGTAGGATGTTGGAAAATGGTTGGACGTTACAGTATTTGAACTGGTTAGGGGTAACTTCGGTGTTGTGGTATATGGTCGCATTTGAATCATTTACCAGTCTGCTTGAGGCGACCCGAAATCGAATATGTGCCGCGCTTTTATATCTCGCACCCGAAGAGATTTTTGTAGTCGAGATACGTAAAAATTCCGAGAAACACAAACAAGATTTTGTGTGTACTTCCATCGGAATGATATTCTGGGAAAGGAATGGGAATTTGTTTGAATAAATTTTGTTTATGCACGATAAATGAACGCTTGGTTCGATCTATCGTTCGTTTCGTTTTAATTGAGGGATTTTGGAAATTTGCGTGTGTACGAATCAAATGGGCATTTGGTTATTTTATCACGTATCTGGGATTTTGGGAATTGAATCAATGTGCGAGAACTGAACATTTTGGTTCAATTTGTCTAACATTGGGTTTATTGTTAATTTGGGGATTTAAATGTATGATATCGTTTGATAGGATATGTTATTATGTAGGAAGATGTAGATTAATGGACTATGGGGGAAATATATATGTGGGGAAGAAATGATTGGGCTTCGTGGAGCACTATAGCGGATTGGATGAGAGTAGTGATTTAGGATCACTACAAAAGGATAAAGTTATACTATGACCAAAAAGTGAGACCGAAAACATTTCACTAACCGGATTTCTGGATACGTATGAAAAACAGCGCATGTCTCGTTGAACTTTAATCTCAGCACGGCATACATACCAATAGGAATTAGCTAACATGTATACAATGTTTGCTCCTGTCATTAATCCTACGTAGACCCACTGCTTATAAATGACGCAGAACTCTTAATCCTTAGAAGTCAAATTAACTCACGCCTTCCATGGCATGAAAATGCAGGGAGATAGAACAAATAGAACGAAGAAGGACATATTAGTTCGTCTTTGGGACTTGTGAATATGGTCTTAGAATATACTCTCAGTTAGGTCAATTTGTCGCAAAAGACGAATACAGGTTTAGTGGTAGGTCGGGTCTCAAAATCCAGCCGCCTTGTAAAATATCATCTAATTAAGCTATAGGTTCCGTAAAATGGTCAACCGAAATCTTTGGGCAGCTTTCGAAGTGTGACTGATCGCTTGGACATTTTGGAACATTTCCGCTCTGTTATGCTATAGATTCCTAAATGCAGTCAGAAGGAATCTTTGACAATGTGTCGGTCTAAAGATGGAAAAACTCTCCCTAAGATAAAACATTCCAGAGGTAAACTAGTCCCTATTCAGATTTCCTGGGAGATTATCTCGAGGAGAACAAGATGCAGGGAATTTAATAAGAAAACAAATGCTAACCAACTCACATTCGCGGAATCGGCTCTGCTTGCGAAATACTGGTAATGTTCAAGTAGTAAAGACATTTTGTAATTTCTGAGACTAGGTTTTATCAGTAGAAATATAGACGCTGATTGATATTCTAGCCTCAACCGAGACTCAAATTGGCTCGTCAACTGCCTTGACTAAGTAATAAAATTCAGAAACTTGGACATCAATTGGGTGAAAATCGTGTTAAGAGATTCCGTCAACTTTCTTTGATCAAATCAATCTTCAATCGAAATTATTGTCCTTGGCGAATTCACTATGTGGTACACATTTCAACTGGTTAGAACATTTTAACAAAAGCTGGAACGCAACCCAAAATGCTCGCTATTGGGCGTAATTTGACTCCACTAATGAAAGAGTGTACGCGTGTGCCGGATAACTAGAGTGACTCTGTGGATATCTTTGAACTTTTTCTTTCGTTTAAGCCAAATATCTATTCCGTAAAGACTGTGTGGGGGGCGAAGTCGTGGTGCCGGCCTACGGCACAGGGTTCTACTTCGCCCTCACCGAAGTCACTACAAGTCCGCCGTAAAATAAAACTGTTCACCAACACAAGGAGTAAAACTCCGCCACAAGACAGCTACACGAAAACACTCAGGTTTGTTTACTAATTAGATGGTTTATTTATTAAATCATTTCTTAACACAAACTGGGATCAAACGACGTCTCTTAAAATTTTATTTTTTTCTAGTAAAGTTCGACATTAACATACATTAGAACACTGCAACTGCACTCCGACACGTTAAAAGGAAAATTTACGCGTCCCCGTGGTGCGAAACGGGGAGCGTAAGACGAACCGTCCGAATCGGTGGATATGTTTTACCTACCACAAGATATGTTTTACCTACCACAAGAGAGAACCAGATCTCGTAATGCAGATCATGGTGGTATGTGTGTGATCGTACCCATCATCGTGTTTATCGTTGCATTTAGCAAAGGATAAACGAACCCTGAAACGAGAAAAAAAGGAACAAAGGGAGAAACGACTAAATGCTTCGTCCGGTAATGAGGGTCATGTTTACGCTGTGTATCGTCGCTTTAATAGACGTTGGGAAGAAAAAAGGTGCTAATGGGATTGGTGGCAGAACCGAATCCCTTGACTGCATTTGTATATGCAGGGAAATTAGTTTGTGGCGACGTACGAAATTGATGATTGTTTGTCTATTGATGGTGAATCGCCGGTCGGCTTGTTGCAGCTGTAAAAACAGGCCGCCCGACGTTGCATTTCAATTGATAACAATGGGTGCCGAATATTTTGTATTTATGGTGCATATGCACATTAAGAAGCTATTTTTAGGAATTTTGTCTAACGCATTGTATGCATTAAATGTCCTTGGAGAAGGAAATGTTTCAGGTATGCTGGGTGGAGATTACGGTGCAGGTATGGGAAATTGAAATTTGCCTGGGATTCTTGAAAAGGTAGAAAGAAATTCTTACAGCAAATTATATGCGAAGAGATGCATGAAGGTAAGTTTTCTTTCACAGGGACTTTTTAGATTATAGATTTGATCTATATAATGTGTGAAGCATTTAAGATGCTAATGCGATTGCATTAGTGAAAGCTTATGTATAGTGCTTTGTGGTTATGGGGGTTTTTTAGGTAAGTGTACCGTGGGGTTCGGCAAAACTGCCACAACTGCGTCGGTAGAAAATTCAGACTACTGTCTGACATTTGTTTTCTAATCACTTACACCTCCAACGACTAATCTCCCTAAACAGCCTCATCGAGTGTGAAACAACGAAACGACGGCGATTCTAGTAAATTACATACACGCAACCGTAGAGAAGAACGCAGAACCAAAAGAGAATCGAAAAAAAAATCGTCAGAGCCGTATACCACAACATTAACTTAGGAATTCATATTTGAAGCGTATTGAGACGTCCCCGTCCACACGCGGCCCTGGTCTGCTGCGGGCTTTGATTCTGAACTTTTCATAGCGTAGACTCGAATCAAGTTGTTCACTATTATTGCCAACGCTATTGTTGGCGATGCATCACGTCGACACGAATTCCTAGGAAAGGCAAGCGCCAGCGCACAAGTTCCTGGAAAACAATGATCAGCGGCGCACCAATTCCAGGAAGCCACTACGCGGAACAGCACCCAGGAAACGACCGAATGAGAGTCACATAAGGATACACAGTGACCAAGTGCGGACGTGTTTTCAATTCGGCTATCGCGTTAAATGAAAAAAGTTGCTTTTATGAGTAAGTAGTTGATATATAAAGACTATTTATAAATAAATAAACTCCAGTGATAAAAACAGTCAAAACAAAGTTAATATATATAAATATAATCAAATAAAAGAGAACGAAGCCACGTGATGTGACAGTCAAAACAAAGAACACAGTTTAATACAAAACGTGTGTGAGTAACACGTTGTGTGAACGGTGTTTACGTGCGAGTGTGTGCGCGAGTCCGCAATCTATTTGTCTTTCACGCAATAAAAAAAAAATTAGAACACGTGGTCCATAATATGGACGTAGATCAAATGGATGCCAAAATGGTGGTTCGGAGAAGACAAAACACAGACCCACATCTAAAAGCTAAACGCCATAAAGCCGATAAAAATAAGCATAAGGGCACGTGGAGTGACAGCAGCGACGGCGAAGACAACGCCCGTGGTGCCCGGTACTCAGGGGCTGGAAACCAATTCCAAGAATTGGCTGTTAACGAAACAAATGCAGACGACAGCAATCTGGTCGAGGTCCTCAATAGACTCATTAATGAGATTGGACTTAAAAAACAAGAACTGGACAAACAAATGGAAGTTCTCAAAATAAAAAGATCTGAGCCAGAATGAGCGGAAAACGAAAAAGGTACAACAACAACAGCAAGAACAAAGGCAACAGCAACCTGTGAAGACAAAGAAAACACGACAAGCTAAAGAAACTCAACAGCAGGAATCACATCAACAACAACAGCAGGAACCACATCAACAGCAGGAACCAAATCAGAGGCGGGAACTATCTCAGCAGATGTCAGTCAAAAAAAAAGGAGAATGTACCTCATATCTATATCAGTTACATGGAGACAAAGGATCTCATAAAATTGGGTGAGTTGACATGCAAAATTTTTAAAACAAACGTATAAATAATTTTAAGATAAGTTCAACATCCGATGATTTAGAAGGGTATAACAAAATTAAATCGGCATTGGGGAAATAAAAAAGCGAGTACTACACGTACACCCCTAAATCGGAAAAAAACTGTCTCAATGCTCCACAAAGGAGTTTGTGGCGGTTCCGCCCAACCCCACGGTACGATTTCCTTAAAAACCCCCATAACACCCATCTTCCCATATAATTTCGCCAATGCAATCGCCTTAGGCACCTGAAAATGCTACACGCATTAATTGGAGCAAAGCTATAGTCGTAAAGCTTCTGCAAGAGAATTCTTACCTTTTCAAGCATTCCTTCTCTTACAAATCCCCTGTAAGAGCTCTTACTTTCCTTATCATAAATTATCCTGAAAAGAAAGACCCCGGTTCACATATCATGTAACCATTCCAGCCAGAGATAATTATCATGGCGTCGCCTATTCCCACCTTCATTCATGTATACGATAAATTTCTTTATGTATACATTGGCTGGCGACGTTTTTTCTCCCAGCAATAAAATTCCCTGACCCGCACAATGTGCAACCCAAAGCAAATACGCATTCCGCATCCCTTGGCATCAATTGAAATCCAAGCATAAACAATGCAAATAGGTATTCCATACGCACCACGACTTCGTACCCCCACAAGTTGATCTTTTCTTTACTCCCGCAGAGGTGCTCGAAAAACTAAAAAGCTTCGAAAACGATAAACTGAAATTTACAATGACATCCCATATCTGCGAGTTCCGCGGACTCCCGAGAATTGTCAAACTCTGCTGAACGCAGGACTTACCCTGGAACACATTAACTCTAACGAAGAGTTCATAATAGTCGAGGATCCGCAAAAAAAAGCGAACTCAATTGGTGCTTGCTTTGAAGCAGTGTATAGATGGAATGAATCGGCTCATTCTAACCTTGACTTGGAAAATAGGGCTCTCCAAAAACATATTTCGCTACTAATGAACTTAACAATTGGCGTCTCTTAAGTCGAAGTTTCACTATCTTTAGTGAAATAATAGAGTGGATTCCCGGCTTAGAAATCTAAACACTAGCATTATTGTACACAACGATGAACTGACGACATTCTTAGATCGATTAAGAAGAAAAAATCTTCTGGAATAGATAGTATTCCAAACATTGTTCTAAAGCATTTACCTCTTGAAGTAGTGAAGGTTTACACTATTTTGTTCAATAACGCTCTAAATAATGCATATTACCCAACCCAATGGAGATCTGCACTAGTCCATCCCATCCCCAAAAAGGGCAAGGACAGGAGCAATCCAGCCAATCTTCGCTCGATTGGTTTGCTTGCGAACATCAGTAAGATATTCGAGAAAATTAAAAATAAAGCATTGACTAACTGGTGTGAGGATAATGGTATTACTCCGAACAACCAGTTTGGTTTCCGATCGCAACATGACACAGTTCATGCTGCGACAAAACTTGTTTCCGACATACAGTGGAACAAGGCGAAGCGACAACACACAGGGGCCTGTTTGGTTGACTTTGAAGAGGCTTTCGTCACCGTATGGTTAGATGGGCTGGTATATAAGTTATCAAATATAGGTATGCCCAAATATTTATTATACATTATCTTCGATATGATAATGGGTAAACAATTTGTGGTGAAATGTGGAGACATAATCTCGAACAAGACCTCCCACATCAAAAACGGCCTACAACAGGGAGCAGTAAATTCTCCCATTTTATTTAACATTTACACTAGTGATCTAGTGGGTTCTCTCAACCATGCAATTGCGTACGCCGACGACATTGTGGTGTATAGATCTGGAGAAAGGATTGACGTCATCAACAGACTTCTGCAAGATGATTTCAACAAAATCAAATGTTTTTGCGACGACTGGAAATTAAAAATAAATTTCCATAAAACAGAGATTATCCTTTTCAGAACACCCCTGTCCAGTGCAGCAAGGGATACAAAACGAAAAAAATTTCCATTGCAGGAAGTAATAATCTTCCCCTACAAGTAAAAACCGTAGTCAGATACCTTGGTATCTGGCTTGATCAGTATCTTTACTTTGATAACCATACAGCAGCTGCTCATACAGCACCTAAAAACGCACATACAATGATACGGAGTCTCTTCCGTAGTAGTCTTCTGGACCCCAAGGTGAAAGAAAATACTTTCATATTCGGCATTCATCTGACCAATATTAGAGTATGGCTGCCCGGTATGGTATAACATAACCCCATTCTACATGGAGAAGTTTCGGGTGTTCGAGAGGCAGTGTCACCGTTCCTCCATAGGAATGTATAGGACCCCAGAGTCGAAATATAAGAAATACTATGCCAATAAAGTCCTGTACGACAAATCAGGACTAAACGGAATAGATAACTTCATTATCAAGATTATTCGTGGTCACACAACAAGGACAATGTGGAGTGACAAATATCTCATTTCGGGAGCATTCTACCCCAATGATATGCATCTGGAGAGTACTCTCCAGAATGGGTTCATTCCCCCAGAAGCGCTCCTTTTCTTGGATAAAAAAGGACTTATCCAAGATAAACATGGAGTCCCTATTACTTACCACGGCTTCCGTGGTGCCATGGATCAACGAATTCTCCGTGATAACGATATCTATAATATTCCAGATCGCCTGCGTTTTAGTATGGTGATCGGTTAAAGAGATAAATCAATAAAAGCTCGATCTTATCCCAACTGGTAGTGGATCAGTGATGAAGAAAGGATATAGCGTTTGCGACGATAGTGAAGAACGTGTGATTCGAATTGACGCTATGATGGTTAGAACCACTAAAAATGGAACCAATGCTCAACACATCAGGCCATTGCCGCGTGTACGAATTCGATTTCTAAACTCAAGTACACTCAACTGATGTGGAATTGTTATGTTATCGCTATGGTATACGGCTCTGTAGCTTTTGCTTATTCGAATTTCCTTTCGCTGTTCTTCACTGTTTGCTTGCATATTGTGTGTGTATCTGTTAGAAACGCCACACTACTCCCTCCTCAGTAACTTTGTTAGGATCAACTTCGTGTGTGAAGGACGGAGCGAGGAACGAGCGACCGAGAGGAGGTCGGAGTATGCGAGTGTGCCGGTGCTCTATGCGGAAGTCGTGATTGTGGTAGTACTGTTTACTATGGGAAAGTGTGTGCTGTGTGTACAGATCACGGTCGGGGTTGTTGCGTTCAGCAAGGATAGTGAAGAAGGTGAATTGAACACACGGTGAAACGGTTGAGAAGCGAAGCATTAAAACACCAGGCTACCGGCCACATGTAATTTCCTTTCAGTGTTCTTCTCTATTTGCTTCTATATTGTGTATGTTTCTGTTAGAAACGCCCACAAGGACTATACGTCCTCAAACAGTATGCCTCTCAGGCGCAAGCCCCCCCCCCCCCCCCGCCCCGCCGTCAATTCCTAATTATTTTTTATTTGTATTCCTTGTTTATGTTTGTACGTTTTGTTTCGTTTTTATTTTTATTTTTGCCTGTCAAAAAAAAAAGATATAGGAAAAAAAAAACAAATTTTAAAAAGAAAACATATCAATTATTGTGATATGTTATAAAAACACTGGTTATCGTACGCCGAAGGCAGAAGAAAAACAAGAGATTGATAATGTATAATTTAGAGTGCTTGCGAAGAGCCAGTAAGTTAATGTAAGGATAATATTTGTAAAATAGAATTTAACATTTAGTCTTAAGTAAAATCTGTAATTGAATTGTCAATAAATGTGGAGATAAAACAAACAAACAAAAAACCACCGAACGAGAGGACGGCTGCGGGCCTATATAAGGCGAGCACATCGGCAGAGCAGGAGAAGTTGCCACGGGAGCTCCGAGTTTTATAGCAGCGGTGTTTTATTTGGAGAATACAAGAACCGTACTGGGCAGGACAATAACCCCCTTGGTCCAGAGCAGAGTCTGGCTCAGGAAGTACGGTACTCTAATCAAATAAATCGTTTGGCCGGCCCGCCGGAATACAGTCCACATGAAGAGAGGGCAGCTGATACGTCACCAGAGAAGGCGCCGTGCCCAGAGCAGTAACAGCTATAAAGCTACCAACTGGGACGACTCGTGGGACAAGCTCGCTTCATATTCGTGGATAGATGTATGTATTTAGAAATTCTTGGCGTCACATTTGGCATTTATCGAATAAAATTCTTTATGGGTTGAAAAAAACCACGATTAAGCTATGACGCTCTGATCCCATGGAAGTCAACAGGACGAATTCTGTTAGAATGAGAAACGCTTGCAATCAAACGATTCAGACCGCGAAGAAAGTTTTGTTTTTTTACATTTCTATTATATGACGGTCGAAGTTGTTGTTGAACACTTGCAAATTGTAGCGCTCCAGAAACCCATGCGCCATAGCTTTCCCGTTCGTTAACAAATCGAATTTTGATAAAGAGATGTACGTGTTGTTGAGAGGGAACCGCAAATTGATTGAATCCTTGTGTGGCGTAAAAAAACGAATTGCTTGTAATGATATCACGGATCTCCAGGCAACAGCCTATATTGTAATATCTGTAAAACAGCCAAAGGTGCGCTACGCATCTTCGTGGCCATGACTGTAGCCTAGATGGTAGTGCTGTGCTGTCAGTCAATTGCCCCAAGCTCAACTCTGGATACCATTGAGGTCAAGAGTGTGCTTAGGAGCAAATTGTAAACGTGTGAAAAAAATTAGGCCGAAGTAAAATATATTTTATTTTGAAAAGATAACACAGTTTCATTGAGGTAGACTTGGCGGCATTAGAAACAAGTTCATACCACGAAAAATTCCCACCGAAAGGCAAACTCCTGCTCACCCTAGATTTGATGATCAGGTTGTTCATTATAAGCTGTGGCACTGACGATCTGTTCTCTTCTATAAAAGTTATATAAGTTGTAGTAAAAAGAAATCCATTATTTTTCCAATAGATGGCTTTAGTATTCTGTATCTCGCGTTGTATAAGTGCAATCGGGTTACGGTAGATGGCGTTAGAAAGATAAGATCTCGTACTAAAAAAAACCTTTCCAGACAGTTTTGGGATTGCATGACTCTATTTTGTTTGAGCGTGCATAAAATATGGACAACAGCAAAGAGAAAATACGTCATATTTTACTGCTTTTTTTCGATAAAGGCGAAAACGCAAGCCTATGGATGGTCATACCTAGGTTCAACTGACGACTCTTGCTATAGATGTAGGTCGGCGCAAATGGTAGGTTGAGTTCCGATGCCCAGTCACCCAGGGCAATACCAATCCATTAAGCTATAGACCCCGTGAAATGGTTAAGAGGAAATCATTTACCATTGTTCAGAGCTTGGCTAATAGGCCCGGTCGGAGTAAAATAGCACCACCAGGCACTCACTTAGCGTCATAGGTTAGCCTTCCCCAAGACAAGTTTACAAAAAATAAATCAGCAAATCTCTTATAGAGAACATGCATTGCTCAGTGCTTGAGTTTTTGACATTGGTTAACACTATTTATTAATGAAAAATATAGCAAATATATAAACATTTCCTCGTGCGGAAAAATCATTCCAGTATCATTTCTTCGGTATAACTTAACATGTTTGGGGCAATAGGAGAATAACAAACAAAACCCTTAGAACGAACACATCAAGGATATTTTGGTGAAACTCCAACAACAAACACATCTTACGTATGTCAATTACAACGAACTCTCTTTTATTTCACTTCCCTTCTTTATAATATGCTAACAAAACTCATAAATACTTTGTCGGAAGCTGTTTAAAAACATGTCTTCCGATTCTAAACAAACCGTTCAATAAAAAAGGAACAATAAAAAGGATTTACGGAAGCAAGAAAAAAAAACAAAAAAATATAATCAGAGATACATTTAAATAGGCAATAACTAGATCCATCTGGTATAAGGCTTAAAGTTAACGGGGCCCCATATCCGCTGAGAAAAGCTGCTTACACTATAAAATCGATAATGCCGTGGCGGGTGACAACTGGTTTCGAAATAAGGAAAGGACAGGAGAAGAAGTAGACACAGAAAACGTAGACGAATAAGGGTCACGGCCGAGATGTGATGATAAAGCTAGTGATCCTTGTGGGTTTCTTCGGGTCCTAAAGGCCCAAATGTCCAATCACCCTGTCCATCGAACTTCAAAATATGGGTATGGAAATGCCTATTGAGGAAAAAATAAGCTAAGGTCAGTCCCGAGCGTGTATAATGCGCATCCATACTCACCATAAGGTTGGTCTGTGGGTGATGGTCAGAAGGGTGATTCCCATGTTTTTGGCAATTTCATAAATAGAGCTCTCGACGTCGATCGATACAGCACTGGTGCATTCGTCGAGCAGAGCGTACTTTGGTCTAAAACAAAAAATACAAGTAGACAATATACATTTGAGGCGATTACTTACCTGTGGTAGAAGAGCCTCGCTATGGCCATTCGTTGCTTTTCACCGCCGGATAGAATGTCTTTCCAGTCGCGTATAACATCAAAGCTATCCCTGAAAGTTGTTAATGATCGATAAATACTCGGAAGCGTCAGATAGAAATGGGGCAGGAGAACAAACAAGGATAAATAAAAACGATACTAAGAGGGTAAGAAAGAAAGAGAGAGGCTGAACGACATAGAAACGTGGATTATTCCCGAAGAGAAAAAAATGTTGAGAAGTAATACGGGTAATGGAGCATGCATTCTTTTGCGCACGCTATCGCTGTCTCATGTTGTGGAAGTAAGAACTGATAACATACATTTAATACTGTCAAATAACTCATTGTCCGAATTTGTTGCCCACTGACACAAGGTGGTTAGTGGTTGTCGAACGAACTTGTTAAGGAAGGACGTTCAATTCACGTGGACAGACAAATACCAGCAGGGATTTGATAAAAGAAAAGAGTTGTTGGTCTTGCCGCCACTATTAACCTATCCAGATTTCACCAAACGCTTTAATCTGACCACGGATGCGAGTAATGAAGCACTGGGAGGCGTGTTGTCGGCGAAGACCAGACAGTGGCTTATGTCAGTCGAACCTTGAATACGGCGGAAAGGAATTACTCAACCATTGAGAAGGAGTAATTCGCCACTGTATGGGCGGCTAAGAATTTCCGTTGTTATTTGCAAGGGTGAAAGTTCACCGGCAGTAGTCGTAGAGATCGGAGCGACTGGTTTGATGATGAATGCAAACTATCGACTGAACGTAAGAATGTTGCATACCGGGCAATACAGCACATATATAGGACGCGGGTACGCGAGGAGAAATACATAGAGCTCAGAAGATCTGAAAAAAGACTCCACAGACAAAAGAAAAGTGCCTGGGAAAAGAATCTAGTCTGTGAAATAGAGAAAAGTAGAGAGCGAGTTCGGCACCCGGCGCAGAGGTTCTACCAAATAATCCGCAGTATGACCCGGTACACACCACGCTACACTTACTGCAGGGCCAAAGGGGGTAATCTGATCATCGATCCTGAAGGCATTCTGGAGCGATGGGAAGTGCACTTCAATGAATTGCTAAACGGTCAGCTCACAGAAGAATCGGAGGCTCCACCACTGCAAGATCAAGACCAAATACTGCCGCCACCAAGCATTGAGAAAACATTAAAAGCCATAAGACAGCTCAAATGAAATCAAGCCTCCGGAGCTGATGGCATACCAGTTGAGCTGATCAAACAAGGAGGGACATCGTTACATCACGTAATTCATGCGATCGTGGTGCACGTATGGCAGCAAGAGAAGATGGCGGAAGATTGGCATCGTGGAATAATTTGCCCCATACATAAGACGGGAGGTATCACTGTGTGCAGCAACTATAGGGGTATAACATTGCTGAGTACCGCCTATAAGATACTCTCTACTATCCTACAAGATCGGATAGCCCCATACGCTAAAGCTATCATTGGTCAATGTCAGTGTGGCTTCATCTCAGGTAAATCAGCAATTGATCAGATATTTACCCTTAGGCAGGCGAAGGAAAAATGTCAGGAATTTAAGATTCCATTATATCATCTATTTATAGACTTCAAGGCCGTCTACGACAGCATAGCCAGGGTAGAACTATATAATGCTATTAGAGAGTTCGGCATTCCAAACAAATTGATACGACTTTGTAGGTTGACCATGACCAACGTAACTAGTCAAGTAAAAATATCGGGATTGCTGTCCAAACCAATAAACATCTTTAATGAACTCCGACAAGGGGACGGTCTGGCCAGCCTCCTCTTCAACCTGGCGTTGGAGAAAGCAATCCGCGACTCTGGCGTTACAACTAGAGAGACTATTATCACCAAGTTCTGACAGATACTTGCCTACGCAGATGACATCTACATAATCGGTAGAACTGAATCGGCTGTACAGGAATCCATCACTCAGCCCGAGCAGGTGGCACAAAAACTGGGACTGCACATTAATGAGGGAAAAACTAAGTACATGGTGGCAACTTCTACTAACGTTGGTCAAACTATCAGGATAGCAGAGCACAAATTTAAAGTAGTGCAATCTTTTAACTACATTGGGTCAATAGAATCAGCCGATAATAATATGGAAGAAGAAATACGCGAACGGCTGATCAAATCCAACAAAGCCTACTATGGTCTATCAATGCTCTTTAAACCCCGAAATTTATCCAGAACATCCAAGCAACCACTGTACAAGACCATGGTCTTACCAGTACTCATGTATGGATCCGAGACCTAGGTGCTCAATAAAAGGCACTCTGAACTCTTAGCCGCGTTCGTGAGGAAGGTCTTAAGTAGAATTGTTGGCCCCGTATGTGGGGGAGGACGATTCCGGAGACGCTAAAATCATGAGTTGTACGCGATATTCCCTGAAGCTAACGTTGTAAAAAAAAATTAAGCTCGGTAGACCCCGGGGTGCGGGATACAAGTTCGAATGAGCGATGAGGAGCCTGCCCGGAAAGTCCTTTGTGGCGAGATGTATGGAAGGCAACAGCGCGGCAGATCTTGTCTGCGATGGAGGGATGGCGTAGACCAGGACACCCAGAGCCTGGGAGTGCTAAACTGGATGACAACGGCTCGAAATCGGGACCAGTGGAAAGACTTGCTAAATAAGGCCAAGACCGGATCCCGGTTGTAGTGCCGATGATGATAAAAGTTCACCGTATATGCGGACCACAAGCCACTACAGGTAGTTTTAACGTGAAAGATCCCATGTCAGATTCCATCACAAATTATCGGAGTTTGATTACCAAATCGAGTACAAACCCGGCAAATACAACACCAATGCGGGTGCCCCGAGTCGCATATCGTAAAATTGTGATGAGGCTCCCACAACTGGGGCCCAAGATTCAACGCTCCCCGCAACCGGAACAGGTGTAACCAGGAAGGCTGAAGCATAACGCTGTAAACAGGAAGGCTAAAGGTTAACGCTGTAACCAGGAAGGCTCAAGTAAAGGATGAGCCATAAATGTTCGCACATTTGAAACACGAATAGAAATAAAACTACAAATGTTATTTTGTTGATCATTTATTTAACGTAATAAACGTTTATTGAAATTTATTCCTTTTAAATGACATCGTCGAGATGTGCCCAGTCTCGTCGTTGACATTGCTGCATTCGACTACGCAAACTGTGGAAAACTCGCTGACACATGCTGCGAGGTATCGCGGCTATATCCTCCCGAATGTTCTTATCGCTTCTTCTTGAACGTGGCCGCCCTGTTTGTTAATATTCGTTGTCGATCCTGTTTGCTCGAACTTCTTGACCCAAGCTTTGATTAAATTAACACTTGGCCACTCACTTACACGGCGTAATCTGTATTCAATTCTAAATAGGCGTCGTACAGTAACGTAGGAATCGTTGTTTTTGTAAAATTGTTTTACATAAAAAGCATGCTGTTGTCCCGTGAAGCGCTCCATCGTTACTAAAATTGCATGAAGCGACGCACAATTCCTCACCACTCGCGCGTCCCTCCCTCTAACGGTTTTTAAGAAACCAAGTGTTACCATTTGCCAAAATGTATGGCCCACCCGATATAACGCTGTAACCCGCGGCAATATGTGAAAGAACACAACTTCGACCAGAAAATCGACATTAGAGACAACATACGAGGCCAGTTTAATAAGTTAGTGACTTTTTGAATTTCCCGCGCAGTACTACACGGGCTGAAGTTTCGGGATTCAATACCCGACGTCACTAGAAAAGAGCATGACTCATTTCGAGAAGCTCATCTATTACTAGTTTATGTATGAAGTTTCGTGACATTTCGGAGGCTATTACCTTCCCTGCCGAGCGTTGATCTTTTGGCCGCTCTGGTCCGCTTTCGTGACTTTTCAGCCTCTCTGCAGACTGACTATTGAACTCAGGCGTATGGTAATGTATCCACGTTTCATCCATCGCCACAAAACGTCGAAACAAGACGCCTCGATTACGCTGCAACAACGCCAAACCAGCCGTTGAATCATCAACGTTCTGCTGTTTTTGGTCGACGGTTAGCAAACGCGGCACCCATCGTGCCGATAAGCCTGTATCTCCGAAAGATCGTGCTAAATGTATCCCGCCCATTTTACTGTCGACACTGGCCGACAAAATGATTGACTTGGGAAACGACCTCACTCTTATGCGGGTCCTGATCAGTGACCAAACTTATGAGATTAAATCTATGTCAGTCCGTACAGTTGAAGTTCAGGAACAGGTCTTCGCCGCGTCAAACAACGTCTCATTACAATACGAGATCCAATCTACTCTTGTTTAACTGCCGATAAACCGATCCTCAATTTTCCTCACACGTGTGGGGGGGAACCCACCTTGGTTGAAACTAGGCCTGCGAACATTGAGCCCCTGATCTCCCCCGCCCGCCCTATTCATCGTCTTGGATCAACTTGGTCATTTGAAGAGTGGAATGAGCGGATCACCAAATTAAATAAAAACAATTTCTGCTTTTACTCACACCAGCATCCCTACAAACGCTGATGCTTCCTGGGTATCCAACTTCTTCCTAAAGAATTACGCAATCAGCATCATTAACGTAAACAAGATCCCAAACCAGGCCTCCAACTCATTTCGTTTTTGCTTCACCTCTCCCCATGAATGGCTATTCTATCACCGGACAGATAACGCTCTCAAACTGGGTAAATTTTCCATTTTTTTAAAAGCGATACCAATATCAACACTTCCATTATTCATAAAAAGAGCCCCATCACGCCATAGCCCACTCCCACCCCCAAATCTATCAACTGGCCAATGCATACCCCCATTCCCGACGGCACTCGTCGTACAGCCCGTCCCAAACGCACACTACCCCCCGCCCGACCTAATCAAGAAAACTCCTATTCCCCCAATAAAAGGAAAACCGATAACCACAACCTCTCTCGTAAAAAGAAATTTTCCTTCCAACTTTCCCTAATAGAGTCTCTTTTAACCCAAACCCCGCGCTTTTTAACGCCTCAAAACTTCTAAGCCATACTCTCCCTGCTCATCCCATAACATCCCTCGTCACAATAACATCAAACAAATATCCCAATTTCATCAAAGCCCATTCTATTAACCCATCACACGTCATTTTCCAAGTCCTTTTACTCTCCCAACTCTACCCAACTATCTACCGTTCCATTTAACTTTAGCCACTCATCGCATTCCCTCTCCTTGGAAACCGCCCCCCCCCCCCCCCGCCCTGTCAGCCCTAGCCCTCGTTTTTGACCCCGTATTTCCTCCCGCAGTAAAAATCACACAGCTTACCTCCCAAACTTAGAGACCGAAAAACATATGAAAATATTCATCTGTTTCTAGCGTATCACCACGGCAAATCTGATTCTGTCTGCTATGAAGGCAAAACTAAAACCAGTGTCAAACTCTCTATTCAACAGGAAGGTGTACCCACTGACATCCCCAGTCTCCACAAATTATTCGCTAAATTCCATGTAATTTTCAATTTATCCCCTCAAAAAGTGTCGAATGACTAACAGTTTTCGGCCACTTCGTTCACTCCAGAACGTTATCACATCTCAACAAGTTTTTTCGTTTCTAAACCCCTGCCTCCTCTACCCCCTCCCAAAATCGACAGTACAACGCCCCTTGCCCTCTATTATCGGTCTTCGCTCAAAGACCCAATCCATTCTGAAAAGCTCCCATGTCCTACATGTCGACATGTTCGCTTTAAGTGAAACGAACTTAATCCTCAGCATTCATAACCAGGAACTGTTTCCCCCCACGTTCACCATCTTCCGCGATGACCTCCTCAATCATACTACTGACATTTCTCCCAGCCTCGAGTCGTTACTTGTCGCTTTCCCTACCTCCTTCAAGCTGGACTTTGTGACTGTCAAAATCACTCGTCCTTGGAAATCAATCTTTGTCATGTGCTTCTATATCTTGCCATCCCAGCCTATTGAAGTTTACGACATAGCTCTTAATGCTATCGACCATATATTCGAGCTGAGTAGTTACGAGGACGACATCATTATCTTCGGAGATTTTAATCTTCCACAACTCAATCGGGTTATATCTGAGGATCATTCATATTTCACCTCCCACCCCACCCCGACCAAGGAATATCTCCTCAATGATGGACTAGATGATTCTTGTCTCTGTCAGATCAGCAACATTCGACAACTCTTGGGTAGGCAGCTTGACCTCATCTTTACAACAGACCCTATCAACACACCCGTCTCATCCAGCCCCATTTGTCCTTACATGTATAGACCACACCACCCGTCTTCTCGTGACCTTCTTCCGAGTCCACTCGCCAGCCCCCCCCCCCCCCCCCCCCCCCCCCAATCACTTCGCCTACGCTAATTTTCGCCTCATCAACGACTACCTAGGCCGCCTAACGTTCAACTACGATCACCTATCCGTTGAAGATGCCATCACCCACTTATATTCCAAAATCCTTTACTCTAGTTCCCTGTTCATTTCCCACTCTAGACAAAGAACATCAACCTCTTCCTCCCCATTGTACAATCAAAAGCTTCACTCCATGCGTAATAAAAGGAATAAGTTATGGAGCATATATACCTGACTATTCCAACTTTCTTGGCTGTTACCTGCAATTCGCGGAACTTTTCAACACCCTTTATCGCAACTCTTTTACCAAAACTCAGACTTATCTCAAAAATGACCCTAAAACCTTCTTCCAGTTCGTCAATCATAAACGTAAATCCGATGGTTACCTCACATCACTTACCTCAAACTCTCATAGCTCATCTGATCCTGTTACTATTGCTAACTTCTTCGCCACTCGTTCAATCAGTCATTCACTAATGATTCCTTTGTTCCTGACCCGTTATACTTCAACTACCTACCTAACTTTTCCCTCGGGCCCCTTCTCCACAACTCCTTTGATCCGACCTTAATGGAATCCCTGCAATCACCCTCAAGAAATGCTCATCCATTCTCTTTGCTCCCCTCTCAATGATCTTCAATCTCTCACTCTCTCAAGGGGTATTCCCCCATATTTGGAAAACCTCGTTCATCACCCCCCACAAGAAGGGTCCCAAAAACGATGTCGCGATCTACCGCCCCGTCGCCAAACTGTCCCACATACTCAAGATTCTCGAAAGCATTCTATACGAATCTCTTAGTTTTCGTTGCAAATCTTTTATTTCACCAAGCCAGCATGGTTTTCTCAATGGCCGATCAAATACAACCAGCTTCGTTGAGGTCACTTCCTTTACACTCTCAGCACTAAAGGACGGTTACGAGTTCGATATGGTCTCGACCGACCTCAGTAAAGCATTCGCCAAAATCTCCCATGATCCAATACTCTTCAAATTATCCGCCCTCGGCTTCAAACCTGGAAGGATTTCTTCCTATCTAAAGGATAGACTTTATTCCGTTCGGTTCAGGTCCATGATATCCAACCCCTACATTGCCACCTCTGGGGGCCCTCAAGGTAGCCACCTGGGTCCTCTCCTTTTTATACTGGGCATCTAATGACATCCATAATGTCATTAAGACTTACAACTTGTCCCTATACGCTGATGATACCAACTTATACAAGATCATCGCGTCACCACTTGATTCGGCGCTGCTGCAATCTGACCGTGACAACTTCTCGACTTGGTGTGACAAAAATTGGTTTGTACTTAACATCACCAAATGCCAATCTATAACCATTCCCTGTAAGCTCACGTTCCTATACCCTTTATAACCAACCCCTGACTATTGTCCAATGTATTCGAGATCTTGGGATCCTTTGCGACAGGGCGCTTAACTTCCTCTCTCACATTGATGAGACGATCCGGAAAACCAATTCTGCCCTCGGATTGGTGAAACGATGGTCTAAGGTATATTCCGACCCTTACGTTACTCGATCTCTATACCTTACCCTCGTCCGTCCACTGCTTGAACATGATAGCCAGGTGTGGTCTCCTTATTAAAAGATCCACATCTGTAGAATCGAAAGTATTCAACGTCGCTTTCTGCGGTTCGCTCTCCGAGGGCTAGGATAGGAAATCCCCTTAATCCTCCCTCGTACATTAGCCACCTCAAATTAATAAACCTCAGGACCCCCGAGGAGCGCAGGATCGTGGCTCACATAATATTCATTCTTGGGGTCCTCTCCGGCACGGTCGACTCCACCTACTTCCTTAACTTAATTCCTCTGAACATAAACCCTCGAAATACGCGTAATCCCAGCCTTCTCCACACACACCATGTGGGGGGTTTGTCTATTCTACATGAGAAACAACCCACAATTCCACCTGATTTCGACCGCTTTCAGCGCGTCATACTTACCAATTTCCTTTATATGTATTCCCCTGTAAAACATTTCAAACGGACGTATAGCTAAACTCATCATCCTTTGCAGATTATGCATAATTGAGTTTAGCTACATAAATGTCATACGACAACTCCATTCTTGCTAACCATGAGTTTCCCATCGGAAATCTCATAATGTCGGTTAGCAACAACAAGTCTAAAAGAACGACGCTGTTGCATCATAGCACTAGCTGGGGTAATTTCAGCGTCTTAGAGTCTGGTTCTCACGCGAATTATTTCCCAAACATCAGCGGCGTCCTATCGACTTTCCCTCAGATCACCCATTCGCTTGGGATCAATGATCTCTCTTTGCAGGGGAGTAACATCCGCTAGGGTTCCCTCTCATTCGTATTTCTTTCCACGGTTCAATGCGCTCTAACTACAGCATAGCCGTACCACTGGGTCAGTAGGTCGTGTTAGTAGCTGCATCTGATATCAACACACACAACCAAAGCTACCCCGAGATCACAGCATATCATGTTTTCTGTTCTCTCATTCTTCATGTCCGTCAATTACCCTATTAACAAAAGTTACTCATACTTTGACGGGCGTGGGGTTGAGAGAGCAGAGGCGTGGTCTCTTTTGGTTGTCCTGTGTGTAGAAAGAAATATGAATTTCAACCCTAATTCACACTAGTCGCTATTCAATCTCCATCGCGGTCAGATACGCTGCCGCACGAGTCTCTGCTAAGAATTAGTTCCGTCCGGTATTTTCGTCATAAAGTAATTAAGTGATCACTAAAGCTTCCTATTAAATAAATGCACTATAAAAATAAATTCACTTGTAACAAAAATAGACAGATATCACCACCCAAAGCTAATTAAAGGATATTCCGGTTAAAATACAATAACAAAACATTATCTATAAAAGAACCCCCTGTGCGTTTTCATTTATTTTACATTCTTCTCGGGTGAACAAGTCTCTTTCTGCGGATCATCGTTGGGGGAATTAAAGGAATACTTGCCGCACGTCGGCATCCATATCTTTACCCCCCCACAACCCCCCCCCCCCCGGTACTTCTTATGGTCTCAACGAACCCCTTTCGCGAATGCTGAGAAAAGTCAACTCTAATCCCACCTTGTTAGATTTCGACCTCTCTACCCATACTCTCAAGCACCGCCTCCTAAACCATTCTCACCACCAATCTTAAGCGGCGCTACTACACTCTACTATAACCTGCCCCCACCTCTCGCCCCTTCTCCTGCCTTCTCAATTTGTCCTGGTTACCTTAGGTTAAGCCTGGTTAAGATAGTTCTTAAGCTCTCTAGTTTATAACTTATATATACTTTAAATGTGGGTAATTATGTTGCTTGAATTAAGCCAATAAATGGGGTGGTAGCCCCACGAAACTACTCATCATCATCATCATCATCGGCAATACAACTGGGGTCCGGTCTTGGCCTTATTTAGCAAGTCTCTCCACCGGTATCCGGTCCATATCCGAGACTTGTTAAATTGTCCATAATAATTTGTTTTTTTGGGGGGAGGTTATTAGCCTTGCGCCAACCTTTCTCAGGATGTCGCTGCATGCATTGGTTTGCTACTTGGCGGGTGCCAGGGATGTCACGTGTAGACTGCTTGTCAACTTGGACTGAACAGGGACAAGGATCGTCCTGGCCTTCGCCGGGTTGAAAGCAGAGACTTTGGCCTGTTTGTTCCCCCCCCCCCCCCCCCCACAACATTACTAATATAAACTCCAACTATAAACTAATACAGCATTCAACGACATCAAGCACAACAAATACGGTTGGCCCTCCTCTTACCTCATCCGTATACGTACATCGACACCTCACTGTAGTCAACTCGCGTCACCAACGCAACGCTGTCAATAATCAACTTCTTCCCCAAGTCCGCTGATGTCTACTCAACGAACCCACCCACAGTATACTTCTTTTTTCCCCCTGATCGTTATTTCGTTCACACCTCGATCAAAGTCCCCTCCCTCGAACTGCTCTACTCACACTTCTCCAACACTAACTGGCAAAGGTCAATAGAGACGTCATCGCAAGTTTTTCTAATTTGCAAATCCCCGAATCATCTAACCTTATGCCTGCTGATATCGATCGAGCAGACCCTCAAGGATGCCTTCATTAGCGAAACGCCCAGTTAAACTTACCATCCACCACGCTAAACACCACCATCCCTCATAATCATTTAGGTAAACCTTTGCCCAACATCCTAAGTAAATTGCTGCGCCTCAAAAAGTAACCCCGCTGAAAACTTCATATAAGATTCTCCCCCTTTATCAAAAGTCAGATCCAACTCCCGACCACCCTAATATATGGACATTTAAAAAACAGACCTATACCGAACAATATCACACCCAACCGTGATCTGTTCAAAAACATCAACTGACTAACTGGTCGGAAGTTTAAACGCCGAATCGATCGAATTGCACCTGTGACGAATCCAACAGACCAACACGCAAATTAACCCATAGTGAAGACCACAGCACCAAAAAAAAAAACCAAAATGAAATCATCAGAGCCGTAAACAAGGGCATTAATGTAAGAATCTACAGCTTAATAGCGAATTGACATATCAACGTGTACACGCAGCCGTGGTTTGATGCATCGAGGCTTTGGTTGTGTGGGTTCGAATCACATTTTTCACAAGCATCGCGCAAGGCTATACAACTCTGTCAAATATCGAAGCCTGATTTTCCCGACGTATGGAGTCATAGATTTACTTTATCCTCATTAACTATTTTTTCCGTTTATACAGTCGTTGTCGTTTTGATATTATGGTATGAAGAAGTCCTTTAAGGCGAACTAAAAAAGTTTCTGTGAATTCTTTTCTTATTCGACAGTTGTGAGTTTCTGGCATTCGCTGACACCGAAATTATTTAACTTTTCACGACCAGAATTCCCATATCTCTTATTAGTCAATATGCACTGTTAATCGGTTTTATTTAAGCGGGCGCTGGCTTTGTTTGAGCTAGTTCTTATCCCTTATTTAGTGACGCGTTTCTGAGAGTATATGGGACTTGAGGCTCAATATGTCCTTACGACTATACCCCATCTTACAGTTTTACTACATATATTTAATGAAATTAAAAGTGTAGGTAAAATCTGCTTCAGTTGTACTGCGATACCTGACATATGTCACTGAAGTAGGCACGAGGGTTAAGTGTGCACTGAAGTTCAACTGACGTCTGCGACATTGAATTGGCAATACAAATAATTAATTTTTTTTCCGGTAGGATTTTGACCGAACCTGGAATTGACTTTGGAGATTGATAAAAAGCAGCGAGGTTTAAATAACTCAGGGCCTACAAGAGAGAGAGTCGACGTGAAATGTTAAATGGGTAGCTGATGACAGCAACGGGAGAGAGTGAGAAACATAAGTCGGGGAAGTGGCTTAATTTCCAGCTGATGGCCGGAATCCGAAACGGGTGCTGGATGTTCGCAACTCGATGTCGATGTCGTAGGTTGTGATTGTGAATTTGGGCGTTAAATGATCAGCGGTTCTTCAATCCTTTGTGTTTCCTCTTTTGACCCCAAGCCGGGAAAGATAATGGAAGAAAGGGTAAATGAAACAGCAATGAAACATACTTCAGAAGAACTTTACGAAATTGTAACCGAGCGGAAGGAAAAACCATTCGAGAAATAAAGTCTACGCATATAAACAAAAAGAAGGAATAGTACCTACCTCTGTGCGATGTGTTCCAGACACACCATCTTCAATATATCCCTCAATTGCGTTTCAGTGACATTTTTCTTGATCATTTCTTCTCTGGTATCAGGGTAGATAATTTGATCACACAAGCTGCCTATGGACATGTAAGGCCGTTGGGGGATGTAGAACATACACGGTTTTCCGTCAATAGGTCGTGGTATATGCAGTTCTCCCGCGTAGATCGGCCATAAACCGCTTAAGATGCGGAACAGGCTGGATTTTCCGCACCCGTTCGGCCCGGTTATTAGCAAGTGCATTCCGGGTTCAATGCACAGCGTGAGACTTGGCACGACAATATCACAATTTGGTGTAACAACAGGAACTCCTTTCAAGGTGATGGTCATGTGATCGCTGTCCGAATATACAATTTTCCCATTGGCGACAGGACGATTGTTGCGGTACTCTAGTATGCCAGTGCTGCCATTCCTCGGATCAACAACTACGGTCGTCTTGTTGTAGATGCCTTGAGCGGTTTCTTCGAATACTTGCAACATTCCGGCCACTCGATATGTATAGCCCGCCAATGCAACAATCTCTTTATATGAGGACATGAGCCGCTCAATAGCGTCGGCTGCGGAAATTAGGAGGTTCCTCGCAGTTGTCAGGTACTGAGTTCGCTCGCTTATGGAACTGTCATTGCTGTTTGACTTTCCCTCGGAATCTAAAAACAAGTGAGAATGAGAATGGAATCAAAGAATGCAAGGTAAACCTCTTCCTACTGGTTATTGGTTTTATGTTGGATGTAAGTATTGGCAAGGATACCATAACCATGCCAGTGCCGGACCAGACATACTTCATGAAAAACTGCTCAAGCATGACGAACCACAGGCGCTGTGTGAAAATGGTGTTCATTTGGTTTACCAAACGATTATAGGCTTGACGTAGTTGTGACAACTCCACCTAAAATTAAAAAAAAAATTTAGTCAGCTGCCAGCAGTAGAGCCTACTAACCTTGTGACCGCCGTAGAATGCAATCTCTTCTGCATTTGTGATGATACGTGAATGAATGTGACGTAAATATCCATAGCGATTGGCCTCTTCTGAGACCAATTGACCAAACTTTGGAGACACCACTCGCAAGATATGTGCTGTCAGTGATATCACACTCACAGAAAGCGCCGGGCCTTTATAATAGAACTGACGTAGTTCAATCTTGATTCAGTTGTCGTACTCACCTATGAACGCATTTGATTTCATCCTCTGTGAAGATCGCATCAGGGCAAAACCGATAAGCATCAAGTCGAAACAGGGCTTCGTCAAGCTGCTGTACAGATGTGCAATTGAACTGGCAAATACTGATATGTCTTCAGTTAGTCTAAAAGAAGAAGACCAGATATTGAAAGTGGATGGGTGAAGTGACTGCGTACTAACCTATGATCGGCGTTTTCGATGCGTCCATCCAAATTCGACACCCGATAGTAGTTCTGGTTATTAAAGTACAGTCTATATGAATGTTTAACTAGTCGCGTCCTGTGAAAGACCCAAGATAATAATGATCGGATTTGTCATTAGTAAAGCTGTCATAAAACCGACCTGAAGGCTAGCGCAAGCTTGTTCTCCAAGTAGCGAATCATAGAGTTGATAAAAGTTGCGGGTATAGCGATACCAAACCATTTTAACAACATCAATGCAAATTGCTTGACATCCCGACGGACGATAAACTTAACTATAGCTCCCTCCAAAGCTGCCACATAAATACTAAGGAATGTACGGGACACCAGGCATACGGTGTGCACCCCCAATAGACCAGTCTCATAGCACAACGGTTGTGGTATCATTATTCTAATCAGCTCTCTCAATTGCGCTACAAACTCCCAATTCAGTCCAGGTAAAACCTCGAGCTTCTTCTTCTTCGACGCCAGCAACAGCTTTTCCGCTTCGGCCAGCTTCGAGTCCTCATCTGTGACGGCGCATTGGACTTGCGACAAATTTGAGACGCCATTTTGTGTTGGCCGATCCTTTTTCGGAGACTCCACGTCTGTACTATTACTTTCTGCTGTATTTGCTAGATTTTTCTTGATCAAGGGATATGTTAGTTTGAGCGTATATGCAAAGATGGCAGCTCCGACTATCACTTGGCTGAAGGCTTGCGTCGTACCGCCCAGTTCTTCGTATTTCCTTGAGACTCGATCATAGAACTTCGACAAAACCGCCATTCCGACTCTGTTGTCTTGGTTCGTCGCTATGCGGATTCCTTAAACTGACTAATTGTGAATGTTGCTTTTGTGATGTGAATTCTGCTCTATCGTAATATTGCAGTTACTTGTTGACTGTGAGAGTATCTATGCATCCTTTATTACACGCTATGTGAACCTGAAAATAAGAGAACGAACGAACATGAGTACTTTGATACAGTTAATGTACTTTCTACACTGCCAACAAATCTTCAAATCAACAACAACACCGGCCGAGTACAGAACAAGAGGCACGAGTAAATTGTGTATCCAAGAATCACCTGCGGAATAGTTCCGCAACAAATGCAGAAGTTGGCGATGGCCGGAAATCACTGATAGTACATTTCATAAACACACGGCCAAAGCTTCTCCCGCTCAAATAATCGATTGAAATTGTGCGTGAGAGTTCTCAACCAGCGTCCATGCACCGAAGGTAAATCTAACGCCACATATGTTTCCTTTTTCTTTGCTTCGCCAAGTTCTATTTTAGGACGATGATGATGGCGATGGTTTGGCGCTGGACATGCGTACGATGCCAGATCTGCAAATATCGACATATGCCCGACTACGAAACATATGTGCTGCTGGGGTGGCGAAATGTGCTCCGTGTCGCCTTGTACCCGTCAACAAGAACTGTTGTCTGCTTTTATAAGCATTCACGTTATTTTTAGACGTTTATATTGTTTTCGCCAGAATTTAACTAACAGGACGACTGTGGTCGACACACACACCCACAAAAACGAGTGCTGAAGGGCGCCAGACATGGGGGGTGGCAATATGTCTACTACCACTCAGGTGTTCAGGGTCACATGAAGCCTGGTAGCGCCTGTTTGATATATTTACTGATAATTTGTATCTATGACGTGCCGGTGGTTTATCCAGCAAAAGCCAAAAGTGTTTGCTCATTAGTTAATTAAATGTGCCCCCGTAATGAGTACTCCGATTTCGTGCATTGATATTTCCTTTATAATCAATCTTCTTAGACTTTCAATTGGTTAGGTATTTGTAGTTATAGTTATATAGTTAGACAATATCACAGGTTATCCGGCTTGTTTCGCTAGCGTGCGAGTGGAAGACTGATTTTTGAAAATACAATTGCATTCGACCAGCAATTCAAAGTGTCACGTGCGCAAGTCGAGACTTCATCTTATAAATTCAAAAGATAAATAGTGAATGTGAAGTTTTTGCCAGCACAGTTTGCTCCAATTGTCTCTATAAAGAAGCTTCATGGCTACAGACAAATGTCTGGTGATATTTTCTAAGAATCTCAGAATTGGGGTGATCTTTAAAAACAACGCATCGTGAACCAAGACCCGTTATTTACTGAAGTGTTGTTTACTAAAGTCAAAAAGTAATCTGCCGTGGTTACATTGGATGCCAAAAACGCATTCAATTCGGCCAACTGGAGTCGAATCCTAAAACGGTTAGACAGCTTCCAGGTTTTCCTTGTCAGAATAATAAGATTTTTCTTCCCTGATGGGAATATGATGATAATATGATGACTCTATGGTCTCTATAAGACATATGCGGGTTCGGAAGTATGAAATAACCGCGGACGTGCCTCATGGGTCTGTACTGGGGCCATTCTTTTATTATTATATTTTAATGTGCCAGAAGGAGCTGGAATTACTGGGTACCCAGATTATTTAGCGATGGAGAATATACATATGTGCCCACACACTCCGGAGCATTAAATGCTGATGCCGATAAAGCTGGAAGAAAGAAAAACTTCCATTTGACTCAGTTGATATCAGGGCAAGGATGTTGTCACCCATACCATCTGGAAGAAATCGAAACTGAATCGTAAAAAATGATGTACTATGTGGTATAATTCAGCAAGAGCAGCGAGATAGACTTGAAAATAGAAAAAGTCTATTTCGCCACACGAACAAATGTCTAGACAGGAGATTCCACGGGAAACAACCAGAATTTGCATTGGCGACAGGTGGTTTTATATGAGCGCAAAAATCCATATATTTGACGTGTGGTCGATCAATCAACAGGTGGTCTATTTGGTTATAGTCTTTTCTGATGAAAGGGATTCGTTTCGAATCAACGCCGATTCGTGCGATTCGAACCCAGGCTACTACTACTTTTTGGCCTGTAGGCTTGTAGCGGTTCTACGAACCATACAACTCACTACAGGTTGAGGTATCCTTTCCGCCAAGGAACTTTACTCACCTTTTTCAGCACACGTGCCCACAGACACGTGTCCCAATAGTCAGTAACCTTACCTGAAACAAAAGATTATAGGACATTCAACGACGTTGAACCCGATATCAGAAAGCAAGGATCTAAACGTTCAAAAGCTCCCAGTATCGAGTTCAACGCATCCATACATTGTATTCTACCCCAATTCCAAAAGGCAGGAAAGCACCGCATCTAAGCAAATGCGCCATGCAGGAGAGCGTCGCATGAAAATCACTCACCCATCGTAAGCATCAACGCGATGTTTCGCTTGAAATACTGTGGCAACTCTAACAGATACACACAATTCACAGTCAAAAATAGTGAAGAACACCGAACGAAAAATCGAATAAGAAAAATACATCAGAACCGTATACCAAGCGATAAATTAAAAATAATTCACACCAGTGGAATATACTCGAGTTTGGAAATGAAAAATTCAAAACACGGTCAGTAGTCTGATGCTTCACTGCTTCGCTTTTCAACCGTTTCATCGTGTGTTCAATTCACCTTCTTCACTATCCTTGCTTAACGCTCAATAATACCATTGTCGGTAAATGAACCGAACAACGGATGCATACTCTGGTAGCTAATAGCAATTAGCACCTAAGCCCCTTGCATAACCCTAACGCAAACGGCACACTTGTGCAAACAAGGCATATCGTTTCGCTGCCGTCCAAGAGTCATGCAATCATAAACATCTTAACGTAGATCGCTCGCTAGATGTTTATGGTTCGAAAATCCTAACAAAGTAACTATACCAATCCCACGGTTCCTTTTTTTACCCATCTGAAACGCATAAAAACATTGTTAGCTTAAGCCAGATGGCTACCCCTAAACATATCCCACGGAAAGATCGGAGAATAAGAGGCGGCATCCGATCTTTAAACGAAACGAACAGGATTCCGATAACCAACAGCTAATGGTGTTGATGATTATGAGGTAAGATTTCTCCTTTTCAGATCCTATGGGAAATTCTCTTCTTGAGATGCAAATGGGAAATTTTATGCTGTTAACAGATACTATGGGAAAGTCTGTTAGCAGATATGATGGGAAGTTCTGTGCAGAGATGCGCTGGGAAGATTTCCCTTGCGGATGAGGAAGTGGAATTAGTCTAACGAGGAGTCCAACAAAGATAGTCGAACTGTGAGGACCTCTAACGAAGAGAGTCTAATAAAGATATTCGAATCAGGTCGTCATAAAGGAACCCTAATCCAGGAGGTCGACAAGACGCGGTGATAAAGAAGAAGTTAACAAGTACACGCGTTGCGAGAAGTCGTTAGTTTTCGTGTCGATCAAGTGTCCGCTTCGTAATTCAGTGTGCAAATTTTAAACGCGAACAGTTCAACGGAACATCAATCCGAAATTTATTTCTGTTAATACGTGCAATTGACTAATAAACAAAATAAGGACAACAATAGATAAAATTATTCTCCGATCGGTGTAATTGACAACAAACAAAAGGAAAACAATAAATAAAGTTTAAAGCAAGTGCTCCGTGTTTTATTTGTGGCAGTGTCTTTTCGATTTGTAGTGTTTACCTGTGAACAGTGTTCGGTGGAATACTGCACCAATTATAGACAGGCAAATAATCCGCCAAATTGGTGAGTACGACGTGATCTGTACACACAGCACACACTTTCCCGTAGTAAACAGAACTTCACACACGATCATGACTTCTGCATAGAGCACCGACACACTCGCCTGCTCTGATGATCTCTCGCTCCGTCGTTCGCACACGAAATTGATCGTAACGAAGTTACTGAGGAGGGAGTAGTGTGGTGTCTTTAACAGATACACACACAATACACAAGCAAATAGTGAAGATCACCAAACGAAAATCGAATAAGATAATGCATCAGAGCCGTATACCATAGCGATAAACTAACAATTCACATCAGTGGAATATACTTGCATTTAAAAATCGAATTCTAAACACGGCCAGTAGTCTGATGGGTTGCGCTTTGGTTCAATTTTTGGTGATTCTAACTGTCATAGCGCCAGTTCGAATCACACGTTCTTCACTATTATCCCAAAGGCTATAGGCCCTCAAAAGTTCATGACCTTATTAACTCCACTACATCACCGTCCCCGTCCTGTACGCTTTCCCTCTACGTTTCGCCACCCAATCAAATTACCTCAAGGTCATGCTTTTCATTATCGCCCCATCTCCGCCGCGGCCCCCCAACGGTTTCTTTTCCATTGGTCTTCCGTCAAAAATTTTACGGACTGTTGTTTCCTTGCCAATTTTCGCTACATGCCCAACCCATGTTATTCTTAGCGATCTGATGGTTCTGTGGCGGATCCGCCAAACCACACGGCCCACTTACCTGAAAAACCCCCATAACTTCAACCCAATCTTATAAGTTCGCTAATTCAATCGCATTAGCACCTTAAATGCTTCACGCATCAAATTGATCAAGTTTATTTAGCTAAAAGCCCATAGAAGAGAATTCTTACCTTTCATGCATCTCTTCGCATACAAATTCCCTATAAGAATTCCTTCCTAACTTATCATGAATTGCTTGAAAAAAAATTCATCGGTTCACATATAATACAACCGCATAATCAGGGAATTTTACCCTTGAGTTGGCTTATCCCAGCCTCAACATGTGTACAATAAAAACTACCACATACACATTGGCTGGCGACCAGTTTAACCAACGATAAACAGCCCAACGCAGCTGTATGTAATTAGCACCATAGACGTTGAGACTAATTCCCAAACTCGCACCATGTGCTAACAAAAGAACGCTGTCCTTCAAAGATTTTTTGGCGATACCATAAACACCTTTTGTGGTATCCCAAATGCAATTCCCATTTAATGAGTTCCAGCTTATTTATTTAGCTGACCCTAATAACAGACCGATGCATTAGGTCGCTTCTGCTTTGTTCTTTTTCACTAGCTGTAGGTATTGTTTATCCTTGCTGAAATGCATCGATAAACACGGTGATGTGTACGAACACACATACACACCACTGCACCAAAAGATCGCATCTCCTTGGTGGCCACAACCTTAAGAGAAAAATGTTCTCTCCCTCTTCCGTTCCTTAACCCTAACCGAGGATGGAATTCAAGTCAGAGTTCTATCCTCGGGGAGTCCAATTACATCCGCCGACCACCACGGTCGTGCCGCTCCCGCTCCCCGGTACACACCGGCACGCGAAAGTCAACCGCGAGTCGCGTGAGTAACAGTTTTGATATATAAAGTCGTCGATTTCATTGTCTAATTAGATTAATTTACGACTTCAATCTGTAAAATCACGAATTATCCTTCACAAGTTTAAAGATAATGAATATAACAAAATAAATGCATCAAAATACTTGGGTACATCTAAACCAATAAAAGAACATTTACTTCAACAACATCATCATCATCATCGGCACTACAACCGGGAACCGGTCTTGGCCTTATTTAGCAAGTCCTGAGGCTTGATTTGTTTTTTCCGGGCAAGATCATTAGTCTTGCGCCAGAAACTTCAACAACATCACCCGTGTTTAATTTTCCGAGCTGCAGTGCCTGGCAGTTCCTAGATGTGTTTCCTTAATCGTGGTTCCTCTGGTGTTTTACTCAAAGTGGACAAATCGTGGCGGCGTTTCGTTCTTTTATTCGGCGAACAATTTCTCGGAGGAACATTTATGATGGAGGAGGAAGATGAACGGAGTGTCCGTGTTTGGCACAATACTTCCTCCCCACAGGCCTCACAAAAGCCAACGAACCAACGCTATGATGGTTAAAATCAGTAAAAGTTAGAGCCAGAGTAGGAAATGGATTGCTATTCTCAACTACTCTTCACTGAAGTGGAAATGTTAATTGCTATAGCATACGACTTTGATGGTTTATTTCTTAGATTTTCTTTTGGTGCTGTTCCTCACTATAGTTTATGTATCATGTGCATCTGTTAGAAATGCCACAGCTCCATTGAGGGTATTCAGGTGGGTTTATGGGTATCCGGATATTCTTAACCGCAATCATCGTATTTCTCCACAATCTTGTTCGCTGCGATCTGTTGGATTGACATACACCTGCGATCAGTCAGAATATAGTATATTGGGGTGTGAGTGGCTGCATCAAAGCAATTTGGGGGATTTATTGATATCCTTACCCAGAATCCTTGTAACAACCAGGTTCTTGATCGCTACTGCCTGTGGAAGTTGACGTACTTTCTGCACACATAATTTTGCGATTTCAAGGTCATGGCCAGAGAAGTGTTTATGGCAACATTTCAGAGATTGAAAACGACATTCAGAATTCGTGTTTTTGAGCAGTGCAATTCTCTCCATGGTCATCGTGCAAAGAGGTGTAAGCCTGTTGATAATTGAACGCACTGATCTTTAATAGATTCAAATTAGTTATTTACCTCAGTTACCATCCCTAAGGTCTAGGTTTACATTATTATCTCAAATCCCAGGGAGTGCAGGGGTAACATAAAACAAACCTGAAAAACGAAAGATTCATTCCGGATATAATTAAAAAGCTTCCACTTCATCGTGTTGCAAAGTTATAATGCAGTTAATTGCGGCACAGGTCGATAGCAAAACTAGTTCGCCTTTTTTTCCCGTTTTCCAAGACAAGATGGACTATTAGTCTTTTAAAAACAGATATACACTCCATGAAGTATAATAACAAAATTGTTGTGCCCCTGCTCTTTCATGTTTTCCATTCAGATGCTTTTTGTACGGAATTGAAATAAATAATCTATGATGATGATAAGTGAAAGGGGTTGCAGCATGCAAAGGATGATAAATTGAACATGTGTAACAGACACATCCGGTGACTGTTCACTTAATTGAATATGAATACTGCAAGCGTAGCGTGGCGTCTTAACAATTCCCAACAACAATTAGTTGTTCTATAAAAGTATTCAATGTGGCACGGCTAACGATGGGCGAACTAATTACCATCTGATTGTTTGAATCATTCTCAATAAGTCGATGCATTGCTTGATATGATTTATTGTCGATCATTGTACAGACATTCAAGGAAACTAATTAAGTTTGTGGTTCCCGTCAACACCACATTAGCCATAGAAAATCAAAACAGACTCCAAACTGAGAACTTTGATAATAAATAAATTACAATAACTTTTGTTGTTGTTTTTTTCTGACTACAAATCAGTTAAAGCGGCAGAGAAAATCTCGTCGCCGCGTTGTGGTCCAAAGTCTAATGGGGAACCAGAATGATGTTGATGTCAAGTGACTTTGATGGAAAATTTCAATAGAGATAATAACGGAGGCAACCGAGGTTCCTGATATTCAGATACAGCATTAGTAACTCTTTTGTGTTAAAGAATACACAAAAGGACAATGATATCGAGCCCCACCGCAAGCAATTCATTTTTAGATGATTAATCAGTAGAATTGTAGACATGATTCATATGATGCTACTCGTGTTATCTAGATACGAGGGACGAACAATAAGTTTTTACAACAGCCAGGAGATGGTGTTCGTAGTATCGAAAATGTTTTGTTTTCAGGGCAAATCGTCACTCACTAGAAAACGGCATGAATCATTGGATGTGGAAAAATCTCGTCAAGATGAGTTACGTTTTTTTTTATTACACTTCGCTCCGAGATGCCACCAATTAACTGTTGCAGTTCTTTTTGAACAATTGCAGGTTGTAACGCTCCGAAAACAATCGCGAAGGGAGGGACTTCCACAGCTTTCCTGCTGTGTACCGGAGCGTGTTCTGATGCAGAGATGTTCGCGCCGTCGGGAGATGAACCACAAATTAGTGGAATCCGTCGAATTGTCTCGTGGAGCGCTCTCCGAAGAACAGTACCGTGATAATATCTGTAAAACAGACAGAGGTCAGCTACGCGCCATCGATGTGATAGCGACTGTAGTCCTGAGGTCAGCGCCGTATCCCCGATCAGACAGATCATTCGTCTCTGTATGCTCTCAAGTACGTTGAGGACGGACCTCCAAACATGAGAGCAATATTCGAGCGCGGGTCTTATTTGAAATTTAAATAGGAGAAAAAGTTGGGCAGGAGTAAAATATTTCTTGGCTCTAAAAAGATAACTCAGTTTTCCAGAGGCGGACCTGGCGATGTTCGACACGTGCCGATACATTCCCACAGACCGTGACGCCGAGCACTTTCATTATTTCCCCAGATTCGAGGACCTGGCCATTCATCATCACCTGTGGAACCGCTTTTCTTTGTGAATGTTGTATACTGTGACTTCGTTGCATTGAAGTCGACGAGATTGGCTTTTCCCCACTGCAGAATCTTATCAAAATCCAGATTCAGAAAGTCGATCTGGGTACATCTCAGCTGGTAGGACTGTGGCAGTTCCTTAATACATTCCCAAAGAACCGCCCATCGTCTTAAATTAACCACCTTCCTCTTTGCATGCAAACCACTATACTTACCTGCATTCGAGCAGTGTAAGCTTTCTTACAAATAACTTTCACCTGAAAGTTAAACCTCTTCAGGCCTGCATCACATTGAATTATTATATGAACCGTACCATATCTCCATCGGCTCGGCTTGTTAGCAATTATAATAGATAAATACTCGCTGGCCAGCGTAATTGTTGACACAGTTGTAGCCGATGGGTTTTGCTACGGTTCATAACCATTTATTGCCCCAGTCCCGAGGTGCGCAAGACTTGTGACCAATTACCTTTATCGGCTATCAACCGATCATGAATTTGGGCATGGATATGAACATTGTTTAGGTAACCTTACCCATGCCATGCCTCTGATGACCTGCCTGAAAACCTAAAGTAAAGATACAGTATCTCACTGTGTGCGTTTTACTTACCCGCGTATTAATCTAAACATACCGCCATCCAGCCTGACCCTTTGTCGCCCTCGACGAGGTTTCTGCTGACTCATGTCAACAAAATAATTTGCCTCCTTGTGCACCGGAGCCATACGGCTAGATTGGATATTGCCTACATCGGTGTTTCCAAGGAATCTTAGGCAAATACCATGACGACCCCTTTTGTATCATAGGCACATCACATACATCATGTGTGCCACCACTTGATCTGTGAAGTAGCGTTTTTGTTTATTTTGAAATAAAAATCTATTTCGATCTCTGGCATATATCATCAACGATGTACGGGTAAATCGCCCCCGACGATCGTACGTCTGTTTAATCAGGTATCCACCGATGATCGTCCTCATCGCAGGGCATTGTACTTGTCCTATACGGACATATAGAATCCTCCCCTATCGAATCTGATGGATGTGAATTGCATCGTAGAGTCAGATTTTATCCGCCCAACGAGTCAGAAGTCGTCTTGCAACCCTCGTCGTCTATACCACGCGTATTGAAAATCGAATTTTAACCGCTGAAGGAGTCGGTCGAGTCGCGGGTCTAGTTTTACATCTGTTGAATGAGACGGTATAGTAGAGTGCCAATGAAGTGGAATTGATCTAATGTTTAATGAAGTGGAATTTATTTTTGATAAAACGGTTGAGAATTAACCAAGATCGATAGACGATGTGAAACATACAAATACTGCGATTCGGGAGGAATGGAAGGAGTACGTCTCCAAAGGATCCCGTATAGTTTATATTAGTTTAACAAAATATCATCATTATTTTATAGACAATGTTGCGGTAGAAAGTGATCCAGCTAAATAATATATGTTAGGAACCATCAATAGTTGAACTACGTGTATGTGTTGACACCATAATTAAGTGAAAAAAATAAACAACACTAAATCGGCAAAACAACTTCAGCGTTTTCTTTATTTAGTCATTCTTTGTTGGTGAACAATTTCTCTGCTATTCAGTGGGTGTTTATGAAACCTGCATCCTTGCTGATCATCATCATCGGCACCACAACCGAGGACCGGTCTTGGCCTTATTTGGCAAATCCTGAGGCTTGTTAAATTTTCCATCATGATTTGTTTTTTCCGGGCAAGGTCATTAGTCTTGCGCCAGAGGCTCCCCGACGGGGAATCGAACCCCGGTCTCCCGCGTGACAGGCGGGTATACTAACCACTATACTATCGAGGAGCCTCCTTGCCTGATGCCAACATAAAAACCCACCCACAGGACGTTGATGCACTAATCAGGCGATCACCCGAAAAAGAGGAAACAAGCGTACTATCATCCGCAAAACTGAACACTTGGGTATCTGTTGACTCCAACAAGTCATTTATGTGAAGCATTAATAAAGTTGCAGCCAAAATAGAACCTTGAGACACCCCGAAATTAACAGGATACAGATCTGAAGACTCGCCGTCTACAAGAACCCGGATCGATCAATTTTCGAGGAAGCTCTTCGTCTAGTCGCAAAGTGCTGGGAAAGTCCGTACGAATGAAGCTTGGTCAGCAATGCTCCATGCCAGATGCGGTCAATAGCCTTGGAGATATTCAATGCGACCGCTCTTGAATCACCATGCCCCTCAATCGCAGATGTCCATATTTCGGTTATAATGGGGTAAAGGTCTACCGTGGATCGCCGAGCACGGAATCCATATTGACGATCATTCAGAAGTCCATTGCACTCCAGATACTTAATTAACAGGCACTGCTGACCTTTTCCAACACCTTAGACAGCATAGACAGTAATGTTATCGGCGGGTAATATTGTGAGAGACACTTCCAGCAAGTAGGAAATGTCCTCCGTGCACAAGATAAGCGAAAGAGTCTGCCAAGAACCGGCGACAGTTCTACTGCTGGTATTCCGTCCGGGCTGGTTGACAGTCCAGATCACGTAGAATGCATTGAATAATATGCGAGCGGAACCTTACATCCCTCATCGAAGACCGTACAGCTCACAGGTGGTTCCAAAAGACCGGCATCGAGGTTTGAATTCGCGGAAAATAAATTTGTGAACACATTAGCTTTATCCTTTGAATTAGTGACAAGTGTCCCGCTGTCCGTCACTAACGGGGGAAAAGAGGAGTTAGCGAAGTTATTGCTGACAGCCCTCGCAATTGAACAGAAGGAAGTTGACCACTCAATGAGTTTATTGGTCACTCTCTCGTTGAAAGCCTTCTTCGCGAAATCAATCGCTTGGTTGCAGCAGGCGTTTCTGATTCTAACAAAATTCGTTCTATTAACTTCGGTGGGATTGGAACGCCATTGTTTTAAAGCTCTATTTTTTGGTGGTATAATCCATTCAAACCAATGGTTATCAGATGAATTTCATTTGATGGAATGGGGTATGCCAATCTCCACCCCAGGAAGAATAATCTCCGTGACCGACTCTACGCATGCATTAACATCGTAGTCTCCAAAGCACACCTCCGACCAAGGAAAGGATGCGAAGAAAACTCGCAAATCGTGCCAGTTAGCAGCTCCACACCTCCATACATGACGAAGATGCTTAGATCGGCTATTCCTTTGAAATGCAAGTAACTGCGCGACCAATACCAAGCAGTGATATGAGTTTCCCAGTGGCGCAGCAACTTCCACGATATAAACGCTTGACTCGGATGTCAAAAACATGTCCAGGGTGTTCGCTTAATGACCTCGGGTATTCAGGACTCTCGTAGGTTGAGTCGAATTGCGGCTAACAGTGAACATCTCCGCCAGCCTCCCACCCTCGTCGGTTCTGTTAGAATGCACCAACCAGCCAGAGTTGTGTACATGAAAATCCCCAAGGACGCCAATTTCAGAAGACGGGTGGTTGATCTGTATCCAGTCGACAGTACGTGAAAGATGTTCGAAAAGTGTCACCGGTCGATCGTCGTCCGGGGAGCGGTAAAGACAACAAAGAAATTTAACAGAATTCCTCAGCACGACCTTCAACAACATGATGTCCAAGTTATTGGTTTCGAAGGCCTACATCCTTTGGGAAGCCAGATCGAACATTGTGAAACGCAAACGCCACCTTCAAAACGGGATCTCGAATATAAATCGTATCCTGAGCAACGAAGATATGTCGAATTAGTTGACGAATCGACCTGGGTCGCAGTTAGGGCAAGGATATAGGGTCTTGTGTATATTGGTGGACGGCATTGGTGAAACTGATTCCCCTGATGTTACAAAATTCCGTTATCAGTCGAACATCTATAGAGTTTCGAGAACAAACCCGATTACGCGATGACGAATTTCTTAAAGTTCGGATATTTATCAAAATATTTGCATGAAGTTCCTCCTGACATAGTTGCCCCCGGAGATCAGAATGCGAAACTAGTTTATCTCCGGAATTCTTTATCTCAGAAGGTACCATCATGACTTACCTCCGTGTCAGTCCGGGCCATCAGTCATACATCCGATACATAGTCGAAAATTTCTCCCGAGTATATCGCGGAATCAACAGCTTGACGGGGTGGTATCTCACTTTGAGGCCGACTTACCATCTAAACCAACCTTTTCTCGAACCGGTCCATCAGCCAAGCTCCTGATTATTTCACGGAGCCTATAGCTTAATGGGGTGGTATTTCACCGGGTGACAGGGCGTTAGGGCCTCACCTACCATTCGGCCTTTAGTCGCCTCCTACGACAAGGCGGTCTAGCTGTGAGTATATTCTAACGCCCTACTCACAGGGCATATAAGAGGAGGGAATAAACGCAATCGTGTGGAGAATAAACGCAATCGTATGGTCGTCTCTGGGGCTGTTTTGGCGCTTAACTATCGTAATAATAACGATTACAACTACACTTCGGACACAAAGGAATAATGAAAACAGTTTGGGTGGGTTTTTGAAGACGAACAGGCTACAAAGAAAGTGAAAATAAGAAATGAGCTAGCAAAGTGATGTATTTCGGGGAATCGTCTACACCTCTTACTTGGAAATACAATAACTCGAGAGTATTATGCGCCATTATTCCATTATTCCACCCGCCATTATTCTTCACTTGGGTGAAGAAATCAAGGAAAAACATTCTCATCTGAAAACCTTACTCAAAAAACTTATTGAACAACGTCCATACCTTCAAATGATATTTATGGAGCGATCCCGCTTTATGCCACAGCGTTACTGGTTAAAAAAACATCCTCATCTGAAAACCTTACTTAAAGAACTTATTGAACCACCTCCATATCTTCAAATGATATTTATGGAGCGATCCCGCTTTATGCCACAGCGTTACTGGTTAAATTCAACTCCACTTATATACTGCATGTTTTCTTCATATACCACCCTCATAGCGACTCAATCTAAGTTTCTTCGTCCTTGGACACTTTAGACCAGTATAATGTGTCCGCTAAAGTTCAAGTATAAGTAGGTCGACAACAAGGCTCCAAGAATACAGGAATGTCAAGTAAGACAGTTTAAACGACTTTTTTGGGAAGTTAATTAGCTTTCCCAAGAACATTGTTAACGCTATAGTGCAATAGCAGGTGTAATTTTACTTGGTATGCGAAGTAATGATTATTAAACCTAACTTTTATATGTGGTTTGATCTAGATGCAGAGAGGCTATTAGGGCTACAGAATTAGGTTTCCAGTTGTGTGAATTGAACTAGGACTAGGAATGATTGCAATGCGCATATCCAATGCGGAAATTCTAACACAATCAGACAGTGAGACCAAAAATACTAAACTCTCCCGCAGCTAGTAGAAAACTCTGAGTATTTGTGAAGAATTTCAAGAAGTCTTTCTCGTCATCTGTTCTATTGCTCACAGTAGACAACAGTCCAGTTATTAACGCCATAAAGAAATCAAATTGACTTGATATCCATTTTGCGACCAACTCACCGCTCCTTGTTAACACACCAGATCCGCCTCTATCCGCTAAGTAAGTCGAATTCATACTGCTGCCCGACCACTCGGTAATCGAATATTGACAAGTCCTCTGGTCCGAATGGTATTTCTTCTTCTTCAATCGCTAAGTAGCTGTCCAATTCCCAAATAGATAGATGCCAGTAAATATCAAATCAATTTTCAAACACGGCGGCCCATCATCCTTCATTTCCTATCGCCCGATAATACTAACTTCTATTTTATCTTATCGGGTCGCTGACTTCCGGAATACCTGGAAATATATGACCTCTTTAGTGATCTCCAATATGACTTTCGTAATAGAAAACAAGTCCACCGGAGGTCTGTTGTTCTCCTTCACCGAAAATTGAATCCATTCGTTGTACGAGGGCGAATCTAATATGAACGGTAATATTCTTGCTTAGCAACAAGCTGCGAGCTAGATAATCTTGTGCGTGGCCGTTGTTTGGTTTATGAAGAGTAAGGGAAGCGGCTTGGCTAGCCATCGCGCTCGACTTTATAGTCAGTACAGCCATGAACGGGCAAGAGGTACATACGTTTGTTGCGCAACGGATTATTATAAAATATTTAATAAATGAAGGCGTTTAGCATTTTTTCTCGATTGAAGGCACAGTTTGGTGATGATGCCCTGTCTCAGATACGTGGACCAGAGAATTTAAAAGTGGGCGAGAACATATCGAAAACGAAGGTCATGATCTACGCCCAAGGACTAGTCGTACAGATGACAACATCCGTGCCAGGTAACGAGTGGCGAAGGGAGAATGAAGGGTACCCAGTGAAGACCAAAACCCGTATCTCAGCCGGAAATGTTCTTGTAACGTTTTTTTTTCGACTCAAAGGGAGTTTAAATTATTGATTTTCTTCACGAACAACGAACAGTGAATGCAGCTTACTACTCTCAGTTGTTACAGTCGGCAAAAGCCGCATATCGAAACAAAACACGAGGTATGCCCATTTGAGATGTCATCCTTCTTCATGGCAACGCCAGGTCTCACGCGGCGTCCTTGACAAGAGATATATTGGAAGAAATGGGCTGGAATACCCTTGAACACCCTCCTTATAGTTCAGAGTTTCTCCCTATGACTATTTTTTGCTCGAACCCTTGACGGAATCACTTGGAGGAAAAAAACTACAATTGGCTACCAACTCGCCCTAAATCTTTCTACGAACAAGGGATATTAAAGCTTCAAAATCGGTGGCAAAAGTGTGTAGACCATGCAGGAGACTATATTGAACAATGTTAGTAGTATAGTTAGTGTGTAACATTATTCAATAAATGTATAAAAAGAAATTACCATTTATATTTGGTGAAGTAAGGTTGGCTCATTGGGTACCTCCAAAGCGTTCAACAGAGTTTAGCACCCAACTCCAATAACGAAATTTCTTTCCAAAAATCACGGAAACGGTGTTGACATTATTATGGGAACATCTGGGTCATAATATAGCTCTCATTCTTATCAAAGTCGTGGCAAGAGCAGTAGCATTCCACTCTAATAAAGGCAAACTAACTAGGTTGCTGTGGTCTGCTAAAGCTTTCTAAACCCTGAAATTTAGCTATGACATCTAAAACGCTGATGAGTAAAACTGCAGTTGTATCAGAACTGTAATATGGATTCGAGAACTGGGTGTTTAGTAAGTGGCGTTCTAATCAAGAGAATGATTGTATAAGACCAATTATTATGCATGGGCTTTTCGATCATCATCATCATCATCATCGGCACTACAACCGGGATCCGATCTTGGCCTTATTTAGCAAGTCTCTCCACCGGTATGCGGTCCTTATCCGAGACTTGTTAAATTGTCCATAATAATTTGTTTTTCTGGGCAAGGTTATTAGCCTTGCGCCAACCTTTCTCAGGGTATCGCTACATGTATTGGTTCACTACTTGGCGGGTGCCAAAGTAGTTATCCAGGGGTGTCACGTGGAGACTGTGTTACGTGCTTCCGCCATTCCCATCGTTTATTTTATTTTAATATATAATCTGTGTGGTAAGGTAGTGAAAAAGCACACGATCCACATGCCGAATGTACGAACATACATTTGTTCGGTTGTGGATCGTGTGGAAGCTGGATTCCTTTTCGGAGTGGGAGGAGATTCGGAGAGAGTAGCGAGGCTTGTCTTGACAGAAAAAAGAAAAAAAGTGGTAGAACTGGTGCGCGCGGTCGCGATTAAAAAAGAACGGACAAGAAAAATAGATGATAAAACTAGCACGATGCGAGAGTAAAGAATTAAATATCTGTAAAAGTCAAGAAGTTTGTCAATTCGTGGTTGGGCCACAAGAGGCTAAATAAAATTGAATTACATTTGGATGTTCTGTTTTTGTTGTACCCCCCCCCCCCCCTACAGCTTTTCGATATATAAGTGAATTTCATAAAAGAGGGCGTTCTTATCGCGTTTTTATTAGTGTGTACATTTTAATCTACTTTCTACTAATGTATTTAATAATTACATGTTAATAGATATTTTACATGAGTATTTAGCCATGGGGAACCTGTCGGCGAGGCGGATGAGGCGTTTACACACTGTCGACCCAAAATGGAATCGCATGAATATACAAAAACAGGATTTGTACGTGTTTGAGGGCCGGCGTAGTGAATTGACCTCATACGACATGAAAACTTATTAAAGATTGATTGGGGACTGATGATACACCTCAATGACGTGACAGCACTTCTTGCTTTGAACTTTAAAATTCCAAGTTTTCAATAAAGGTTTTATTAGTGGTGGTGACCTTAAATCACATCTGGTTCACTTATTTACTGATAAGGACCAACATTTCTCTAAGCGCCGAGTCATAATCTGCTAGAAAGATGACACAAAATCTAACATTTATATTAAATTTATTTTTGAATTAAAAAAATTGTTTTATTTGTCAATACAAAACCGAAATTACTTTCTTGCAAACCCAACAGTTCTTTCCCACAAACAAAAGACATATGAATTGAGTTCTTTGCGTGTATATTTCTTTGGTGCGTCTATATTCATTTCTTAGAGTTTTCGTTGACACTTAACACAACATTTTTTTCGCTAAGATTTATTATCATAGGGGGTTTCTTATCCCAAGACACAACTTCATGAGGAGAATACATACTTCTTCGCTGTTGGAACTTTACCACCCTCCACCGTTTGTTTGGTGGTAAAACTTGCAAAATAACTTAACTAACACCAGAGCTCGAATAGTTGTTTAGTCAACATTTATTACTTGTGAACAAATAAATTTGAGCTAATTGCATGATAGAATTATGTTATCTACACCAAGAGACACTAAGTTTCTACGCTGAATGCCAATGAGATCACCTTCCCTCCAATATGAGATACAAGCACTTCGCTGTTCAAGGTACACAAGATCTGATGTACTCGTATGTCAAAGTTATATCAAAGCTTGTGCGGTATCGGACAGAAGTCCGGGTGATAATCTAAGACTTTTTATGCTCGATCATAGAAGGGCAAAGTTCCTGCCTGTGAAATTAGTGACCCGGAAAAAGAAAGCAAATATTGCTTCAAGAATGTTTGGGAGGTTAAAAACGAAATGGTAATAACATTAACCAAACCTTCGCACTTTGCAGTCGGTTTTTTAAGCAGGAGGGCGCAGGTTGTACTTAATTGCTTCGTTTTTAATATGGATTTTTATTATAATTAAATTTTGTGATATGCTTCCGCACATAGGCTAATTAGGAAGGTTTTACTCCTACATGAACTTTTTAGTCTGTTTTAATTATTTTAATGTTTTAACTTTTTTGACAATACATTTAACTTTATCACTTTGTTTAACGGCTAAAACTATGTCCTTTTTTTCGTCTTATTTGTGAGTTCATTTTGATCCTTTCCGTGTAGTTTTAGTAAGTTCACTAGCTCATTGTAAAGGTATATCCTAAAAACCGTATCTAAGGGCGGAGGAAAGTATAGCCATAAAAAGCGGAGAACGAGGCTCCTATATATTTCCCAGCTAATCAAGCGATAGCATTCTTAATTGTCATTTGTATTTAGGTCTTAAGCCGAGCAGACAGATGTCAAAGAACGGTTGAAATATATATGGGGTTTATTCTTTACTTTCTGTTGTGATACGCGACGCTAAGGAGGCTACGCAGAACAGGGAGAGAAGTTACCTAGAGTTATAGTAATAGGTAGATATATATGAATGCTCAATATCCGTTCGTGGCTTTGCCGTATATCATGAAAATTGTATTGCTTATCAACTCCTCCTTCAATGTGATGTCTGTTCAAACCAAGAGTTTAACTTCTTATTCGCACACACATAATTCTCCTGTATTTCAGATAAAGAGCATCCAAAGACACGTTCAGTTAATACAACTTAACTTAACATATAGGTGAGCCAACACGATTACCAGAAATAGACGGCTATTCCGCCGACACAATACACCTACACTTCACCTCGTACACTAATAAATACAGGTTGCTTTTTATGTACCGGGTCGATTATTGTTTGTCGCTACTTTGGTTCGGATTACATTTGTCAGTTGGAATTTGGCAGCCGTAGAGAGTGACCGACAGCAAAATTATTATAAAGTAGCTAGCGTTGCAACTATGTTTTGAAATGATTAAAACATTTTATTGAAATAATTACTTTTTGTGAATGTTAAAAGATTATGACGGAGCAGATTTCGTTTGGCTGGTTTTCTTAATAAACAGAATAGCGTGTTTAGAGCATAAAAACCCTCAATCGATACACTAAACACCACTACAATCTCGGAGAGCAACTGCATGGTGCGCCATATGGGCCGGCGATGTCGTTGGATCATATTTCTTTAAGGATGCTGGAGTCAATAATGTAACATCTACTGACGACCGCTAGGGGGACATTTTAAAGAACTTCCTCGTGCCCAAAATTGGATCAATTAGGCCTACATAACATTTGGTTTCAATATGATACCATACATAGCTCGTGCTGCGATGCAAATTTTAGGAGACATTATTTCTGGCCTAAAAGTATGGAATCGATTCACTCCTACAATGTTTTGATTTGACTCCTCCGTTGATACCTTCCTTAGAGCAACATGAAGGAAACCAAAACCTTGATGCTTAAAGATCAAATTCCAAACCAAATGATTGAAATAACACCAAAAATGTGGGAAATTGTATTGAAAAATCGCCTTTTCGCCACGGCCAAGGGTGCGCACTTGAGCTACATCATATTCTATTCGTAACGTTAAAGACTATTCTTTACCCTTTTCGGAGCAAGGGAGCATTTAAAAATCTTCCTGAACGTTGCGGGCGCAACAATATGTAATGCCATCATATTTGTTTATTTACAAAGTAGTCCCCTTCGGTCTTGGCACACTTTTTCCACGGTGTCGACGGTACGCCCTGTGGAAGGCGTCAGGTAAGTTCTTGTCAACGATGTTTTAATTTAATATAATTTAAAGAAACCCCTGATGGGATCAGGTCCGAGCTGTAGGCGAGCTGGGACAGCGTCACCCAGTGATTCTTCTGTTCGTCAATCAACAGTTTTCGAACCAACTTTGCACAGACTTTTCTCTATACCGAAGCTGTGGATTGCTACGTTAATGAAGGCGCCACGCTGACCTTAAAACATGTGCCAAATATACCAATTTCCACAGATCGCACACTCTCAATCCCTTAGGCCCCGCCCACGAAAGCTCAGTCCATTTGTCCTCCGAACCGTGCATAAGATCGAATCTCTTACCCTCTCGCCCCTCTTCCCCATCTCGCCTCAGCCCCACCCCCCACCCCCCCGCCCCCACGTTTTTGATCCCCTTCTGCCGCCCCCCGTCAAGATTACTCAACAATCCCTTTTTCATTTTTAAAACATTTTTTATTTTTCTTTTTATATTCTTAATTTCTAAATTAAAGGCTAGACAAAAAATGCTTAAATTCTAGCTAAATTATCTTATATAATAACTTACTGGTCCTTCGCAGACGCTCTAAGCTAAACATTACTTAACATTTGTATAATTTGCCTTTCGGCGACAGAACTTTGTGGCAGTACTGATAATTAGTTGAAATACAAAGAAAAATTTGAAAAACTTTGTCAATTTTTTTTTTTTTTTCTTAAAATTTAACTTACTTAACTTACCAACTTTTTTTTTTTTATTTTTATTTTTTTTTTTTTATTTTTTTTTTTTTATGTAAAAGCACTTAACCTAACTTAACTTAAATCTTATACTACCCTAATTCTAGAAAAGCTAAGTCTATGTAAGCTAGCTGATGATAGTATGATTCTTTACCGACTTTGGTACCCAGGTCTTTATATGCCATTCAACCACCAGAACTGTTGACGCTGTCTAATACTATCGTCCCGGTCTCTGTGGGAGATAGCCCTACTGAAGCGCAGGAGCTCTTCTTCGGTGCGCGCTACTTCCCGGTGGTAGCACAATCGCCCGTCTACAGATGATCTACTTACATGATAGATCAGCGGAATTCCGGATCTATCCTGTATAAGCCCTTTCATATCCAAGTCAAGGAACGCCTCTGGTGGAACAAAGCCGTTGCGACGCACGCTCTCATAGTACAAGGTGTTTGGATAATAGGCCCCGAAAATTAGGTCATTGGACGAGCTTATTGCTCTCGCAATATGTCCTCTGATTAACTTGATCATAAAATTATCCACCCTATTTATGTAGGCCTTCATTATATAAAGTCTCATTTGAATAATCTGATACAGTTTGCTATGAAGGCAAAACGAAAACGAGCGTTAAGATCTCTATTCAACAAGAAGGTCTCCCCACCGATTTCCCTAGCCTTCGTAACCTGTTCATAAAGTTCCACGAAAATTTTAATATTCCCCCTCTTAAAGTAATAAGAGACCTCTCGGCTCTCCGACAATACATTTGCTCGAAAATGGCATCTGGTTCACCACGCAGCGAACCCACTAAAAATAAACTTTTTCGGCCCTAATCGGCTGCCCACTCCACTCTCCATGGGGTCTCCCAATTCTTGTCCCCTAACCATATACTACCGGAATGTCAGAGGACTTCGCTCCAAAACCCAGTCGATCTTACACAATACCCACTTCTTTCCCTTTGATATATACGCCCTGACCGAAACCAACGTCATCCCCAGTATCAACAGCCTAAAACTGCTCCCCCCCTCCCAAACAGTTTTTCGTGACGATGACGTCCATCATTCCTTACCTGACACCCCCTGCCGAGGCGTGTTGCTCGCCGTCCAAAACGGACTAACATCTTCTCTTATCACCTTCTCCTCTTCACCCTACCTCGACTATGTCGCTATAAAAGTTGAACACCGCTCAAAGTCCTTGTATATCATTTGCTTCTACATCCCACCTTCGCAAGCTACCGAGGCATACGAACTCGCCATTGCTGCAATCGACTGCTTAACGGAACTGAGTTCTTCCCAAGACGACATTGTAGTCCTGGGCGATTTCAATCTCCCCCATCTCCAATGGTCGTTGTCTGACGATGAGTCCCACTATATCTCTAGCCCCTCTACTACCAAGGAGTGTCTCTTAATAGACAACCTCACCGACTCTAGCCTTTACCAAGTCAGCAATATCCTAAATCATCTGGGCAGACAACTCGACCTAGTGTCCACGACAGACCCCTGCAACTCTTCAGTCACCCCTAGTCCCCACATCCTCTCAACCATTGATAACCACCACCCCCCACTTCTCTTATCCGTTTTCCGCGACCACCCAGCCCACAGCACACCCACCCCCCTCCCCTACCAATATTCTTTCAATTTCCGAAAAGCCAATTTCCGGCGCATAAATGAGTACCTCAGCAATACCTTACCCCGCTTAAATGATATTAGTGTTGAGGTCACTACAGCCTCACTCTACACAATAATCTTCAACGCCATATTTATTACTTATTCCCGAAACAGGTTATCATTCTCATCGCCCCCTTGGTATAACCGCAGACTCCGCACACTCCGTAACAAGAGAAATAAGTTGTGGAACACTTTCTTAAATACGCGTTCTCCTCTGGACTATTCCAACTATCTCGGTTACTTTTACCAATTCACCGAGCTTTATAGCTCCCTTTACCACAATTACCTTGCCAAAGCCCAACTGAATCTGATCAATGACCCCAAATCTTTCTACCACTTTATCAACTATAAACGGAAATCAGATGCCTATCCCAACTCTCTTTTCTACGACTCAACTACTTCATCTGACTCCCAAACCATCGCCAATCTTTTCGCGTCCTTCTTCAACCTATCCTTCACGGACGACTCGTTCGAGCCTAACCCCTCCTACTTTACTGGCATATCTCAATTCTCCCTTGGCCCACTCATCCCTCTGCACATACAACAACACCAAGTTACAGAAAAACTTGAACAACTTAAAGACGATTTCAGTCCCGGCCCAGACGGACTCCCTGCTATCTTCTTAAAAAAATGCTCCTCTTCTCTCTCTCTCCCGCTCGCGTCAATCTTCAATCTATCCCTTGCACAAGGTCTATTTCCCGACTTTTGGAAATCCTCCTACATAACCCCCATACATAAAAAGGGGCCAAAAATCGATATATCCAATTATCGTCCCATTGCTAAGCTTTCGCACATTCCTAAACTGTTCGAAGGCCTTCTATACGAAGCGATATGTTTTCGCTGCACCCCCATCATCTCTCCTAACCAGCACGGCTTCCTCTCCGGCAGGTCCACTACTACCAACCTTGTCGAATTCACATCTCACACACTCCTTACCCTAGAGAACGGCGATGAGGTTGATGTAGTCACCACCGACTTTAACAAGGCCTTCGACAAGATTTCCCATAACCTCATTGTCTTTAAATTATCTTCTCTTGGTTTTGAACCGCTGTTGATTAAGTGGATCTCATCCTGTCTTAACTCTCGAACCTGTCGGGTGCGATTTAGAACCACCCTCTCCGATCCTTTTTCTCCAACCTCAGGTGTCCCCCAGGGCAGTCATCTCGGCCCCCTACTATTTATCCTTACTATAAACGACATAGGCTCGTGCATCAATCACTCCCTCATCTCGCTTTACGCGGATGATACCAAAATCTTCAAGACAATCCGCTCTCCCCTTGACTCCTCACTTCTCCAATCGGATCTTGACAGCTTTTCGACATGGTGCCAAAATAACTGCCTGGAACTGAATATCGCCAAATGTCACACAATCACCTTCTCTCGGAAACGCTCCCCCTCCCAGCCACGTTCCTATCTCGTGCTAGGCCAGCCGATAACATCGGTTGAATCAATTTGCGGCCTGGGCGTCCTATGTGACAAGGAACTTAGATTTACCGCACATATCGATAACACAATCCTAAAGGCCAACGCCGCCCTTGGCTTTGTAAAACGCTGGTCGAAGGAATTCCTAAACCCCTACGTCACCCGATCCCTCTACACAACTTATGTCTGGCCACTACTCGAATATGCCTGTCAGGTCTGGTCCCCGTATCAACAGTCTCACATTCGTAGGATCGAGGACGTTCAACGTCGTTTCTTGCGCTTCGCCCTCCGTGGACTGAACTGGGAAAACCCACTCATTCTCCCACCATACAGAGGCCGGCTCCTTCTAATCAATCTTAACACGCTTGAGGAGCGCAGAATCCATGCTGACATCATCTTTATCCATCGCCTTCTGTCAGGCTCAATCAATTGCCCAAGTTTGCTCTCCTCTTTATCATTTTATACAAACCCCCATAATGTGCGGAACCCTCGTCTGTTTTACGTGCCCAATCATCACACGTCTTACGGCGTTAACGAGCCCATCTCGCGTATGCTACGACATGCCAACTTTTTCCCCACCTCCTTTGATTTCAACCTCTCCACTCCTGCCCCCAAACGACGTCTCAGAATAAACCCGTCCTAACCCCACCCCACCTCAACTTCAAACCTCTCCCCCCAGCTCTCCAACCCCGCCCCATACCACTGCGTAGACGTACCCCTCACTGTCACACCTCAAGCCCTCTTCTCCTTCCTTGTTTTTTTCTTCTTTTTTTTTTAATTATATATATACACTTTTTTTTTTAATTACTACTTTAGTTTTTAAGTTAGTCTGTAAGTTGTTATATTATATTAACTTAAGCTGCTTGGATTAAGCCTAATAATAAATAATAGTCTGGTATGCCGCTGATGATTTTTTCGAATCACTTTTCTGGTACCCTGCTTTTCCCTATAGTTGCGTGTGCTGTACGTCCGTTGGAATCGTCACAATCTTTTGTTCATTGCTGATGACGGATTTGTAGCTTTTTAATGTGGCAGTTTGCACAGTATCCTCATATTTGTCAATCAAAAAACAATATGGATTGAAATATCACCTTATGAATTATAATCTTATTATTGTATCTGTTCAGCATTGGCTCCCTATTTATGAATGGGTAACGCATTTTAATGGCAATACCACCTATCTTATTGATTGCATTTGAGATACGTTCCTTAAATGTTGATTTTGTATCCAAATAATATCCAGATACTTCACATTGGTTTTCCAGCCCACATTTACTCCACATACGTTAAGTGGATTGCTGGGTAAATAACAGCTCCTTCTTGTTCGACTGAAAAGATAGGTTCCACTTTTTCAGCATTAATTTATATTTTCCACTTGTTTAGGTATTCGGCATAAAATCTGATCCCATTTGATTGGTCTTAATATTGAGAGCAAACTTGTGAGAGGAGAAGATGCCTGTGTCATCGGCGTAAATAGCCAATTCACACTCTGGAAGCATAGGAAGTTCAGAAGTGTATACATAGTATAATACCGGGCCGAGGACATGGACATAGATAACAGGTTGAGAAATGAATAATTTGAGAGACTGCGTCCCAGGAGTTGCCTAACTTTATATTGGACTCCTTAATCCGATTACAAGAGCAATTATTCCAGTGAAGTGTTATAAACTGCCGCTAACGTAAAGACGATGTTTATTTTTATGATCAAATTTATTCGAGAAAATGTTGAAGAATGTTTTTATTCCACGTTCCCATTTTAAGAGTCTGCTAGAGAAATGAACTGTGGCAGGAAATGGTGTATATTAATGGCTTTGATCTACCAGGGCTCCTCGATAGTATAGTGGTTAGTACACCCGCCTGTCACCCGGGAGACCGGGGTTCGATTCCCCGTCGGGGAGCCCCTGGCGCAAGACTAATGACCTTGCCCAGAAAAAATAAATCATTATGGAAAATTTAACAAGCCTCAGGACTTGCTAAATAAGGCCAAGACCGGCTCCCGGTTGTAGTGCCGATGATGATGATGATCTACCAGACACATTTTTCTGTCTGATCATGAATTCAGGATAGAACCGAAATTCTCTTAGTTTTGCATATGTGCCGACCGGTCGTAGACAATGACTGTAACATGATCGGGTGGGACGCAGCGTCTTCCGCAGAGCAGGCGATATCCAACAGGGCTAGGAATAACGTCAATAAACAGACCAACTGGTGTTACCAATGAGACGATTTGAGATTACTATAAGGTTAAGATTTGGGTGTAAAAAATCTAAAGGGAAAGTTACAATTCATCATCATCGGCACTACAACCGGGATCCGGTCATGCCCTTATTTAACAAATCTCACCACCGGGCCCGATTTCGAGCCGATGTCATTCAGTTTGGCACTGCCAGGCTCTGGGCGTCCTGGTCTACGCCATCCCTCCCTCGCAGACAAGGTCTGCCGCGCTGTCTCCTTCTATACATGCCACCACAAAGGACTTTCCGGGCAGGCTCCTCTTCGCTCATTCGAGCTAGATGTCCCGCCCACCGGAGTCTACCGAGCTTGATATTTCTTACAACATTAACTCATGGTTGTAGCGTCTCCGGAATCGTCCTCCCTCACATACGGGGCCAACAATTCTCCTTAAGACCTACCTCTCGAACGCGGCTAAGATTTCAGAGTGCCTTTTATTGAGCACCCAGATCTCGGATCCATACATGAGTACTGGTAAGACCATGGTCTTGTACAGTGGTTGCTTGGATGTTCTGGATAAATTTCGGGATTTAAAGAGCCTTGATAGACCATAGTAGGCTTGTTGGATTTGATCAGCCGTTCGCGTATTTCTTCTTCCATATTGTTATCGGCTGATACCATTGACCCAAGATAGCTAAAGGATTGCACTACTTCAATTACAATTACTTCGATTAAATTTAATTACGTAACTTAGATTTAAGATCTCGAATTAAAATTTAGACATACATTTAAAACAAAACAAGCTCAAGCAGCAGATTTTTCTAGTTAGGATTAAAAAAAATTGGACGTGCCGATAAACACACCGAATCGTTCTTCAACTAGACCACACAAACATCATCTTGGTTGCACGCCAATAAAATCTTTGTGTATTGATAGTTCCTCTAACGCCCGCACTGTGCTGAAATATTTAAAAATATAACGTGTTCTGTGCGTGCTAAAAAATATACAAATTAGTTGACGGAAGCATTTTTTTCCTTAACCGAATCGCAGTAGCTTACTTTGTAAATGACATTTTAGGGACTAGTACGAAATAGTCTTCAACTTTAAAATTGCTAAACTGTACTCTTGATTGCAGTTAATTAACAGAAGTTAAACGGAGCTACGCCAACTTCTCTATTTTGTTCCTACATAATGTATCTGTTTCGACTGCTCTCGCAATTTGTTAGCCTTTAGTTCGACGGTTAATTTTTAAATTCCGCACTAATTGCAGAAACTTCCAAAAACTTCAATAATCATAAGACCTAACCATGCACACTATATATTTAATTGCTCCACCTTGCTCAGCTGTAATTTGTTCCCATCGCTTTTTAAGATCTAAATTACGTGCGAATCGGAGAAACATCTAAATATTTCAATAATTATACGCCCTAACGGCGTCCCCTATACATCAAGTTCCTCTGCTTTCCTCAGCAATGCTTCACATTGAATACCCGTTTCTGCCAAATCTCAACTGTAACAACGTCAAAGATTAACAAATGTGGATTTGCTCCACTCTGCCATGGAGTGTAAAGTACTTCGTTGCCGCGCAACATTTTTTTGTCATTTTTTGATATCAGCAAAAGCCAACATGTAGTTTCGAGTCAAAGCTCTGATATGTTATTAGACACCTGTTGGATTTGTTTTCGATTTGATACTGAACAAAGGACATTAAAGTTTACTAAAATTGGCTCAGCAGGACTTGACAGCAGTCCGTCGTTTGGAAAAACACCATTCTGAGAAACACGCGTTTAAAGAGGTCGTGAGTTTATTTTTACATTTATTGTAAATGGGAAAGTAGGGAATACGCATTCACAAGGCTGTAAGTTTTCGTTGTAATATAATACTGTAGCGAGCTTAGGGTTCGCTGGATTAATTATTTTGAATAAATAAGAGCCGTTAAATCGATTTTTGAATTAATATAACACTTTATTAGTCCGTTAATAACAACCGTTACTTTTACCGTACACTTAACGATTTCTTGACTTATCACTTCCGTACTTATCGCGTCTTTGACTGCTTACTTATCGCTTGCTTCACTTTCTTACTTATAACTTTCTACTTGTCTCCATGATCTGTGTGCGACGTATTTATACCGTTCCCTCATTCTGATTTGGCGTTTCGTTTCCGCCCGTTCCATAGTCTCGGCTTTTCTATTCCAGTTTTCCAGTACTTTCTAAAATAGTCTAGTACTTTGTTTCGGACTTTCTCGAAGATTCCAGTACTGATTGTCATATGCGTCACAATACTATACGGAATTAAAAAATAAATAAAAAAAAGCGTTTTTCGAAAATTCAAAACAGAAGAAACGACATTTAATTATCCAAATATCCATTCTGTGAATCACTGTCGAAACAGAACGAAGTCAGTCAAGCCATCTTTGTGGTATAGTAATAGACGATGCAAACTGGATCGCTTGGGATACCATTATCCGAAAACGTTTATGGTTGAAAGGATGTAGCTCAACAACCAATGGAGATCGACTGCAAGGAATGTGTTGATTGGTGGGATTACAAGGGTATCAGCAATTATGAACTACTACTGCCTAGCCAAACGATTGATTGGAGCCTCTACGGGCGGTTGAAGCAAGAAATTAGAAAAAAGAAAAGGCTGACACTTTATTATGATAGTGCTAAGCTATTCACATCTTTAATGACCTAGCAAATTTTGATGCATCTGCCATATGGTACTCATGTCCACCATTATCATTGGTTCATATCTCTGCGACAGGCTGCTGCTGATGTAAAATTGACCTCAGAAAGGGGCTGTGACAACTTGCATCCATTTTTAAGGCAAGATCTTGGAATTATACAATAAAAAAATAATGGTTCTAGCGAAATTAATATTGGGATAAATAAGACTGATTTTAAATAAATGCAATTCTATCATTTTTTACAAAACAAGTCGACTTAATATTCTGTACATTGATATCATATGTTTGTTAAAAAAAATGTTGACGTTGCTCTTCACAATAAAGTTAATGACTTAATGTTGAGCTTGTTGAAAACTAAAAAAACACTCCGTACGTGACTTACATTTTTTTTAAATAAAAGAACATAGCATAGTATAGCACTCGACTAATAGATATTGACAAAACTAACGTCTACATGCTTTAGGAAGTCTATTTCTCCAGAGATTCTAAGTTCCGCGACTTGCCACAATTTAACGTATACATAAATAAGTTTATTACCCAACCCATCAATTACTATAAATTTGCACATGCCCAATCGAACACAACTCCATATCGCCTGGTCTCTAAGGGAGGATTTACTATATTCCGGTACGGTTCCGGCATTTTGTGGGGTATAAAATCAAATCGTGGAATGATAAACCATTTAAGGGGAAAAAAGCTTTACAATTTGCCAAAAATCGTTTTTTTTTCTACATATTCCGTAAGAATAATATGTTGAGACTATACTGTAAAAAAGAAATAAAGAAATAATAAATATTTAGGGAGTTATCGCACATACTTGATTCAGAAAAACATCTCAAATTCGAATATCTTGCTCCGTTTTTTGGCAATGAGACCGAACACTTCGCCTGCCAATTTGTGAAGACTCACTTTAGGACGACTTACTTGAAAAATGTTGGGGTGGCTATGCCCAAAATGCTAAAGGAAGCTTTAACGCGATTTTTCAATAAGCTCCAAAGCTCCTGCATTCTAGACTAAAAATAATTAAAATCACAGTTAACATTGTTGCTCGGGTATTTAATTACACTCTATTTTAGGAATTGTAAATATGTTAGATATAATTGTTGGCATATACTCCAAAGTTTTTGCCGTAAACACTAATGACGTAGGAGTAGCGAGTCAGAATCAGAATATTCTTTCTGAGACAAAAGGAGCTCGCTTAACCCGAAAATAACTGCAGATGGAAGACCACCGGTTGATGGCATAGATCCAGAGAACGCTATCCTCAATAGTGAGCTCTTCGTGATCGAAGATCCTTTGGGAAAGGTGAACGCTGTGAAAGCATTCGCTGAAATCACGACTTGGGGGACAGAATTCTACTCAATCACCTGCACCTCCGAAATGAAATTTCACTTTGGCAATCGGAGAATCCGGGTTTTACCGAATTCAGTGAAGATAATCTGTCAATTGACATTAATGCCAATGGTGTAGTGGCTAATAGCCTTCTAATAACAAGGGAAGGAATCCAGAGTATCTTCGACTCATTAAGAAGCAAAAAGTCAGTGGGAATAGATGGAGTACCTAACATCGTACTCAAGAACCTGCCCCCAATGGCAATAGATATATACACGGTCCTGTTTAACAACGCATTGAATAATGCATATTATCCCGCGCGTTGGAAAACGGCTATCATTCAGCCCATCCCAAAAAAGGGCAAAGATTGCACAAACCCAATGAACATGCGTTCGATAAGTTTACTCCCAAGCATCAGTAAAGCATTTGAAAAGACTATTAACAAAGCTCTGCTAAAATGGGTAGACGACAACAACATTATTCCAAATAACCAGTTTGGCTTTAAGGCGGGTCATGAAACCACACATGCCGCAGCTAAACTGGTCTCCGACATACAATGGAATAAATGTAGAAAACAATGCACAGGTGCCTGTCTGATCGACTTGGAAAAAGCCTTTGATACCGTCTGGATCGAAGGGTTATATTACAAACTGGTCAGACATGGCATACATAAGCCTTTACTATATGTACTTTACGATATGTTAAAGGACAGGGGGTTCGTGGTCAAAAATGGTAATGTGACCTCTAATAAAACGTATAATATCAAGAATGGCTTGCAACAGGGCGCTGTACTCTCTCCGATTCTTTTTAGCATTTACATTAGCGACTTATTAGATGCACTTCCGCAGGCTATTGCGTACGCAGACGATCTCATAATTTACAGAACAGCTCCGAAAGTTGAGATCATAAATAGTTTAATACAGTGAGACTTCAAACACGTGCAGCGCTATTGCGATGACTGGAAACTTAAGATCAACTTCCAGAAATGTGAAGCCATCCTATTTAGAACTCCATTATATAAAGCCACGAACGACACAAGGAAAAACTGGCGAAAGCCAGTTATCGTGGGACCGCATGGAGATAAACTGGAAACCAAGAGTTTAGTTAAATACCTTGGCATCTGGCTAGACCAATATCTGTATTTCAACAGACATGTAGAGGCTGCTTAGCTCAAAGCGAGGAAAACTTTTGCTATGACAAGGAGGCTATTTCACAGTAGCCAACTTGACAGTAGGATAAAACTCATATGTTGCATGACGCTAATCAGGCCAATGCTCATATACGGTTGTCCAGTATGGTTTAATATAGGTCCAAATTTGATGGAAAAGATTCGGGTGTTCGAAAGGAAGTGTCTGAGAACCTGTCTCAGATTATATCGAACACCGGAATCGGAATACAAAAAGTACTACTCAAATGAGACTTTATATAATGAAGCCTGCATAAATACCCTGTACTATGAGAACGTGCGTCGCAACGGTTTTGTTCCACCTGAGGCGTTCCTTGATTTGGACATGAAAGGGCTTATACAGGATAGATCCGGAATTCCGCTGATCTATCATGTAAGTAGACGGGTGATTGTGCTATGACCGGGAAGTAACGCGCACCGAAGAAGAGCTCTTGCGCTTCAGTAGGGCTATCTCCTACAGAGACTGGGACGATAGTATTAGACAGCGTCAACAGTTCTGGTGGTTGAATGGCATATAAAGACCTGGGTACCAAAGTTGGTATAGAATCACACTATCATCAGCTAGCTTACATAAACTTAGCTCTTCTAGAATTAGGGTAGTATAAGATTTAAGTTAAGTTAAGTTAAGTTAAGTGCTTTTACATAAAATTAAAAATTAAAAAAAAAAAAAATTGACAAAGTTTTTCAAATTTTTCTTTGTCTTTCAAATAATTATAAGTATTGCCACAAAGTTCTGTCGCCGAAAGGCAAATTATACAAATATTAAGTAATGCTTAGCTTAGAGCGTCTGCGTAGGACCAGTAAGTTATTATATAAGATAATTAAGCTAGAAATTAAGCATTTTTTGTCTAGCCTTTAATTTAGAAACTAAGAAGATAAAAAGAAAATAAAAAAATGTTTAAAAAATAAAAATGAATAATTGATGACATTAGCGAAGACCCTCAGAATGTTCTAAACTCGGGCAACTGTTTTCCCTTTGTTGTTTTGAAATACACAACAGATTATTGCCCACTGCGTAGTATCATATGCAATAAATACATTGGTGAACAGTGTTGTTTCTTTTGCTTTTAAAGGGAATCAATGTTTGGAATGTAATCAAAACCCAACAGTTTCTTATTTTTCTTCCATTTAAACGCGCCCATATTCAGTTGACACACAATAAGAAAATAAAAATGACTGAATCGTATGCATGATCATGGTCTGAATTTAATATCCAGTTTTACAATTTTACAGTAATAAGTAGTAAGGTAATCACCCAACTTTGTCAATTGAACCTAGACTTCATTGCGCAATCTCAAGTAGTCAACGTACTGCCTTGGGCCGGAGGATACGATCACACAATCTATTGTCGCTGAAATTCCACAAACATCGCCGATGAACACTGGCACAATCACACATATGTCGGAACCCGACTTAATACGTCGTCAACCTATAATATCGTATGAAACTGAACTTGACCTGTTGCAGAATCTGTATCTCAAAATTAGTATTATGCGCTCGAAACTGCCACAGTGTAATAATTAATAACAACTTGCGAAAAGCATCTATTTGGCCGGGTAACATACTGCTTCTCAACAATATCTCGCAGATGTAAACTACTTTTTTCGCAACACCCTCTCTAACTAAACCCTATGAAATAGCTATGAAAGCCACATTGCAGTTAAGGTCAGGACCCACGGATTCACAGTTCCATACCGCGTTGCGCACCACGATCCATAAAAATAGCACTAAAAGCTCCCCAACTGGCAATTAAACAGAAACTCGTTTGTGTGGCTCGATCATCGCACGTTTCAAATCCCTGCTTTGGCCTCTGACACGGATTCAAGTGAGTGTATCATAAGTCTCGCAAGTTATAACTGGGCCCCTGTCGATGATGTAGTATTCGCTTTTCCACATCTTTCTACATCTTACTGCATGACGTCTCGGAACACTATAAGTTGCACGAAGCCCATTTAATCAACCTCCGTTACCACGAGCCAAGTTGTACCTTTGACCTCACACCTCGAAAGGTAGTGCTTACAACACATAAAGGTTTCAGAGAGCCCAGCAACAATGACAACAAAGATACTCAGCCGGTGTCTAGATAGACTTGCGCGGCATTCTCCTGTATTGCCGCGACACGACTCACCAATCGGCCCAACTACAACGCACTCGACTTAGCATCCCCCCAAAAGCAATGGTATAATGAGAGTACAGCGCTGTGGGGCGAGTTAATCGGAGAAGAGCAGCGCGCGGTTTTTCCGCGTGCTTACTTATTTTGTTGCCTCCACGTCTGTTGTTGTTGCCGGAACGTTTATAGTTCACTTATTCACTTGTTCGCTTGTTTGTTATGTTTGCCTAGTTAAATTTAGCAGTTGTTAATCAAATTAAACAGCATTTTGCATTGGGCGTATGACTCCACTGGTGTTTTCGTCTTTATTAGGCTACTGAAGTCACACCTGCCTTGTCCTATCTGGGCTTACGTTACCCTCCCATTTGAAAACACGCACTTGCTGAACCTGCATTCGAGTAGCTGCTGGACCAAAATGGCAATCAGATGAACATCTCTTCGATCAAATTTTAAGACATGTGCGACCTCTTTTATCCATTGTATTAGGAGCTGAATTTATGCTCCATATAGCCATTCTCTATCTTGCAATTGATCATCCTAGAAAAGAAACTCCGTTGGATCAATATTTGTAACATGAAATTTCAACCCTATGTATCTAGTGGACCAGTTGTTTACCAAATAAGGGAATGTTTTTGAGAAAGCTGCTACTGCGCCATACAGCCGTGATCATCTGAAGTCGTTCTGTTTCGGGGTTTACCTTGTTTGCTCACTCCGGGACACAAACAGTATTTGAACTGCTGTTATCTAGAAAACAAAAATGTAACAATTGCCCTCGTTTCTTTGAAAAAAAAAAACGTTTGGTTTGCCGAATTGGGAGATATGTTTACAAGACCAATATTTGTTGACAATTGTTTTTTGGCTGTAAAGTGAAATTTAAGATAGCGACCGACAACGCGGGTAAGGATAAATATTCTGTACCGGCTCGACAGTATCTGGTGAGTACATGTGCTACATTGGTAACTTCACCCTCCTCGCACGCTGTGATTTTTTATTTTATTTAGTTTAATTTTTCAAAAAAATTCTACAATTTTCCTATTTTCAGATAATTTTCTTATATTAACTTACTGGCTCTTCACAAGCACTCTAAATTAAACAATGTCTTTTTGTTTTGTTTTGCCTTTCGGCGAAGAATATCTTCTCAACAACATGTAATATTATCTATGTATATATAAGATGGTATTTAGGTTGTAGAAATTTTCTTATATAGTGATTTATGCGCTCAATTCAATTATACTAAGGATACTTTCCTTACATCTGATAGTCGCTACGCCTTATCTAAACTTAGAAATAAATTGACCTACGAAAATTTCCGCCTCTATCTTTCATACCTCCATGACAAATCTAATTCAGTCTGCTATGAAAGTAAGACGAAAACCAGCCCCGCAGTTTCCATTTAGCAGGAAGGCCTACCTACCGACTTCCCTAGCCTTCGCAACCTGTTTATGAAATTCCATACAAATGCTCCCACAAATAGTGTCGAAAGATCTCTCGGCCTGTCGTCTATATTCACAAGAATATGACATCTTCCAAAAAGGGCGTCTTTTTTACCCTAATCAACCACCCCCCACACACCCCCCTAAGACTCTCAATACTCTGCCCTTAACCATCTACTATCAAAATGTCAGAGGTCTCCGCTCTAAAACGCAATCGATTTTGCAAAATGCTCATACCCTCCCTTTCGATATATACGCACTAACCGAAGCCAACCTTATCCCCAGTATTCACAGTCAAGAACTATTCCCTCCACCTTTACCGTTTTTCGTGATGACGATGGTGTATGTGTGGATTCACCTTGCCATGGTGTGCTGCTTGCCATCCAAAATAAGCTCGCCTCATCTCTTATTGCCATCTCTTCTTCTCCCAATCTTGACTATGTCGCAATAAAAATTGACCAACGCCCAAAGTCGTTATACATTATATGTTTCTATATACGTCCTTCGCCGGCTATCGTGTCATACGAACTGGCAATAGCAGCGGTTGATCACTTAACTGAGTTAAGTACTTCCCTTGACGGTATCGTTATTATTGGCGATTTCAACCTCCCCCATCTCCAATGGACGCTGTCAGACGATCAAACCTTTTACACCTCAAACCCCACACGTACCAAAGAATGTCTTTTTATAGACGGTCTCACCGACTCAAGCCTCCGTCAAATAAGTGATGCGCCAAATCATATGAAGAGGTAACTTGACCTTGTGTTTACAACGGACCCCTATAATTTCTCAGTTGCCCTTGGGCCTCACGCTCTCTCCACCATAGACAATTACCACCCCACGCTTCTCGTATCCCTTTATCGTGACAGCTTATCCCAAACCTCACCAGCCCACGTCAACTTTTCCTACAACTTCCGCAAAGCTAACTTTCGCCTATTAAGTGAACATCTGAGCAGAATCGCATTTCGCTTTGATCACCTAGAGGTAGAAGAAGCTACTGCCGTTCTCTATAAGGAAATATACAATGCTATTTCCCTATATGTCCCCTATTCTCGACAGAGGACATCGGTATCATCGCCTCCATGGTACAACCGCAAACTTCATACTCTTCGGAACAAGAGGAATAATTTGTGGAAGATTTTTCTAAGAACACGCTCTTCCCTGGATTACTCCAACTTTCTCGGTTCCTTTTATAAATTCACCGAGCTTTACAACTCTCTTTACTACAATGATCTCACAAAAACACAAAACAACCTGATAAATGACCCGAAATAGTTTTTTCACTTTATTAAGTATAAACACGATTACTTCGACCGACCCACAAATTACTGCCAATCTTTTCGCTTCTTTCTTTAAAAAATCCTCCACGGACAACTCTTTCGAGCCTAACCGCTCTTATTTCAAAGACCGAATTCTCCCTTGGCCCCTTCATCCCTCAAATTATCCAGCATCACCTAGTTGAAGAAAAATTAAATTTACTTAAAGACGAGTTCAGCCCTGGAGCTTATGGACTTCCACCTGTCCTTTTAAAAAAATGTTCCTCATCTCTTTCTCTCCCGCTATCAAAGATATTCATTTTCATTTTTAAAACATTTTTTATTTTTCTTTTTATATTCTTAATTTCTAAATTAAAGGCTAGACAAAAAATGCTTAAATTCTAGCTTAATTATCTTATATAATAACTTACTGGTCCTTCGCAGACGCTCTAAGCTAAACATTACTTAACATTTGTATAATTTGCCTTTCGGCGACAGAACTTTGTGGCAGTACTTATAATTATTTGAAAGACAAAGAAAAATTTGAAAAACAATTCTCAATTTTTTTTTGTTTTTTTTTCTTTCTTAAAATTTAATTTACTTAACTTACCAATTTGTTTTTTTTTTTTTTAAATATTCAATTTTGTGTAAAAACACTTAACTTAACTTAAATCTTATACTACCCTAATTCTAGAAAAGCTAAGTCTATGTAAGCTAGCTGATGATAGTGTGATTCTATACCAACTTTGGTATCCAGGTCTTTATATGCCATTCAACCACCAGAACTGTTGACGCTGTCTAATACTATCGTCCCGGTCTCTGTGGGAGATAGCCCTACTGAAGCGCAGGAGCTCTTCTTCGGTGCGCGTTACTTCCCGGTCGTAGCACAATCGCCCGTCTACTTACATGATAGATCAGCGGAATTCCGGATCTATCCTGTATAAGCCTTTTCATGTCCAAATCAAGGAACGCCTCAGGTGGAACAAAACCGTTGCGACGCACGTTCTCATAGTACAGGGTATTTGGATAATAAGCCCCGAAAATAGGTCATTGGACGAGCTTATTGCTCTCGCAATATGTCCTCTGATTAATTTAATCATAAAATTATCCACCCTATTTATGCAGGCTTCATTATATAAAGTCTCATTTGAGTAGTACTTTTTGTATTCCGATTCCGGTGTTCGATATAATCTGAGACAGGTTCTCAGACACTTCCTTTCGAACACCCGAATCTTTTCCATCAAATTTGGACCTATATTAAACCATACTGGACAACCGTATATGAGCATTGGCCTGATTAGCGTCATGCAACATATGAGTTTTATCATACTGTCAAGTTGGCTACTGTGAAATAGCCTCCTTGTCATAGCAAAAGTTCTCCTCGCTTTGAGCTAAGCAGCCTCTACATGTCTGTTGAAATACAGATATTGGTCTAGCCAGAGGCCAAGGTATTTAACTAAACTCTTGGTTTCCAGTTTATCTCCATGCGGTCCCACGATAACTAGCTTTCGCCAGTTTTTCCTTGTGTCGTTCGTAGCTTTATATAATGGAGTTCTAAATAGGATGGCTTCACATTTCTGGAAGTTGATCTTAAATTTCCAGTCATCGCAATAGCGCTGCACGTTGTTGAAGTCTCACTGTATTAAACTATTTATGATCTCAACTTTCGGAGCTGTTCTGTAAATAACGAGATCGTCTGCGTACGCAGTAGCCTGTGGAAGGGCATCTAATAAGTCGCTAATGTAAATGTTAAAAAGAATCGGAGAGAGTACCGCACCCTGTTGCAAGCCATTCTTGATATTATACGTTTTATTAGAGGTCGCATTACCACTTTTGACCACGAACCTCCTGTCCTTTAACATATCGTAAATTACATATCTATAGTAAAGGCCATGTCTGACCAGTTTGTAATACAATCCTTCGATCCAGACGGTATCAAAGGCTTTCTCCAAGTCGATCAGACAGGCACCTGTGCATTGGTTCCTACATTTATTCCATTGTATGTCGGAGACCAGTTTAGCTGCGGCATGTGTGGTTTCATGACCCGCCTTAAAGCCAAACTGGTTATTTGGAATAATGTTGTTGTCGTCTACCCATTTTAGCAGAGCTTTGTTAATGGTTTTTTCAAATACTTTACTGATGCTTGGGAGTAAACTTATCGAACGCATGTTCATTGGGTTTGTGCAGTCTTTGCCCTTTTTTGCGATGGGCTGAATGATAGCCGTTTTCCAACGCGCGGGATAATATGCATTATTCAATGCGTTGTTAAACAGGACCGTGTATATATCTATTGCCATTGGGGGCAGGTTCTTGAGTACGATGTTAGGTACTCCATCTATTCCCACTGACTTTTTGCTTCTTAATGAGTCGAAGATACTCTGGATTCCTTCCCTTGTTATTAGAAGGCTATTAGCCACTACACCATTGGCATTAATGTCAATTGACAGATTATCTTCACTGAATTCGGTAAAACCCGGATTCTCCGATTGCCAAAGTGAAATTTCATTCCGGAGGGGCACGTGATTGAGTAGAACTCTGTCCTCCAGGTCGTGATTTCGGTGAATGCTTTCATTCACCTTGTACATTTCCTGAAAGACAGCTCCCACAGCATTCACCTTTTCCAAAGGATCTTCGATCACGAAGAGCTCACTATTGAGGATAGCGTTATCTGTACCTATGCCAATATTGGTTAGCAGCTGCTTGTTTACATCAGTATGTGGAATTTGGAGACACTGAATCTCGTTTTGATTGTTTCCCCTGAATATTTTATTTATTTGTGGGAACATATTCGGGTTATTGGTTTTTATAGCTCGAATTCTGTTGTTCCAATACGAATTTGTTGCTAATCTATAGTTAGCTTTAAGTAATTGTTGGAGGTTTTTTAATCGGGATATTGACAGTGGGGATCAGTGGAATTTCGTTTTGTTGCCAAAAAATTTGTAAATCAAAGAACTTCACACTGTTAAATAGTCATCGTTGGTATATCTTCTTGAAATCAACAAGTGCAGTATAAGATAAGATAAGTCACATGCCGAAATGTTTGAAACACTAGAAAATCAAAGTGTTGACAGCCGATAAAGTACACTTGACCAGAAAGTTCAAGAGAAAAGCGCCGAAATTAAGAACAACAGTCGCTGGAGCAACAACAACAATCACCACGAACTCAGGACTTCAGGACCTAACTTCTACTGTATCCGCCCAAAACCCAACGTAAGAGACTTTCCACATGAGTCGAGCAACATCAGGAAACCCCAGAGAGTCCAAGAACTGAGGGACTACGATCGAAAGAAGAGTTGTTCGATCCAACCAATTGAGGTAATTCCTTTCAGTTTCAACCACATTCGGATTTGCCATTGTTTTCAGGCAACGGCAAAGACCACAAACAAATTTAGCGTTTACAAATTGGTCCTTTGAGCCGGATCCAGTCTGTGGATCCAATCCACTGCTGCCAGTTCACAGTGGACAAACGAGTTACAGATTCTTACGTCACGGCATATTAGAGGATTCACGATCCGAGGTAAACACAGCAACTGCCGACTGGACAAACTTTCCTGCAGTGCAACGTGTGACCCAAGCGTTTCAACCGCAACGCAAAGAAACAAGACAGACGGTCATCCAGCCGAATAAAGCTAGCCACAACCAGCAGCGCACTCAGTTGCGTAGAAGCCTAAGGCCAACCTACAGCCGATCCACAAGAATCGGAATCAAGTAGCTAGTGGCACTTCGATCCACAAGCATCGAAAAAAGGGGCAAACTAAGTTGCAATGGCTACCGGCGACATGACTGTTCCGACAATGAAACGGAGACGAGGAGTCATCAAGGGATTCCTCACGCGGTTGGAGGAGTTCGCGGACAAGTCAAAGGAGGTGACCAGGGAGGAAGTCGCAAGCAGACTGCGCAAACTTCAAAATTCAAATCTTTTGAGAACCTTCAGGAATGTATCGAAGAGAACGACCCTGAACTGAACATCGACAGGGAGATCGAAGAGCGAGCAGAATTCGAGGAGCGATACCTTTCGCTGCAAAGCAAGCTCAACCAGCGGTTGACCATGGCAACAGGCACACTACTACAACGTTAACAGCAGAGCAACCAGGAATGAAGAGGCTGCTTGACGCCATGAACGCCAGCCAGAAGCTCATGAACAGCGTGGTGGAATTGGTTACGCGGTCAACGGAACCGACAGCAACGGATTCCACGAGTGGAGCGACAACGCGAACGGTCAAGTTGAGGCATATCGACGAGCCTACCTTCGAGGACTACCAGCAACAAGGTCAATCGCAAATGAACGGCACTGAACCACATTACAGTAGCCCATCTCAGCCAACAAACTTTATTGTAAATCAAATGACTACTCCTCTGACCAGTAATGGCTTGGGGACCTGCAGTGTTCCGACAACTTTACAGGCGTTGCAACAACAAGAGCCAACGCAAAGTTCTACACTGCCAATAAATATTCCTACATATAACGATATCGGCAACGGTAAAGGTGCGAATACGAATTATCAGCAAGCTCCTTATGTTCCGACAGCGGTGTATCAAGGGGGAAATGAACTCGGTGGTTCTCCATCATCTTCCACACAACCGCAGCAACAAAACTTCCAAATTTATAATTCACCACCTGCTTCTAATATAACTCAGCAATCCTATTCCTCTGGTGTCACAAACACAACGACGGGCACTACGTACATAAACTGTCAAGTAACAAATGAACCACAGAGTTCTTATCAGGTATCTTCACAACCTTATTCAAATTCAGGGACTCCGACGAATGGGCAAATGCAGCACTGGATCCGCACCAGTTATTCACTCAAAGTTGCGGCCTCACATGCCATAGGCAGCATCCCATCGGACGATACCGTCCAGCGACGGAACACTCGTCATCATCAATACACCCATCACCAATTCAGGGTGGGCGGCTCTCTCCATACCTCCACTTCAATAGAAGTCCAAGGCCCTGGGCCTCCGTCCCCTGGAAAAAACAGCTTCGCCAATGATGGGCGAATGCAGCAACCACAACCACCACCACTGCAACAGCATCAACCTTTGCAACAGCCACAATCGTTGCAACTACAAAATATTCAGCAGCAGTCCATGACGCAACAGCCTTGACCACAGCAACCAATGCCCCAACAGTCGCAACAATCTGTGGCGCAGCAATCTATGCCACGGCAATCTGTTCCGATACAACCTATATCACAGCAGTCTGGTTCGCAACAAGCTGTGCCGTTACAATCGACGTCACAGCAACCTGTTCAGCAGCAGTTTATGCCACAGCAGTTTATGCCACAGCAGTCTATGCCGCAGCAGTCAGTACAACACCAATCTGTACCACAGCAGACGGCATCACAATCTTTAACACCACAGTCTGTTCCTCCACAGTCTATGCTACAGCAGTCTGTACCACAACAGTCTGTGCCACAACAGTCTGTACCACAGGAATCAATGGCACAGCAGTGTGTACCACAGCAATCTGGACAACAACAATCTGTGACACAGCAGCCTGTCTCTCATCACACCTTACCGCAGCCTATGACTCAGCAATCTGTGCCACAACAGCATAGGACACAGCAAAGTATGCAGCAGCAATCTGTTCCGCAACAGTCTTTGGCCCCACAACCTATGGGGCAGCAATCTATACCACATCAATCACACCAATCAAAGGGCCAAACCAAATAGGCGATCCAGTTGGTGAATCAACTGACGGAGGTTCTTAAAGGCGGCGGATTCCCGCTACGTAAGTGGAAATCAAATTGCCACAAGGTACTGAACTGGCTGTCCGCCGATTCACCGGGTTCTGAAGAAGTGTACCATTTCATCACGAGCGAAGAAACGAAGCTACTTGGTGTGAATTGGCATCCCGGACCGGATGCTACAAGGTGCAGAAGATTCCGGAGGTATCATCGCTCACGAAGAGGAAGGACCTGTCACACGTCTCCAGTCTATATGATCCAAGCTGGTATTGCAAAAAATGTGGCTTAGAGGTGTCCATTGGGATGAACCACTGGATGAAGAGATCCGGAGAGAGTGCAAGGAGTACTTCGAAGGATTTGCCAGCGCTGGAGTCGGTGAAGATCCCACGATGGTTGGGACATCCGAAAACCCTTCAGTTACATGGATTTTCGGACGCAAGCGAGAAGGCGTATGGAGCGGTCCTCTACGTCAGATTTGAGGAGGACGGTGCTTCTCAAGTACGTATCATCATGGCCCCAGTCAAGCAGGTGTCACTCCCAAGACTCGAGTTATGTGGTGCTCAGCTCTTGGCGCGGTTTTTTTTGTTCGTGAGGAAGGCGCTTCAACTTAGCGAGGGTCAATGTTTAACAATTATCAAGACGAAGCGAACTGGTTGCGCTCGACCCATTCATCGATGACCAAGGTATCCTCAGGGTGGGCGGAAGACTAGAGGCAGCAAGGATGGAATACGAACGCTGACATCCACCAATCTTACACCCGCAACATCACCTTGCAAAGATCATAGTGAGGGATTTGCACTTGAGACTGATGCACGCTGGAAGCCGGTTACTGCTCGCCGCGGTGAACTCCCGATACTGGATCATAGGGAGTCGAGGACTTGTCCGGAGGGTCATCGCTGAATGCACGGTTTGCGTTCGTCACAAGGGACGGGTGCTATCTCAACAAATGGCCGCATTGCCAGCCAGTAGGATTAATTCCGCACGGCCATTCAGTAACACCGGCGTCGATTATGGAGGTCCTATCACTCTTCGGACATGGAAAGGACGCGGCGCGAAGCGAGTCAAAGGCTACATCTGTCTCTTCGTATGCTTGGCAACGAAGGCAATACATCTCGAAGCGGTTAGCGAGCTGTCCAGCGAAACTTTCCTGTTAGCATTAAGGAGATGGTGGCGGAAGAGGCCCAGTCATTTTTTTTGCTGGAGGACCGGCTAGGAGCGTCCTGGAGGTCGATCCGGGAGAGACAACAATCACTTGGCGGACCAGATGGAAGTACTTGCAGGCGTTGCATCGCGCATTTTGGTACCGGTGGAAGAACGAATACCTCCACACGCTGCAGGCTCGAAATAAATGGTATCGTCCGGAACCAAACCTAGGAAATCCGGTCTTAGTACTCCTGAAGGACGAGCAGCTATCTCCGGCCTACTGGTCCATGGGGAGGGTCATCGAGCTTCATCCTGGCAGAGATGGCAAGGTGCGGGTGGCAACCGTAAAGATTCAGGGGGGCACCCTTAAGCGACCCGTCACGAAGTTAGTACTACTCCCGGTTGCAGAGGATGAGACGGTTGAACCGACAGTTCAAGGTGGGCGGAATGTTGGAGACGGAGCAGCACGATGGCAACACTGGCGCAGGCACCACTTAAATGCTGTCATGACAACAGCGAATAACAAATGTCAACAAACAGCTGACATTTCAATAATATCAAAATTCGAGCTGTCATTGCAAATCCGTTTCTACTTTGTCGGGTGTAGCGTAAATAATAAACCAAAACATTAATTAATATTCGATCAGTGTTTGTTTCTCACTCTTGTGGTTGTTATTAATGGTCGGTCGTTTGGTTAGCAACGTAACAGCCTTTCCTCGTGAGTCGAGCAACATCAGGAAACCCCAGGGAGTCCAAGAACTGAGGGACTACGATCGAAAGAAGAGTTGTTCGATCCAACCAATTGAGGTAATTCCTTTCAGTTTCAACCACATTCGGATTTGCCATTGTTTTCAGGCAACGGCAAAGACCACAAACAAATTTAGCGTTTACAAATTGGTCCTTTGAGCCGGATCCAGTCTGTGGATCCAATCCACTGCTGCCAGTTCACAGTGGACAAACGAGTTACAGATTCTTACGTCACGGCATATTAGAGGATTCACGATCCGAGGTAAACACAGCAACTGCCGACTGGACAAACTTTCCTGCAGTGCAACGTGTGACCCAAGCGTTTCAACCGCAACGCAAAGAAACAAGACAGACGGTCATCCAGCCGAATAAAGCTAGCCACAACCAGCAGCGCACTCAGTTGCGTAGAAGCCTAAGGCCAACCTACAGCCGATCCACAAGAATCGGAATCAAGTAGCTAGTGGCACTTCGATCCACAAGCATCGAAAAAAGGGGCAAACTAAGTTGCAATGGCTACCGGCGACATGACTGTTCCGACAATGAAACGGAGACGAGGAGTCATCAAGGGATTCCTCACGCGGTTGGAGGAGTTCGCGGACAAGTCAAAGGAGGTGACCAGGGAGGAAGTCGCAAGCAGACTGCGCAAACTGGAGGACTCATTCAAATCTTTTGAGAACCTTCAGGAATGTATCGAAGAGAACGACCCTGAACTGAACATCGACAGGGAGATCGAAGAGCGAGCAGAATTCGAGGAGCGATACCTTTCGCTGCAAAGCAAGCTCAACCAGCGGTTGACCATGGCAACAGGCACACTACTACAACGTTAACAGCAGAGCAACCAGGAATGAAGAGGCTGCTTGACGCCATGAACGCCAGCCAGAAGCTCATGAACAGCGTGGTGGAATTGGTTACGCGGTCAACGGAACCGACAGCAACGGATTCCACGAGTGGAGCGACAACGCGAACGGTCAAGTTGAGGCATATCGACGAGCCTACCTTCGAGGACTACCAGCAACAAGGTCAATCGCAAATGAACGGCACTGAACCACATTACAGTAGCCCATCTCAGCCAACAAACTTTATTGTAAATCAAATGACTACTCCTCTGACCAGTAATGGCTTGGGGACCTGCAGTGTTCCGACAACTTTACAGGCGTTGCAACAACAAGAGCCAACGCAAAGTTCTACACTGCCAATAAATATTCCTACATATAACGATATCGGCAACGGTAAAGGTGCGAATACGAATTATCAGCAAGCTCCTTATGTTCCGACAGCGGTGTATCAAGGGGGAAATGAACTCGGTGGTTCTCCATCATCTTCCACACAACCGCAGCAACAAAACTTCCAAATTTATAATTCACCACCTGCTTCTAATATAACTCAGCAATCCTATTCCTCTGGTGTCACAAACACAACGACGGGCACTACGTACATAAACTGTCAAGTAACAAATGAACCACAGAGTTCTTATCAGGTATCTTCACAACCTTATTCAAATTCAGGGACTCCGACGAATGGGCAAATGCAGCACTGGATCCGCACCAGTTATTCACTCAAAGTTGCGGCCTCACATGCCATAGGCAGCATCCCATCGGACGATACCGTCCAGCGACGGAACACTCGTCATCATCAATACACCCATCACCAATTCAGGGTGGGCGGCTCTCTCCATACCTCCACTTCAATAGAAGTCCAAGGCCCTGGGCCTCCGTCCCCTGGAAAAAACAGCTTCGCCAATGATGGGCGAATGCAGCAACCACAACCACCACCACTGCAACAGCATCAACCTTTGCAACAGCCACAATCGTTGCAACTACAAAATATTCAGCAGCAGTCCATGACGCAACAGCCTTGACCACAGCAACCAATGCCCCAACAGTCGCAACAATCTGTGGCGCAGCAATCTATGCCACGGCAATCTGTTCCGATACAACCTATATCACAGCAGTCTGGTTCGCAACAAGCTGTGCCGTTACAATCGACGTCACAGCAACCTGTTCAGCAGCAGTTTATGCCACAGCAGTTTATGCCACAGCAGTCTATGCCGCAGCAGTCAGTACAACACCAATCTGTACCACAGCAGACGGCATCACAATCTTTAACACCACAGTCTGTTCCTCCACAGTCTATGCTACAGCAGTCTGTACCACAACAGTCTGTGCCACAACAGTCTGTACCACAGGAATCAATGGCACAGCAGTGTGTACCACAGCAATCTGGACAACAACAATCTGTGACACAGCAGCCTGTCTCTCATCACACCTTACCGCAGCCTATGACTCAGCAATCTGTGCCACAACAGCATAGGACACAGCAAAGTATGCAGCAGCAATCTGTTCCGCAACAGTCTTTGGCCCCACAACCTATGGGGCAGCAATCTATACCACATCAATCACACCAATCAAAGGGCCAAACCAAATAGGCGATCCAGTTGGTGAATCAACTGACGGAGGTTCTTAAAGGCGGCGGATTCCCGCTACGTAAGTGGAAATCAAATTGCCACAAGGTACTGAACTGGCTGTCCGCCGATTCACCGGGTTCTGAAGAAGTGTACCATTTCATCACGAGCGAAGAAACGAAGCTACTTGGTGTGAATTGGCATCCCGGACCGGATGCTACAAGGTGCAGAAGATTCCGGAGGTATCATCGCTCACGAAGAGGAAGGACCTGTCACACGTCTCCAGTCTATATGATCCAAGCTGGTATTGCAAAAAATGTGGCTTAGAGGTGTCCATTGGGATGAACCACTGGATGAAGAGATCCGGAGAGAGTGCAAGGAGTACTTCGAAGGATTTGCCAGCGCTGGAGTCGGTGAAGATCCCACGATGGTTGGGACATCCGAAAACCCTTCAGTTACATGGATTTTCGGACGCAAGCGAGAAGGCGTATGGAGCGGTCCTCTACGTCAGATTTGAGGAGGACGGTGCTTCTCAAGTACGTATCATCATGGCCCCAGTCAAGCAGGTGTCACTCCCAAGACTCGAGTTATGTGGTGCTCAGCTCTTGGCGCGGTTTTTTTTGTTCGTGAGGAAGGCGCTTCAACTTAGCGAGGGTCAATGTTTAACAATTATCAAGACGAAGCGAACTGGTTGCGCTCGACCCATTCATCGATGACCAAGGTATCCTCAGGGTGGGCGGAAGACTAGAGGCAGCAAGGATGGAATACGAACGCTGACATCCACCAATCTTACACCCGCAACATCACCTTGCAAAGATCATAGTGAGGGATTTGCACTTGAGACTGATGCACGCTGGAAGCCGGTTACTGCTCGCCGCGGTGAACTCCCGATACTGGATCATAGGGAGTCGAGGACTTGTCCGGAGGGTCATCGCTGAATGCACGGTTTGCGTTCGTCACAAGGGACGGGTGCTATCTCAACAAATGGCCGCATTGCCAGCCAGTAGGATTAATTCCGCACGGCCATTCAGTAACACCGGCGTCGATTATGGAGGTCCTATCACTCTTCGGACATGGAAAGGACGCGGCGCGAAGCGAGTCAAAGGCTACATCTGTCTCTTCGTATGCTTGGCAACGAAGGCAATACATCTCGAAGCGGTTAGCGAGCTGTCCAGCGAAACTTTCCTGTTAGCATTAAGGAGATGGTGGCGGAAGAGGCCCAGTCATTTTTTTTGCTGGAGGACCGGCTAGGAGCGTCCTGGAGGTCGATCCGGGAGAGACAACAATCACTTGGCGGACCAGATGGAAGTACTTGCAGGCGTTGCATCGCGCATTTTGGTACCGGTGGAAGAACGAATACCTCCACACGCTGCAGGCTCGAAATAAATGGTATCGTCCGGAACCAAACCTAGGAAATCCGGTCTTAGTACTCCTGAAGGACGAGCAGCTATCTCCGGCCTACTGGTCCATGGGGAGGGTCATCGAGCTTCATCCTGGCAGAGATGGCAAGGTGCGGGTGGCAACCGTAAAGATTCAGGGGGGCACCCTTAAGCGACCCGTCACGAAGTTAGTACTACTCCCGGTTGCAGAGGATGAGACGGTTGAACCGACAGTTCAAGGTGGGCGGAATGTTGGAGACGGAGCAGCACGATGGCAACACTGGCGCAGGCACCACTTAAATGCTGTCATGACAACAGCGAATAACAAATGTCAACAAACAGCTGACATTTCAATAATATCAAAATTCGAGCTGTCATTGCAAATCCGTTTCTACTTTGTCGGGTGTAGCGTAAATAATAAACCAAAACATTAATTAATATTCGATCAGTGTTTGTTTCTCACTCTTGTGGTTGTTATTAATGGTCGGTCGTTTGGTTAGCAACGTAACAGCCTTTCCTCGTGAGTCGAGCAACATCAGGAAACCCCAGGGAGTCCAAGAACTGAGGGACTACGATCGAAAGAAGAGTTGTTCGATCCAACCAATTGAGGTAATTCCTTTCAGTTTCAACCACATTCGGATTTGCCATTGTATTCAGTCAACGGCAAAGACCACAAACAAATTTAGCGTTTACAGCAGTCTTTGCCCTTTTTTTGCGATGGGCTGAATGATGGCCGTTTTCCAACGCGCGGGATAATATGCATTATTCAACGCGTTGTTAAATAGGACCGTGTATATATCTATTGCCATTGGGGGCAGGTTCTTGAGTACGATGTTAGGTACTCCATCTATTCCCACTGACTTTTTGCTTCTTAATGAGTCGAAGATACTCTGGATTCCTTCCCTTGTTATTAGAAGGCTATTAGCCACTACACCATTGGCATTAATGTCAATTGACAGATTATCTTCACAGAATTCGGTAAAACCCGGATTCTCCGATTGCCAAAGTGAAATTTCATTCCGGAGGTGCAGGTGATTGAGTAGAACTGTGTCCTCCAGGTCGTGATTGCGGTGAATGCTTTCATTCACCTTGTACATTTCCTGAAAGACAGCTCCCGCAGCGTTCGCCTTTTCCAAAGGATCTTCGATCACGAAGAGCTCACTATTGAGGATAGCGTTCTCTGCATCTATGCCAATGTTGGTTAGCAGCTGCTGGTTTACCTGAGTACGTGGGATTTGGAGACACTGAATCTCGTTTTGATTATTTCTCCTGAATATTTTATTTATTTGTGGGAACATATTCGGGTTATTGGTTTTTATAGCTCGAAATCTGTTGTTCCAATACAAATTTGTTGCTAATCTATAATTAGCTTTAAGTAATTGTTGGAGGTTTTTTAATCGGGATATTGACAGTGGTCACTGATATTATCTCCTGGTCTTGTCTGTCTGTAAACTGTCTGTGTAATTGTTTTAATTTCGATAGCAGTCTGCTCTTTTTCTTGTGGAGTGCGTTTATTGTTGCGTTTCTGTACATGTTAGTGTGATCTGTAACTGTTGTTTTGGGAATTGTTTTGTCCATTGTTCGTTTTACGGTTTCGTCCATTTGTTGAATGTATTTGTCGATTTCGACATTAGTCAGGTTTCTGTTTACTGGCAGATTAAAGTGATTCGAACGCAGTTCTCTTGTTAATGATCTGGTGAACCGCGGCCATCGCATTGCCCCGTAGTTATAGGGTTGCGGGATCACGAATTCCTCCAGATCTGCGAGCTCGTTCGGAAGCTCTATTACTGCCGTGAATGCACAGTGGTCACTGTCGTATTCAATTGTCCGTAAACAGTATGTGTTTCGTCTGTTGGTGTTAAGTAATCTCAGTCGTGAGTCGATTAGCAAGATATCTAAGAACGATCTACCTCTGGGGAACGATGGATATTCCGTAGCTAGCAGGTCAGTTCTATATTCAGTATGAAACTGATCTAACAAGTCAGCCAACTGATTTCCTCTGGCATTAGATATATGATTTCCCCAATTTCTATGCTTGGCGTTCATATCTCCCCCTAGGATAAAGTAATTTTTGCCCAGGTGCAATTGTAAGCATCGGAAAAGTGTCTCGAGCTCTGCTATAAATAGATTATGTTGGGGCTCCTCAGGTGCGTAGACCGCAATCGCATACAAACCCCTTCCTTGCTGAAGGGAATGTTTTAAGAGTTACAGGATAGATGTGTGTTTATACATTTGGCAGGGTTTCGTCTTCCTGGAAAAGGTCAGAAAACCAGGAATTTCTTATTTTTACTTTACTTAATCTAAACCTAACCCTAAATATAAATATAACTTAACCTAACTTAGTCTGATTATTATAAAATGAGCTATAAACAAAACAAAGTTTTATAATTAATGGGATATATGAATTAAAGGATGTGGAATGAGGTCAGTTATGGGTTTGAGGAAGAGTATTTCTTTCCGGTTGTTCGTTGGAAAAACGTAGGATGTTGGAAAATGGTTGGACGTTACAGTATTTGAACTGGTTAGGGTTAACTTCGGTGTTGTGGTATATGATCTCGTTTGAATCATTTACCAGTCTGCCTAAGGCGAAGATAGCTCTGGTGTAGAGACAGTTGGGATAGTTAGTTCTGATATCTAGAGGGTTCTCTAAGAGCGAGGTTATTATGGGATTGGGATTATTTTGTAGGTTTTCGATAAATTTGATGGACAGCTCGAGGAATCGTCTATCGAGGCGCTCAATACCAGCGGTATTGTAGAGTTCGACGTTACTATAGTACTTGTAGGAGTTAGGACGACGATGTAAGCCAGAGACATACCTAAAGCATTTTCTTTCGAATACTCGTAACTTCTCCATTTGAGAAGGAGTGATATGGTACCACAATGGGCACGCGTACGTGAGTGTGGGTCTGATAATTTGTTTGTAAATGAGCAGTTTGATTTTGTGAGAGAGACTATTAGGTTTCCACATTACTCTTCTACAGAGATTAAGCTGAATTGTGGCTTTTTGAAGGGCATTTTTAATGTGGGAGAAAAAAGACCAGTTATTAGAAAAAGTGATTCCCAGATATTTTAGGGTTTTGGAGGGTTTTATTAGAGTGTTGTTTAGGTTAAGTTTAATTTTGTTGTGGCAGCGTCTAGTGTTGTTCGTACAGTGCTCGTTTTTTCCTTGAACACTATGAGCTGCGTTTTATTTGGATTAAAGCGGATTTTCCACTTAGTATAGTATGTTGATAGGTTAGGGAGGAAGTTGTTAATGCGGTTTCTTGCAGCCTTAACAAATTTGCTGCTAGAGTAAATTAATGTATCATCAGCATAATTCAGCATTACAACATTAGGAGATACGGGTTGAGGAATATCTGAGGTCTATAGCAGATATAAGATTGACCCTAAAATAGAGCCTTGGGGAACACCCGCGGTTATGTTGCGGGTTTCTGAGACAGAAGAATTTATTCTCACAACGAATTTTCTGGCAGAAAGATAAGAGGCTAAAAGCTTTGTTGTGTGAGAGTTTAGATTAAATATGGAGTGCAGTTTGTACAGAAGCCCTGAGATCCAGACGCAATCAAACGCCTTAGAAATATCGAGAGATATACACACAGTAGGGCTTTGGTTTTGGAGACCACTTGTAACATCGTGTGTAAGTTTTAGTAGAGCATGACATGTGGATTGTCGCTTACGGAATCCGAACTGAGAGTTAGGGATGAGGGCATTCTCATTGGCAAATGAGAGAAGATTTTGGTAGATCTTGCGTTCCAGTATCTTACTTAGTGTACTTAATAGGGATATTGGACGATAATTGCAAGGGCTATTACTACTACCGGGCTTCTTAATAGGAATTACTACCGCAGTTTTCCAGTTCTCTGGAAAGTGCGATGCATTAACTATATGATTAAGAAGAATGAGGATGGGAAGTAGATTCTGTGGGCGTAGCCTTTTAAATAGAAGCCGTGGGATTCCATCTAATCCAGTTGACTTTTTGTTATTTCCTGATCTTACGATCTCGGATAATTCGTCCGCAGTTAGAAAATTTGTAGTGTCTAAGGAGTGTGAAGCTATGTTTGTGTTGTTAAATTCACCGATGAAAGGAGTAAAAGATGGGAATAATCTGTTTGAGATGTATTCGTTTACTGTGTTCTCGAAGCCAGGAGTTGAGAGAGAATTATTTTGCTGATGAATCTTTGCAAAGTGTTCTGCGAGGCAATTTGCTATGTCCGTATCGGACTGGGCAATATTATTGCTGATTGGGTTAATGAGATGGTCAATTCGGGGTTTATATTTACGACCAGTTAATTGGTTGATGTTCTTGAAAAGATCACGATTTGGTTTGATGTTACTAAGTGACGCGACGCTACATAGCGTTAAGGTGGATTGGCCTGTATCAAATCCTTGAATACAAAATTCATCGCCGTTTTATACAAATCTTCATTGAGATTTGTATGTGAGAAACTGGAGAAAAGGAATGGGATATCTATTTTGAAAATGCACACATCTGGCTACAATCCAGATGGAGATAAGGATTTTAGAATTGTGTGTATGAGAAGGAAATGAATATATTTTAATATGGGATTGTTTGCATATGAAGATATGCATTGGGATTCGGGGTTTGTTTACGGATGGTAATTGAACATCTGGTTCAATTTGCCATGCGTTTGATTTTGTTTTTTAATTATAGGGAATTGGATGTAAGAGTGATAAACGAATATTTGATTCGATTATCGCGAATTTGGTTGGATCGGGGTAATGGATTTTGTAAATATGAGTTTGGGTATAGGGATTTGGATATATGAGTGGGGAAAGGAGATGGTGGGGCTTTTCAGAGTACTACAATGCGACCTTCCTAACAGAAGGCGAATTATCTCAATTTATAACATCACGCAACAACAAGCAGTCGAATAGGCTTAGGCGGAATTCCAAACCTTCTTTACAAAAGACTTCTCCCATCAAATCTAGTCCCTATTCTCATTCTTCTCAACAACATAATTAACGGATCACATTTCCCAGATAACTGAAAAACCACGGTTATAGTCCCTATCAGTAAGTCCAGTACTTCCAACAACCCCAGCAACTATCGTCCGATATCGTTATTAAACACATTAAGCAAGATATTCGGATGCAAGATATATCGAAATCTCCTTTCATTTGCTAATGACAACGCTATTATCCCAAATTCCCAGTTTGGCTTTCGCTCACAACTCTCCACCTGTCATGCTCTGTTAAAACTAATGCACGATGTCACAACTAATCTTCAAAACCAAAGCCCGACGGTCTGTATCTCCCTCGACATATCTAAAGCATTCGACTGTCTTTGGATCTCAGAACTGCTTTACAAGCTGCACTATATATTTGGATTAAACACCCACACCACCAAACTTCTCACTTCCTACGTCTCTGGTAGAAAATTCATGGTCAAAATAAATTCGTCTCTCTCCCAATCGTATAATATAATCGCTGGGGTTCCGCACGGTTCAATTCTTGGACCACTATTATACCTCCTCTATACTTCAGACATACCGCAGCCTCAATTACCCAATACCGTAATGTTGAATTACGCAGTCTACTCCAGTAGCAAGTTTGTAAAAGAGGCCAGAAACCGCATTAATAACTTCCTCCCAAATCTATCAAAATACTTCAATAAATGGAAAATTCGTCTAAATCTTTATAAAACCCAACTTATAGTGTTTAAGGGTAAAAATGAGCACTGCACAAGCAACACAAACTTAGACTCAAACTAAATAACATCCAGATAAAACCTTCTAAAACTTTGAAATATCTGGGAATAACCTTTTCCGATGACCTTTCATTCTCCACCCACATTAAAAATACCTTACGTAAAGCCACAATACAACTGAATCTCTGTAGGAGAGTGATGTGGAAACCCAACGGTCTCTCCCATAAAGTGAAACTGCTCATCTATAAACAAATAAGCAGACCCATACTCACATATGCGTGTCCACTGTGGTATCATATAACACCAGCCCAAATGGAGAAGCTACACACTTTCGAAAGGAAATGATTCAGGCTGGTCACTGGCCTCAACCGACAACCCAATTCTTACAAGTATTACAATAACAGCTTGCTATACAATGCCTCCAATATTGACCGTCTCGATAGGCGCTTCCTAGAGCTGTCTATCAAATTTATTGAAAACCTCCCAAATAATCCCAACACCATAATAACCTCACTACTGCCAACGCCTCTAGATAACAGGGCTCACTACCTGAATTGTCTCCACACCAGAACTCTCTTCACCTCTGGAAGATTGGTACATGACTCCAACGAGGTAGTGTACCATAACACCGAGCTGGCACCCAACCAGTTCAAATACTGTAACATACAACCATTCTCCTACATTCTACGTTTTAACGAACAACCGGAAAGTGCTACCCCATCCGAGACCACTAACTGACCATATCCCACGCCAACCTACCTCCTTAACCATAAATCCCTATATTCCCCAACTCACATTACATATTTAACTTATTATAATATCAATTGGGTTAGAGTTAAGTTAAGTATTAGTTTAGATTAAATTAAAAAATATAAATCCTGGTTTTCTGACCTTTTCCAGGAAAACTGTCAATATTAAAACCTATATACTCAAATAGTTATTCACGCATTCAGTTATGTTTGAAAAATGTGTAATGTATGCATGTAAACAAGTGTATCACTAGAATTATAAGTTAGCTGTAGTACTTAATGTAAACATTGATTATTGGTCAAATAAACTTGGTTGGTGGTTTAGATACTCGTATTTAATATACCTAAGCCCATTAAATGGACTTAGTGAAACAAAAAAGAAAGGCAACTTGCGGTTGCGATTTCTAGATCTTGCGGTGGGTTGTCGGTGGCAACCGTTTTTAAGTCGTCAAGTAATTTTTCTGGAAAAAAGAAGGACCAACTTCTTTTAGGGGCATGGTGACAGTTTTCTCCGCTGTTGGAGTGTACGTGTAGTATTCGCTAGCTGCCCTACCCGAAGCAGATATAATTTTATCATAGTCCTCTAAATCACTACAGATTGTACTAATTTTTGCATTATTGATGGGTTTGGTTTTGAAATGCTTGCATGTTATCTTACCGAGTTTTATTACGTCCTTAGTCTCCTAATAACTCACTATAATGGGAGGTACTTTCTCCTTCCTATTGATTCGTTGTTTCTGTTGTTCTTCCTGCTGCTACTGTTGTCGTTGATGTTGTTTTTGTTCACATTATTGTAAACCCGCGTGTTCCTTTTTTCCAGAGCTGATTTTACCTCTGCAAGGCTCATCTCTTTTTTTTTTTATAAGTTCGGCGATAATGTTGTCGAGCTCTTCATCAGACTTATTTTTTTCCACTGGCTATTTGACGGCCAGGTCTTTATATTAGTTCTTTGCTCCACAGTAGTGAGCATCACAGGGATACAAATTTCCATCATTTTTTCGTATTTCACGATCCTTGTTCGCATCTGATTTGTGCCTTTTGGCGGTTAAATTCGGTTGAAGATTCAACCTCCTCATTGTCTTTTTTGATATGACCTGACTTTCGTCCATGGTCAGCGCGTTACTTTTTTTAAAATGTTGTTTGTGGATTTTTTATGTCAATTTTTTGTTTATGTGCTGACACACGTGATCGAACCATTAAATATATTTTAGTAATCACGTGCACTCGTGCACTCTCTAATACTCTGGCAGCGTTTTTTTTTTTGTTGACGAGTGACGATCGATGTACTCGTGCAACAACTTTTCAGGTACTGCTTGCACGCTGTGATTGGCGAGTTCGATTCCCTGTGGCAGCATTACAAGATGTTGGGAAATATATTTGCAGCGAGCAACGTCGGTTATACCGTTGGCCGCGAAGAAGTCTGCATTTTTTTATTTTAAACACAGACACAACAAATTATTTTGTGATACTCTTAAATTACAAAGCAGAGGAGGAGAGGAAAAAGGGCTTGAAGTTGGCAATAAAGAAGACATTCATGGTGAAGTAGAGCCTCCCACTGCCATATACCTTTAGAAACGATTCTCGAGCTTAACCTCGTCACCTGAAGTTAATTATCATAGTAAACTGGTGCTCCATTCATTCAGAGGTAGTTGAAAGTTCCGTTTGTAGCATATGTAACCGCAATTAGATATACGCACAACTCTTATATAGAAAACGCCGCCTTTGTTGAAGCAACAACGTACACTTGATTAAACAGAGTATCGGTAGAACATATTTGGGGAGGTGTGCATTTGCCAAATTCGGCTGTGTAATGGCCGTGATAATACCTATAGATATATGTAGGGTGCGTGTAATTATTTATTTATTCAGCTTAACACGAGTCTTAACTTGCTACAACACCTTACCTAATAACCTGTCAGAAAAACAAAACATGACCTTAAAAAAAATCACACGATTTAAGAGTTATTTGGGTGTTTAAAAATTTTGAAATATTCACACCTTGTAGAAAATTTCATTTGATTTGAATACAGTTATATATTTTTTTGTTGCTAAAAATTCTCATCGAATGGGAAATAGCTATTTAGTCGTTGCTTTAAATATTTGTGAAGAAAAAATGTTTGTTCTCAACTTTTACTTTAGCAAATTGTCATCGGTCAATTGTGAACGAAAAGACTACTGGACTGCGATGGCAAATAAATTTAAAAACATCAGGAATTTATGAAGATTTCAGAAGGGTGCTATACTATTAGATTATCTGAGCAAAAGTAATATTTCTATTTTTGTTTAGGAGGGGCGAATTTGTATTTAATTCATAAACAATTCATGAATTTAATTTGATTCCCTTTAAACTTTTTCATTTTCATTATTTTGACATAATATTGCTTGTTTTATTTGATGATTGATAACATTATTACACGTAAAACCTGCCACCCCCCAAATACTTACCCTTAGAGCCACCCCGCACCATTAAGGGGGGAACCTCATGTAACATGAAATTTTTTAGCCATTTTTTGTTTTTGCCTAAATTTATAGGAAATTTCATCGAAAATACGAGAAAAAAGTTAGAAAGTGAACCGAGACCTCCTTGTACTTTATTTTCAAAAGAAAGTAAACAGTCTAATTGGGCGGAGCCACCAAAGAGGCTCGTAGTTTTCGACAACAGGAAAAAACGGCTCAATTAGAACAGTTCGATCAGTGCACGAGACAGATCAAAAACCAACCGATCCTAAGCTTTTTTGCGATTGTAGTGAAGAGTAAGCGATTTGAGCCAACACTATGAAGGTTAGAATCACTAAAAGGTAGAACCCAAGTCTCAAGGCATCAATCCACTGCCGCATACGGCATGGATATGAGTTGCTATTCTCAACTTCTCTTAATTGCAATGGGAATGCTATGTTAAATGCTATGGTATGTGGCTCACAAGTGCCAAAAGGAAAGACTATAACATTGACAGAGTTTGTGGGGAACGAAGTCGGGGCACCGAAATGGGCGCAGGGTTCTACTTCGTTCTCACCGATTTAATACAAAGTTCCGCTGACGCGAATCACCAGAGATATCCGAGAAGGCCACGAGAGTCAAAACACTGGTTGTTTTCAGTCGGCAAAATGTTCTCTTTATTTTATTCACCGATGGTTATTTTTGTACTTAATTAACTGAACATGAATTAAAAGTCACTTACAAATACCTTAATACATTCTCTTGCATCGTTCGAACGTACACCATACACAAACTATGCAACTCTCCGCACTATAATACTAACTATTACGAAGGTAATATTGGAAAATGACACTCTTATAATTTAAACGAAAACAAGATCCGGGTTGTACGCGTCCCGCAGCGCTACGGGACGCGGGAGAAAAACCAACCGGTGCGGTCAGTGGGTGGAATAAGACTCAATCGAGGGTTGGAATCTGGCTCTTGATTCACCCTCGATTCAGTGGTGGTGGATATCCTCTCAGCTAAGGATATATTTTTACTTACCACAAGAGAGACGTAGTCTCTCTTTGTGGAATAGAAAACCAGATCTCGTAATGAAGATCATGGTAGTATGTGTGTATGAGTGATCGTGAAGATCATATTGTTCAACTCATGCGCGAAGGCGATGGAAAAACAAAGCAGGAAAGCGGTAAAGACAAAAGGGACGTGGAGATCTTTGTTTATGGGGTGCATTGCGGCTAAATAAATAGACGGCAATGCATCGAGGAAGTGTGCTAAAAGAAAATATGGGACGAGAGCATCATAAAAGTCTTAGATGAGTGATGCTCTTGTGTAAATAGACGTGTTAGGTTCTGTAGTTGGTTTAGTCCAGGGAGCGAGTCTCCTAGTCCTTAAAAGAAGAAGGGATCTCTATAGACCGCTCCTGAAAAACGTCCTTCAAAGGCGTCGTTGCCGTGCTTCGTCTGATCCAGAGGGAAGAGCAACGTACTTAATTTGGCTTCGGTCCTTGTCTCCGCTGGTTTTCCATGGGGGGCCAGGTGATACTTCGCTATCTAAAAGAGTGTCTTTTGTGGAGGTACCACAGCTTTACTCGCTAGTTGTTGGATAAAACGAAAGGCTTGCTTTTTTTCCTTTGGTATATACAAGTGTTTATTTCAATAAAATGGTTCTCCTGGGCACTTCCTTCAGGGACCCTGCTCGATATTCTACTGCGGGGGCTCCTGGGGTACTTTCTCCAGGGACAATGAATGGTATTATACTGCGGCCCAGAGATCACTTTACTATTCCTTTATAAAGGAAAACAAATCGAGATTTGTATCTCAAAAATGGGCAATTTCTTACACGAATCTCGATTTTTGTATGCTGAGTGAGATGCTCAGTGTTTATTTAAGATAAGAATTCAATTTCTTGAGTTTTTACGAAACTATTGGATTCGGGTTTCTATTTGTTTTACTTGATGGAATTTTTCAAATAGAGATAACGATCTCTGAATTTTGGATTTTGATGATGCCGTGGGGCAAATGTGAAACGATAAACGAATATTAGATTCGTTTATTGTGAATTTTAATTTTAATTCGAATTTTGGATTACATTTTGCCGTGGGGGCAAATGTTAAGCGATAAACGAATGTTTGATTCCTTTATTGCGAATTTTGGATCATGTTTGGGTTTTTTCGGGTTTTGACAGGATTTTGGGTTTTAGGGTAATATTGCTAGGATTTGGATGTAGGAATGGGGGAAAAGGGTGGTAGGGCTTTTTAGAACACTACATACGAATAGCCATCAGAGAACGGTGCTAATGGATTACAATACTTTATACAATGACAATTGTATATCGTATCTTGGGTCGGTAGCCGAAACGATCCCTTACTTGCATTTGTATATGCAGGGTAATTCGTTTGTGGCAATGAACGAGATTGGTGATTGTTTATTCTTTTAGTTTTAGACGAGGGATCGTGGTCGGGTATATTCAGCTGAACAAACAAGCTGCCCGACACTGCTTTGGCCGTTGGACAATGGAATCGCCAGCCAATGTGTATGTAAGACATTGTTGTACACATGTAAGGCTGGGAATAGCCAAATCAAGGTTAAGATTCCCTGATTATGCGGTTACATTATATGTGAACCGATAACTTTTCTTTTCAGGGATATTGTGTTTGGCCTTGGTGAATTCCTTTCAGAAGATAGTTATGATGGGTAAGTACTTGATAAATTCTTTCAGGGAATTTATGAAATGCATTGGATGCATGGATGAAGGAATTCTTATGGTGAGTTTAATGCAATGCCCTAGGTGCATTAATTTCTTACGGGAAGGAAAGGTTTACAGGCGTGCTGGTGCGTGAGATGCAAAAAGGGGTTGCGAATATGGGGGGTTCTTCAGGTGAGCTTTAAGAACCCCCACAAGGTCATTAAAAAACTGGATAACGCCATCTGTGTGTAGAATCGACAATTACCTCCTTGCCAATCTATTAGATAAAACGTTGTGTTGACTTCCTCAATTCCAGTCAAGCCGCTAAAGAAAAGGTATGTCCGACCCTACAAATCAAATGATCAGTTTCCAATTCGAAAAATTAAATCGCTGCATCTTCACTGTATCAATTTACGTGTAATTGCATATCGCATAATGAACGCATTCCACAATAATTTGTGTGATTTGCCTAACGTGGTCTTGGTTGGTTAGACCGACTCATTCCTACATACGGGAACAACTCAAATTAGAAATTCATCAGTATTACAATTCTAGGAAAAGGGGTGCAAATATTACGACTGGCGTCGTTATTCATCACATGCTTTCAGCCAACTCCAGTTATCGTTCACTTATTATGCAAATTCGTTCTTGCCGTAAGGCAGTACTCGTAATCAAGAATTCTATTTTGTACTGATTACTCTCTCTATCATAGTTGAAGCACATGCCAGGGAAAAATTATCCAACGACATTTAAAAAAACCCCTACATTGGCTTGGCATTACCCTAGTTAAATTTTCCGTAGGAATTAACCCCAGGTGGCTCCATAACAACTAACTGTTATATGCCTTCTAACAGGTGTGTGAATTGTCCACAAGTACCTGACGTCTTCGATACACCCGTATTATTGGTTAAAGGCTTTAACCCTTTAAAGAGAGGGCAAATCAAGAAACACAGAATGAATTAAAAACATAACCGCCTCACTGATTCTTTCATACATTTTACTGCTGCACAATCGTCCGGTCTCAAACTTCTCCAAAGTCATAATCAATCAATTACTTTTGTAAGAGTTAAGGGGCTTTAGCAACAGACCTGTGTTCTGCAATTCCTTCGCAACAAGCCGCAAATCTGCACATTTTCCACAAACCAGAGAGGAATTCGCTCATTCGTTAACCACCAGCGATTTAGTATCATTTCGATCAGCGCATGCCGAAAACCGGGTTTCTCACCTGTCACGGAAGCTATTGTGATTTGCTCTGTACCGAGCAGTCGATCCATCAAGACACTAGTAAATAAAACCTGCCTCTGGTCTAGTCACTGCTACCTGCATTCACAGCTCATTAAGCCCACATCTAAACGCATCGCAGAGCTTCTAAGCTTTGTTTTCGATATACAACTTAAATGGTTTTCCTCCGCGAAATCGTATCACGAGGCCAATGGAGGCATTTAGTTGTTTATTTACTTTTGCCTTCTTACTTTGCGGCGGTATCGAAACCAGTTTCACCGAGTCCAATCTCTCCGGAAATCAACGTAATGAAAAGAGTAACGCCAACAATAGCAACAGTACCAACAGCTGGAGCAGCAACAAAGTTTATGAACGCGATGCCAAAATATTTTTGCAATCGAAATGTGCAACATGTTTCTGGTCTGACGGCCGATTGGAATGACGTCTTTCGTAATGTACCTCCATCTCTTCTTCCCGTTAAATAGCCAACTGCACTAACTCGTTGGGACCAGCACCCCATCGCCGAGCCTTGCAGTCAACCTGAGCCCCCTCAGCCTTCCGGTGAGACCAGTACCTGCGGTAGTGTAGAGTAGACACAGGTTGGCCCACACCACCGAGTAACCGGGTACCCACGGTAGCTACCTATACCACAAATCTGGACCAATTGACGAGTACTCGCGCGACCAGTGTGCGGATCGGCTGAAGACAATTTGCCCACTGAACGGTACTCTCGGGTATTTACCAGTCCCAGTTTCACCAGACTATCACACGATACTCTGTCGAGTAAATTGCGCGACGTTTACTTCGCTGGTCACTTTTCACGCTCAGATCACGGGAAAGTCGCTTTTTCCGCCACCTGTTCCATCTAACTGGCTGCCGTAAGCTTGAGGCGAACCGTTGGATTGCAAAAGGAGTATGCAGATCCTCCTGCCGTCTCCGCGCCGGCAGCAGTGGTGGGGATAACATTTCCGTTTTGTCGTCTGTCGCGGTTGTTGGACTCGAAATGGGGGTTTTTAGGGTGCATCCGATAGGAGTAGATGTCCTAATCGTTTGCGTTCCGCATTGTTGGGCACACACATTGCCGATTGCGGTGGAACTGGGTTGCGCTTATGACATTTGAAAGGCCCAAAATAGCCGACTGGAAAATTCGTCATGCATTGTAGATTCATAGAAGGCTAACGGAAGCGAGTATCAATCCGAAAAATGTAAGCGTTGATCATTATGTTCCCCTCTCTTGCTATCGTGTATGTCAATTAGCCCTTGAACCGACACTTATCGGATAAATGACAAAACAAAATGGGTTATGAAATCGCATTATGCTGGAAAGGGGGAAATGAGATATCGATTGATATTCGTTCTAAGAGATTACGATTATACTTCAATGCTCACAATAATCGCGTCATTACCTGATAAGACGCAGCCCCGCATCGAACAATGGATAGAGTTCACTTTTGTAGTTGGAGTTTGAATTGCAGCAGACGGGTATTGAGTGTTTTTTAACAGGGAAGCTTTTTAAAACATCATATTTACAACCAAGTAGTTACAATAGAATGTTGGATTTTAATATTAAAATTAAGGCAGCTAGATCATGAAATATTCGGTTGGGTTTTTATGTTTCAAGACTTTATTTTAGATGGTTAGGATTGTCTGATTAGGTTTTGGTTTTTTTTACTTCTCTCAAGAAAGGCGAACTTATAGCACTGTGTCGCCACACCGATATGCAATTTTTTCAATCGGGTCCATCGGTCAAGGTCCGAGAGATGATTAACGACTTCTTCCAACCATGTCACGGACCCTACAGTATAATGGGGTGCTATATCTCTGGTCGGCTGGACATTAACACCTAAACTACCACCCACTAGCCCTGCCGAACTGCCACAATAGCTTAACTTACACATTTTACACCCAATAATTGACAACACAGTTGAGAAACAAAAAAAACTATTAAGGAATTTCGGTTGGTACGGATTGCCACTTTTCTAACGATCGCAAGTCTGAAATTGTTTGATCAAACTTTTACGAGATATACTAGATGTATACATAAGTTTGCCGGTTTCTTTGGTAAAAAAAAGTACGTAATTTTCTGCAAAATTAATTCTTTTTTATTCAAAATATTGGCCTTCGGCTTCTACACAATTCGCCCATCTTTCAAGTAATTTATGAATAGCATGCCAGAAAAACTGCTTGTTTTTCGCGGCAAACCATTCGCCATCCTCGAAATGGCTGAACTGCTACTCTGCGAACGCGAGCCCCATTGATGCGAAGAGGTGATAGTCAGATGGCGCCAAGTCTGGTGAGTACGGCGGGTGCAGAAGGATGTCCCATCCAAGCGATTTCAATGTGTCTTTCACTAGTTTTGCTGTGTTCTGCGTACTTTTCGGTGGCGCCATCTCTTAGTTATAGGAAAAAACGTATGCATACACCTGGTATTGATCTTCCCCATTGCCCGTAAACGTCTGCTGATTGTTTCCCGTGACACATGTAATGCTTCTGCTAATTGCCGTTGAGTTTGAGTTGGGTCTGTGGGGAAGAAGTCATGTGCACCGGCGTACGGCGCAGATTTACTTTCTGCCTCCATCATACACTCAAAGGCACCAACACGTATTGTCCACAAGCGAAAAGAATAAATACACCGTCAACCAGAAGCAAGTAAAAGGAAAACGCACTTTTTATTTATTATAAAAGGTTCTTTTATTTCACAATACCTTTTTCTATTTTAGTTAGATTACTGGCTGCACAAGAAAAGTTACTTTCTATTCGGTAACGCGCTTACTCGACTCGACTTAATTATCTTCGCGTCCTCGTGCGCACCGGGGAGCGGGAGTGAACACGACCGGCCCGGTCGGTGGATGGAAAAGGACTCAACGATATCAATTCGCTGGCTAAGGAAATTCGGCCAGTGAAGCTGGCTCTCTTAAGAGGAATACCTGGTCTAGAATTTTGAAAAAATCGATTTTTTTCTTTTTATATTTTCTTATAGTTTATACTTTTAAGAATATATATATGCTTTAAAATTCCAATCATTGGCGAAGTTACAGCTGCTTTAGCAATATTATGTCACTTGAAGCTACTATTATACCCTGAAATTTTTAGACGCGTTTTTCTCGAAACTGTCTTTTTTAAAACAATACCCACGATTTTTCAAGTTCTACTGAAGCGATTTACTTCATTTAGTATATATCTTCTTTATAGGCTTTTCTAATGCATGAACTATCCTCATCCCCAAATTTCAATGTTAACTATTTTTAAAAATTTCGAAAAACTAAAAAAAAGTGGTACAAAAATAAATTTTTTTTTCAAGCAGGCGTCAACTTTTTTTAGTTCCAACGATTGAGTCATTTCTGTAAATTAATAATCTTCTTTTTTTTTAGATTGCTAGGAGGGTTAAAACGTGGGTATGGTCGCGTGCCAACTTTTTGACTTCATCAGCTGCTAACCTTTTGAATTTTGATTTTTTACTCTCAATTTTTTTTACTGTATTCTTGAAATATTAATAAACATCCTATAAAAAAATGAATAGTAAAAATATTGATTGCTTTTTTTTACAGCACTTCGAAAATTGCGTTAAATTCGTGCGTCTAGACCAGAATACCCCCTTAATTTAAGGATGCATTTTCTATCCCAAGAGAGAAACGTAAAGTCTCTCTTTGGGGCTAGGTAACCAGATCTCATAGAGAAGATCTTAGAGATACACATGTATGTGTGCACATTGGTTCTTTCATGGAACAAAGCCATGAGAACGAATCTGAAAACAAAGAAAGGGAATAATGTGCATCATTGAAATGTGAGTTCGGCTAAGTAAACAAGCCGAATCTCATTGGGTGCTAATTGGGTTTCTGTTTGTTCACGCCGCTAGGTCATGAGAAGCAGATCCAGAACTATGGGAATACAAAGAGATCGGGTAGATCATTGTCTAAGATGTGCGATGCAACTGTAAGGATAGCCGCAATTGCACCATGCACATGGTGCTAATTTGATTTTATGCATGTTTACACGCGAAGGAATTCGGTTTATGGCACTTGACGCTAGATGCGGTATTTGCTTTTGTCCCTTGGACACACCCTTGGGTCTGCTAGGAATGTGCATGTGGGAAAATTAGGGTGCACATGAGGGACAAAATTGCTTGGCAAACAATGGTGCCGGAATAGTTTTCCTACTTATGATACATGTATGCAGACGAATTATTTTCCAGCGAATCTTACTGGTGCATTGGATGTGTAAACAGAATCATTCAGGAATTTTCATGAAATGCGTTGAAAGCATTAATGTCCTTGAGAAAGGAAATGTTGTCAGTTGCCAATGCAATTGCATTGGCGGGAAACAATGGGAGTTGGGTTGTAGTTAGGGGGGTTCTTCGGGTAGGCTTAAAATAACCCCCACAGGTCATCATCCAATAACTCCTGCAATTGCTCGTCTTCACAGAGCGCTCATTGTCTTTCACATTGAAACCACCACTTTTAAATTGTCGAAACCATGTCTCACATGTTCCAATTGATGCCGCGTGTTCACCATATGTTTCTACCAGCAAACGATGACTTTCAACAGTCTTTTTCGTTTGATTAAATAAGAAAAGCAGTGCGTGGCGCATTTGTTCTATTTCAGGCACAAAACTCGACATGATCACTGAACGATAAAACAAAGATGCTAGTTTTTGGCGGACTCAACTTGTGTGTGTTTGTAGTTAAATCTCAGACGAGCAAAATGACGTATGTGTCGAATTATACGCTGCGTACTTTTCGCTGGCGCCATCTCTTAGTTAAACCGGAAAAAAACTTGTGCATACACCTGATATGTCACCATAGCCACTTGTCGAAAAAATAATAGGTTTATTTTCCCCAAAATATAAGATATCGATTCGCGTGTTTGAATGTCAGCTACGTTATCATATATTCCCTACCTAAATGGAAAAGTATCGTGCCTTTGAGAGGCAGTGTTTGAGAGTATGAATATAAGAAATACTATTGTGGTATAAACCGACCTATTTTCGCATTCAAATCACCAAGAACGATTTTCACATCGTATCTTGGGCAGGCCCCTCAATAGTATAGTGGTTAGTATACCCACCTGTCACGCGGGAGACCGGGGTTCGATTCCCCGTCGGGGAGCCTCTGGCGCTAGACTAATGACCTTGCCCAAAAAAAAAACAAATCATTATGGAAAATGTATAATAACAAGCCTCAGGACTTGCTAAATAAGGCCAGGACCGGTTCCCGATGATTGTGGTATAAAAATATTCGCCTTATTAATTCAAAAATATTCATCTTAGAACTAACTATTACTTTGAGCTGACAATTAATCACAAAACTGTCTTTTTATTTTCACATGTACCTGCCTATCAAAAGTACCCTGCTCCGATTGACTGTGAATTATAACACTAAAGAAAATTCGGTCTGTCCTGTTTATTTACCACGATTTCCCTAAAACTAGCGACAAAGAAATATTATACTATGGAAATAGCAAGAACACATCAGGTTGTATAAAATTCAATACGGCTGTCGACTATTTTCCTGCTGTACCCAAACTCAACCCGTGTCAAGTGTTCTTTAGCCGAACTACACAATTGTGGAATAGCCTACTTGATGATTATACGTTTCCTCGTCACTGTAACATACATACATTCAACGCCAATGTACATCCGTAATTTCTTTCCTTGTCCTCTCCTTCTTCTTCCATGGCACGTCAAAATCCTTTTTTGAGTGAACGTTTGTATAAAAAAGGAGTAAATCTGACAGAAATTGTCTTCAAACAATCTTCTAGTGACTCGATGATGAAGAAAGGACTGTGGCGGTTCTACGAACCACACGATATCGTCGTTCCACCAAGGAACTACTCACCTATGTCCAAATTACACACGCTCAAAAGTCCTCCTTTCCACCTGAAACAAAGGTTACATGCATCTGGGAGGCAACAACCACACGTATCCACAGATACGTGGGTCACAAGTCCTACCAATTGTCCTACGCCTGCACGGCGATCGAAGGACCCAAATAGCATAGAAATTGTGTACCAATCCATTAACTGGATATACACAAACGGTTGGCCCAGCTGCGCCAGATGTCAACAGACATCTCATCTCCGGCGATAAGTTAATTGCTGGAAAACTACCTCGGCTAAACAAAGACCAATGCGAGGCAGCAGCAATAAACCAATGCTGTTCCCATAGGGATATGTAAACAACGATAATTACATTATACCATGATCAGCTAGAAGAAAATCCTCACCCGATTGTTTACGTAACCCATCCATTAGAGGTGTGCAGCATGCAGCAATAACCTCCGCGTCTGTATGTGTGAGCACGATCTTGACTGGTGGAAAGATTCTCGATAAGAGAAAGTCACCACCCAAGAAAAGTGAAAGGAGGAAAAAGAAAACGATGGGGTGAATAGGATCATTCCCGAGAGAAAGTAACCACAGTCGTCACAGAGAAACCTTACGAGGAGGTCGGTCCGCGCCGTGTAATATACTTAATAAGTCCGTACGATTCCGACGTCCAACGCACACTCAAATAACGCGCAGTAAAATTACAAGTCCTCACAACCTGTGAAAGTTGTTACGATTTTCGCGAAAGATGTCTTCTGTTCGGTGTCTTTTTTTTTTTTTTTTTTTTTGGGGGACAGTGCTGGCAGAGCGCATCATTCGTTCTGGTTTCGTTTTGTTTTTCTGCGAACAGTGTTCGGCGGAACATTGCATCAACAGTCGACTCACAAAAAACCGCCAAAGGACCTCCCATCGCCTCCTTCAAAATGCCTTTCCCTTCCCTTTCTACCTGTTCTTGTTTCGTTTTTATTCCTCTGTATATCGGGTGATTCAATTAGAGGGACTTTTACCCAATAGAGATTTTATGACAGCTCGAACTGTCAAGTTGTCATGTTCAGTATTGTTTGACATTTCATCACGGAAAGACTTATCTTAGCATGGCGTCTAACTTTTGTTCAGCTGCATCACCAAAACCAACGTCCACCGAGGAATGTGTTTTGTGTTTTATGAGCAAATGATCGTCCATATAATAGACCTAGCGAACGCACAATTGGTATAACATAGAAAAATTTGAAACTCTATTGTCATTATTGGATAATGCGCGGCAAATAGACCAATAGACCGGCCTGGCTTGTCGGGTGCAACAACTTGGCGCATTTTACGTCAAGATCTTGGTTTAAAAACACACAAAATCCAACTCGGGTTAGCATTGAAGACGGTCGACTTCCTACCATTACTTTCATACAAGACAACGGCTTGGTATGGTTTGTGGGCTGGTGGAATCATTAATCCACATTTCTTTATAAATCAGGCCGGCCGGAACGTAATTGAGAATGTCGTTCGTTATCGGGCCATAAAAATGGACTATTTGTTCTTGAGGTAGAAGTTGACCTAGTTGACATTTGGTTCCAGCAGGATAGCGTCATTTATAACACGGCCTGTAAAATCATAGAAATATTGTGAGAACAATTCGCTAAAGAGGTGATTTCACGGACCGGTGAATTGGTAGCGTAAATCGCGTGCTGCCACACCTCCTGACATGACTCTTGCTATTGTGTAGTCCGGTAAAATTCCCAAGTCGTACGTTGGGTCCCGATAATCACCGATGAAGTAACGCTCTATTAAGTTATAAGCTCCGTGAAATGTTTGGGAGAAGTCCTTGAACATCTATCCGAGCTTAATTAATGCTCTGTAACGGAACGAGTTTTGGGAGATGAACTGCAACGTGGTGCGATCCATTCGATTGTCTTGTGGAGTGCATATAAACCGAATTGCGCGGAACAATACCACGAATCTCCAAAGAACAGTACCCGTGATAATATCTGCAAAGCAGAGAGAGGTCAGCTACGCGCCTTCGATGTGATAGCGACTATAGTCCCGACGTCAACGCCCTGTCTCCGATCAGGCGGGTCGTTCGTCTCCGTATGCTCTCATGTAGGTTGAGGGTATGCTTAGGAGCGGAGCTCCAAACATGAGAGCAATATTCGAGCGTCGGTTTAATTTGGGGTTTATATGGGAGGACAAGTTTGGGCCGGAGTAAAACATTTCTTGGCTATAAAAAGATAACTCCGTTTTCCAGACGCCGATCTGGCGATGTTCGACCCGTGTTTAAGACACGATACATTCCCACAGACCGTGACGCCGAGTAAATTCATGCTTTCCTCAAATTCGAAGGCCGGGCCATTCATCATCAGCTGTAGAATCGATGATCCACTTTTCTTTGTGAATGTTGTATTGGGTGGTACCACATGAAATGTCCGATTTTCTTTTAGACGGAAATAAGAAGTTCTCGAGTGAATATCTGTGCCAGAACGTTAAATTTTCTTTTTTTATAAAGTAAAGTGTTACGTGTGCTTGACGTGTGAGAATTTTAGGGTTCGTTACAAGTACAGTTATTTTTTTTTTTCAGGAAATGTTTACCATGCTATCGGCAGTTCAAATTCGAACCCTCTTCCTTTATGAATTTAAAATTGGACATAATGCGTCATTGACAATGAAAAGCATACCGACGCATTTGAGGATGTAGCGGTAAACAAACGCACTATACGACGTTGCTTTGGAAAGTTCCGTTCGGGAGGTTTGAATTCGCGGAAAATAAATTCGTGAACACATTAGCTTTGTCCTTTGAATTTGTGACAAGTGTTCCGATGTCCGTCACTAACGGTGGAAAAGAGGAGGTAGCGAAATTATTGTTTACTGTCCTTGCCATTGATCAGAAGGGACGCGAACCAGTTGGGCAGTCAAGAAGTTTATTGGTCACTCTGTCGTTGTAAGCCTTTTTCGCGGTATCAGTCGCCTGGTTGCACGCGTTTCGGTTTCTAACAAAACTCGTTTCATTAACATCGGTGAGATTGGAACGCCATTGTTTAAAAGCGCTATAATCTGCTCGCATTTTTTATCAAACCAAGGCTAATCAGATGAATTTCATTTGATGGAACGGGGAATTCAAATCTCCATTCCAAGCAGAACAATCTTCGTGACCGACTTCGCGCAAGCGAAAACACCGAAGTCTCCAAAGCACACCTCCGACCACAGAAAGGATGCGAAGAAATCTCGCAAATCGTGCCAGTTAGCAGCCTCATACCTCCATACATGACGAACCTGCTTAGGTCGGTTATTCGTTTGAAATGCAAGTGACTGTGCGACCAAGCAGTGATCTGAGTTTCCCAGTGGTGCAGCAACTTCCGCGGTATAAATGCTCGGCTCCGATGTCAAAAACAGGTCCAGAGTGTTCGCATAATCACTCCAGGTTTCCGGCAGTCGCGTAGGTTCCTCTACGAGTTGAGTCGAATTGCGGCTAACAGCGAAAATCTCGGCCCTGTTAGAATGTACCAACCAGCCGGAGTTGTGTACATTAAAATCGCCAAGGGTTTTCAGAATTTTATGACAGTGGTTGATCTGTATTTAGTAGACAGTACGTGAAAGATGTTCGAAAAGTGTCGCCGGTCGATCATCGTTCGGGGAGCGGTAAAGACAACAAAGAAATTTAATAGAATTCCCCAGCACGACCTTCAGCCACATGATGTCCAAGTTGATGGGTTCTAAAGCTTCCATCCGTTGGCAAGCTAGATCAGACCGCGTGCAGACGCAGACTATACCCTTAAAACGGAATCTCGAATGCAAGTCGTATCGTGAGCAATGCAGATATGTCGAATCAGTTGACAGGTCGACCTCTCAGTTAGGGCAAGGATATCAGATTTCGCTGTTTGCAAATATTGGTGGATGACGTTTACATTCGTATCGGTGAAACCGATGCCCCTGACGTTGCAAAATGCCGTTATCAGTCGAACGTCAACAGAGTTTCGAGAACGAACCCGATTACACGATGACGAATACCTTAAAGTTCGCTTATTTATCAAAATATTTGCATAATGTTCCCCGTGACATAGTCTACCGACTACCACCTAAACCGACCTTTTCTCGAACCGGTCCATCAACCAAGCTCCGAAAGATGGCCAGGGATTTCTCACGACAATTTCACGGAGCCTATAGCTTGATGGGGTGGTATTTCGCCGGACGATAGGGCGTTGGGACCCCACCTACCACTCGGCTTTTAGTCGCCTCTTACGACAAGCCGGCCTAACTGTGAGTATATTCCAACTCGCTCTACTCACTAGGTTTGGTAAGAAATATCAATAGATAATACCAGCTTAAAATAGAGTTTTTGAACTTCATTTCAACGGATGCCACTATGACAGACTTTGTAAGAACTAGAAAATCTTGCAACCAAACGATTGATACCGCAAAGAAGAAGAGTCAAGACCGGAAAGTACCCTACAAACTACCAGAATGCCGAACTAATTCACGTCCCTTCTGATCAACACCAAAAAGGTATTAGCCATAACATTAGTTCCTCTGTTAAGGACGGACAGCGGAACTGCAGATACAAATTCGAAAAAAAGCGGTACAGGATTTCGTTTATCGACGAAATCGTTATTTACAGCTTCGCAATATTTTCATGTGTTCGAGGTGTTTAACATGGTTACTCCATCAAAACAAAACCTAACGGAATGAATCTTCGTTCTCATCATCAAACATTGTTTTCTTATTCAGCATGCAACCTTGCATTCGTTTGTTGATGGGCTTGCATTTTTTACTATTCGCTGTCAATTCTTCTTCATTATTTTCATCTCTAAGTCGTTTCCGTTCTTTTATAATTAGTATCATTTATTCTGTGCTACTCTTTGTTGTTTAGTTAACTCTTCTCTGGTGATTATTGGTATTGTGGATAGTTTGGTAAATGTCTACGTCTCCATATGGTCGGATCCGTACTCATTATCTTCTCATCGCTCTATGTTTTTGGTGTGTCTAATTCAGCTTCTGACTTCTTCCACGAAACAACGAAAACGTGTGAAAAGTTTTCTCTCTTCGAGTCTTTGACAATATCTTCGGTTTCGTTCTGCCAGGATCCATGCTATATTTCCCAAATATACACTTCCCATTATCATATTTATTTCTTTGAAATCAATTGGCGATCGGTTTGCCTTTTGTGGCGAGATCACTCATGCGGTCAGGGATGCTTTCATTGGTTGAACAATGTGAGATCGACTGTTATTACGAGGGCAGTTTGATAATTCAGTGTATTTTTGAATAAAAGATTTTGTTTTGTTGGCAAATTAGCATTTTATTTCTCAACATAGTGTCCTTTAATCTCGATGTATTTAGTCCAGCGTTTTTCCAATTTTTTTATTCCTTCCAAATAATAGGTTTCCTCAAGCCCCTCAAATAGACAATTCGACCAAAATCTCTTACCATCCAGCCATTTCTTTAGGTTTGGAAACAGGAAATAGCCGCAGAGGGCCAAATCTGGAGAACAAGCTGGATGGGGTAGCAGTTCGTACCCGAATTTATATTCGTACCCCAACCAGTCAACCAAACAATAGACTCCCATTCCTAAATTCTCAGTACGTGATCTTATCCGGAACCCCCTCCTAATTCTGCCCTCAATACGAATTCGCGTCCTTGTTCCCCCGCTGCTCCCTTCTTTCCCATTATAACTTGTCTGCAACCAATGCTTACCCACCCCCTCCCCGCAAATCCCGCACACTTCCCGCCCTCCTTAATCATAACGAAACTGCTCGCCCCACACAACCCCCCGCCCCCACCTCTAATCCCTCCCTCTTTTAGACCTCAAAACCGGCGCGAAGTATTCCAATTTTCACAGATCACATACTCTCAACTCCCCCCCCCCCCCCCCCCCACATTACATGTCCACTCATCCACAGAACCCAACTCGAGACCGATTCTCGCACCACCCCATCTCGCATTTAGATCTCGCCCCCGCCCAACTCATCCTTCCCCCAGACATTTAAATGATCCGCTCTTACCCCCCAACTGTCAAACTTACACCGCAAGCCATAAATTCTTCTGATAATCGGTATGTCTTGTTTAAATTTAGAAATAAAATGACCTAAGAGAATGTCCGCCTCTATCTTTCATCTTCACGACAAATCTGATTCTGTCTGTTATGAAGGTAAAACGAAGACCAGCGTCATGGTTTCCATTCAGCAGGAAGGTCTACCTACTGACTTTCCTCGCCTTCGCAACCTGTTTATTAAATTCCATAAAAATTTCAATATACTCCCAAATAAAGTGTCAAAAGATCTCTCGGCCTTTCGCCAATATATTGACAATAAAGTGGCCAATCCAGAAAATGACAAGCCTTTTTGACCCTAATCAGCCCCCCCCCCCCCCCCCCATCTCAAAACTCTCAACACCATCCCCCTAACCATCTACTACCAGAATGTTAGAGGTATCCGCTCTAAAACGCAATCGACTCTGGAAAATGCACATTCCCTCCCCTTCGATATATACCCTCTGGCTGAGACCAACCTTATCCCTAGTATTAACAATCTAGAACTATTCCCTTCCTCCTTTAACGTTTTTCGCGATGACTATGTTCATCGACTAGGTCCCAATTCCCCATGCCGTGGAGTGCTGCTTGCCATTCAAAATAGACTCTCCTCATCCCTCATTGCCATCTCGTCTTCTCCCAATCTCGACTATGTCGCAATAAAAATCGACCAGCGCCCTAAGTCTCTATACGTTATTTGGTTCTATATACCTCCTTCACGACTGATCGTGTCATATGAACTCGCAATAGAAGCGGTACATCACCTAACCGAGTTAAGCACTTCCCTAGACGATATCATTGTTCTTGGCGATTTTAACTTCCCCCTCCTTCAATGGACATTGGCAGACGATCAATCCTTTTACACCTCAAACCCTACAAGTTCCAAGGAACGTATTTTTATAAACGGTCTCATCGACTCATGCCTCCGTCAAATAAGCAATGTCTCAAATCATATGGGGAGACAACTGGACCCCGTGTTTACAACGAACCTCCACAACTCCACAGTTGCCTCTCATCCACATGCCCTCTCAACCATTGACAATTACCATCCCCACTTCTCTTATCCGTATATCGTGATCACGTATCCCAACCCTCTCTACCCTACGACAGCTATTCCTACAACTTCCACAAACCGAACTTTCGCTTTCTAAATGAGCATCTTGGCAAAATCGTATTTCGCTTTGACTATCTAGGGGTAGACGAGGCTACAGCCACTCTCTATAAAGAGGTCTACTAGGTCATTGCCCTATATGTCCCCTATTCTCGACACCGGTCATTGGCGTCATCGCCCCCCATGGTACAACCACACAATCCGCAATCTTCGGAACAAGAGTAATAACTTGTGGAACATTTTCTAAAAACGCGTTCCTCCCAAGACTAGTCCAACTATCCCGGTTCCTTTAGAAATTTACCGAGCTTTACAACTCCCTCTACTCCGACTACCTCCCAAAAACACAATCCAACTTGATAAACAACCCCAAATATTTTTCCCAGTTTATAAATTACAAACGGAAATCCGACGCCTATCCTAACTCCCTTTCCTATGACTCGATTACTTCAACCGACCCCCAAACTATTGCCAATCTATTCGCTTCTGTCTTCAAAAAATCCTTCACGGACATCTCTTTCGAGTCTAACCGCTCTTATTTCAAAGACATGCCCGAATTCTCCTTTGGCCCCTTCATCTCTCAAATTATCCAGCATCACCTAGTTGGAGAAAAATTAAACGTGCTTAAAGCCGAGTTCAGCCCTGGGCCTGATGGACTTCCAGCTGTCCTTTTAAAAAAATGTTACTAATCTCTTTCTCTCCCGCTATCAAAGATATTCAGTATATCCCTTACACAAGGTGTCTTCCCAAATATTTGGAAATCCTCTTTTGTCACCCCCATACATAAGAAGGGGCCAAAAAAGGATATTAGTAACTACCGTCCCATCGCCAAACTGTCACATATTCCAAAACTGTTCGAAGGCATTCTTTACAACGCGTTATGTTTTCGCTGCAAATCCATCATCTTACCCAAACACCACGGTTTCCGTACGGGTAGGTCGACCACCGCCAATCTAGTTGAATTCTCATTCCACGCTCTCTGTGCCTAAGAGAACGGCAACGATGTCGATGTAATCACAACCGATTTCAGCAAGGCCTTTGACCAAATTTTACACAACCTCTTCCTCTTTAAGCTATCCTCCTTTGGTTTCGAACGCCTATTGATTAAGTGGTTTTCTTCCTATCTGAAAGCTCGAACCTACCGTGTAAGATTCAGATGTTCCCTTTCCAATTCCTTTCTTCCCACGTCGGGGGTTCCCCAGGGAAGTGATTTGGGACCCCTCCTATTTATGCTTACCATTAACGACATAGACTCCAATATCAAATACTCGTCCATCTCTCTCTACGCGGATGACACTAAACTCTACAAAACGATCCTCTCTCCTCTCGACTCCTCACTTCTCGAATTGAATCTCGATAGCTTCTCAACTTGGTGCCTTAACATCTGCCTCGAACTCAATGTTGTTAAATGTCACTCTATTACCTTCTTCCGTAAACACCCCCCTTCCCTGCCACGTTCCTATTTCCTACTATACCAGCAGATATCATCTGTACCTTCGATACGTGATCATGGGATCTTTTGTAACAGGGAGCTTAACTTCATCCCAAATATTGATGACATTATCCTTAAGGCCAACTCTGCCCTTGGATTTGTGAAGTGCTGGTCGAAAGAATTCTCTACCCCCTACGTTCACTCTACATAGCCTTCGTCCGTCCCCTTCTAGAATACGCCAGTCAGGTCTGGTCTCCTCACTACTCGTAGCATATTCGCAGGATCGAAAGCGTGCAACGTCGTTTTCTGCGTTTTTTCCTACGTGGACTGAACTGGGAAAATCCTCGGACACCCCCCCCCCCCCCAAACCAAAAGCCGTCTCTATAAACCTCAACACACTTGAAGAGCGCAGAATTCATGCCGATATCCTTTTCATCCACCGTCTCCTCTCAGACTCAATTAACTATCCAAGCTTGCTCTCCTCCATCACACCCCACACTAACCCCCGTAACCGCCGAAACCGTCGTCTCTTCTATTTGCCCGCCCACCACACTTCATACGGCTCTAATGAACCCATTTCGCGAATCCTGCGGTGGGCAAACTTTTACCCTCCCTCCTTCAATTGCAATTTTACCTCTACTGCTCTCAAACTTCGTCCCCTCTCTACCCTCTCCTGACCAGGCCAACTCCCCAGTTTCACTCTTACAACTCATACTAAGCTAAATAAATCAATGAGTAAATAATTACTGGATAAAACCAGTAACCAACTCGCCAAACACCCCCTTCCCCCTCGCCCTCTTTTTTCTTTTTAACCACACTGTATAATCTTTAGTTTTAAGATAGCTGTTAAGTTTTACCGCTTGTACTAAGCTAAATATATGAGAGTTCTGCCCTCACTAAATTAAATTAAATTAATGAGCAGACGAAATTCACTTTTTTCAAATTCACGATGTTGTTTGCTTTCAATGGCTGTCAAACACAAGCAAAGTGACGCAGCTTGCTCAAACTTTGACAGTAGTCTATGTCATGTGACGGGAGCAGTGTTGCATTTAAAGTTACTGCGCGGGAGATTCAAAAAGTCACTGACTTATCAAACTGTATATTAAGGAATTATTTTATTGTGTCACCGGTTTCAATAGTCTGCATTAAACGCACGGCATATGCTTCGAGACATGGGTATTCGGCTTTGAGGTTGATGTTGCTATCCTACGATATGTTGTGCTTTGGATTGTCGTAATGAATTCATTATATATTTTTCATCGCCCGTTATCATACGTTGAAGGTAACCCTTTCAATTGTGGCATAGGAGAATGTGACTCCGCCTTTCCACGTCGCGTGGCTTTGGTTCATAGTGGATTAAAAGTCCTTGGTTTTGGATCACACCCAAGGTTTTTAGGCACAATGAAATGGCTTATTGAATCACTTGTAATGTTTTAACCGGTTTTTCTTGCATTTGGATTGAGCTTGTCCAAAAGCGACTGCAGTTCTTTATCTTAAAATGTCTTTGGCCGTTTACGTTCCTTACCATTGGTGCCAAAATCACCACTTTTAAACCGTCTACCAATATTCACAAGTTCCCCATAAGTCTTAGTTAACATACGGCGAACTTCAGGTGCTTTTTTTTCAAATAGGTACAAAACAGCAAAGATAACCGTAAATTACGTTTTATTGGCACAAAAGTGGACATCTTCGTAGTTGAGAGAAAAAAAGAGTTTTACACTTCGGTGAAATGACACACAGATAAATAAGGGGCGATGATGCCGCATTAACGTTAAATATCAAAAACAACCTCTATTGCAAATCCTTTATAGCTTACTTGTAGATCTAATACATATACTATTTTTTGCATTTGCTTTTTATGTTATTAATGCGTCTAATTTTAATATTTTTTAACTTACGTCTAAAGAAACACAAAAACACTGCAAAAAAGGTAAATGCAAAAATTTTTATAATTTGTTAAACTTAAATAAAATTCTTCCTATCTAATAACCAACAAATTACCTTTTCCCAGCTATTCTATTTCGTTTGATTCCATAATGAAAACTTGTAAAAGTCTTAACCTACAAGCAAATCTGCACATATACACTAACAAGTACAAGCCGCTTTTTGAAACTTAAAATTTAGCACATGTTTATCTGAAAACGTTCGCGCCAACAACAGCAACACAATCCATATACTCAAGGTCCCTAAGTAAAACCAGAGATAGACTTTAAAAAGGAAAACCATTGACACTACCGCCTCCAAACGGGCGAGACCCACCTAACTTCCATATTCTGAAATGTGTCGCGGGTTTACAAGACTAGGTAATAAGTTCACTGTTCATCCACACAACCTTCAGTTGAACCAATGTAGATGCACTCGCGTAAGCTTCTCATAACCTTCTTACCAAATGATATGACTTGCAAATGCCATACTCGTACGATAAATGGTCGTTTTTAGCAGAGTTAAAAATTGAATCCAATAAGTTCAATCATAATCTAAAACCTCTACCCAAATTACAGCTGCATTATCTCGTACATACCACCCGCCTTTGAAACTTGATGTAAAGCAAAACCAACATAAATGGTCACCCAACCCTAAAAACCGGCATTTTTATTACTTCAGCTAATGTGAAAAGGCATTCAACTGTTTTTTTTTAATTGGGTAAAAACACTGAGGGTCGTATATTTTTCTTGTTTTTTGTCTTGAGACGATTGTATCTGTCATCTTTAATGTAAAAACTTGAATGTATAAGAAATAAAAACAACTAAAAGTGAATTAAATAAAAAGCTCCCAAAGGGTACTGTAAATTGAAATAATAAAAAGACACAATCATAAAATAAAGGGCAAACTTACCAATCTAGAAGGCCGACTCTGGCTTTACTGTATCGATGTCCTTGACTTTTTCATTATTATCATCTCAACAGTTTCTTCTCCGTTTCACTACAACCTCGTCGCTCTAATCAGCGATAGGCAACGAACTCATCACTGACTCAAGACTCTCACTAAATTAAAAATTAAAGTGCACGCACACAGTACGAACTGACAGAGCATACGAAAACACCCCAGTATCAAACGCCGATCCAATTTAAACGATAAACTGACACGGCCTCTCGCACGAAGTTATGATAACGTGTTCTCACGGGGTGCGTAGCGGCACGATCTCACCTCCGCAACCAATCGTGCTGGAATACAACAATTGAAACGACCCTCTTGGTCCGAACTCTACTAAGCACATTTGGCGATTACTCTCCATGTGATAATCAAACTAACGAAAACAAAGTACGAATGGCAAATTAGTAGATTAGTAGATTAGTCGATGATTTATGAGACTCGTGCCAGGGTTCAAAGACTAGTCGGATAAAAAGAGCTGTTCCCCAAAAATTACCTGATGCTCCAGATAGTCGATGATAACGGATCGTGATAAGGCACCTAAAGGTAATGTTACAACAATAGGATTCGACTTCACGCCTTCGACAATTGGATTTACAATCCAACGATAATAGGCGAACTTGTCCAAAGGTCGAGATAAGGGTTCGCACTCTTCTGTTGATTAGTTTCGTGTGCCCGGACAAATTGGTCTATTGCCCAATGTTCGTACTGAGGAACAGTAGACAGTGGCAGCTGCATAGAGTAGAAAATGCAGATACACCGTCCAGCTACCGATAACAGGCACTCGAAATGAGCTAACAGCTAAAAATAAATGCATTCGAGGTGGCAGGCCTGTGGAAAGAAAGCAACTGGGCCAGACAGACTTCTAGCAATAGTCATTAAAAACAGTGCTCCAGAACTGTCGCCGGTTCTTAGCAAACTTATTTGGTATATCTTATGCACAGTACACTTTTCCTACCAGTTGCAAGACCGCTCGAAATCACCTAGTTCCAAAGAAAGGAGAAGGTGTCTCCCGCAAAATTACCGACCAAATCCCTTACTGTCTATATTGTCTAAGGTGAAGTCATTAATAGCTAGTTGATTAATGTTCGGAATGCAACGAGCTCCTAAATAATCCCCATTACAGATTTAGCGGCAGGACAGCCACGAGAAACCGTTTGAGCTTCGACTAGTATTTAGACATGTGCAATTACGAGGGTTGCCTTTTATATTTCGGGATTAGAGAACAAAAACAAATATTGATCATCGAAAATCACTTTATTGTTTTTCAAAATATTCCCCATGAAGATCTATACACTTTTGCATGCGTTTGAACCAATTGTCGAAGCACTTTTGCCACTCTGATTGAGGTATCTCCAACACATGCATTCTGAATGCAGCAACCGCTTCTTCAGGTGTCGAAAAACGTTGACCTCTCAGTTTGTTTTTTACGTACGGGAATAAAAAGAAGTCATTCGGTGCCAAGTCAGGACTATACGGCGGATGACCCATCAAATCGATGTTTTGGGTGCTCAAAAATGCAGTTGTCGCAGCCGATGTGTGAGAGCTCGCATTGTCGTGGTGAAGAGTGATCCGTCTTCGGCGGTTGGTTTTCCTGATTTCTTGGAAGACAACTGGCAAACAAATGGTTGTGTACCAGTCAGAATTGACTGATCTGCGTTGTTCTAGCGGTACGGTTGCGACATGTCCAGTTTTTCCGAAAAAAACAGGCGACCATTTGCTTGGAAGTGCTTCGTGCGCGAACAACTTTTGTTGGATTTGGCTCATCTTGAAACACCCAGACAGTCGACTGCTGTTTACTTTCGGGCTCATACGCGTAAATCCACGATTCGTCACCTGTCACGATGTCATAGACGTGTTTCGAAGCACCGCGACCGTATTTTTTGAGCATTTCTTTCGACCAATTGACACGAGCCTTTTTTTGGGCGATTGACAAATTGTGTGGGATCCAACGCGAACAAATTTTTTTGACAGTCAAATGTTTATGCAATATTGAATGTATGCTGGTCCCACTAACGCCTAAGGTTGTCTCAATCTCACGATAGGTCACATGACGATCTTCCAATATCAGTTCGCGCACAGCATCAATGGTTTTGTTCCAACAACTGATTTTGGACGACCTTCACGAAATTCATCTTGGAGTGAACTACGACCACGATTGAATTCACCATACCATCGATAAACACTGGTCCTTGATGGAGCTTCATCGCCAAAAATTGAATTAAGTTCATCCATGCACTGTTGCTGAGTTAATCCACGCCGAAAGTTGTAAAAAATAATCGCACGAAAATATTGACGATTTAATTCCATTTTTGGGCCGAGATGAATCTTTTAAGTTACTGTAAACAACACAAATAGCGCTCGTATGTCAAAACGTTCTGAGTGCGTATAACCTCAAAAATGTCCAACTTTACGGCAGAGCTGTCAATTGCCGGATTGCAACGCTACGGTTGCCAAATCCCGAAACATAAGAGGCAACCCTCGTACTAGGTAAGTTTCATTTTTGTGTACCATCCTGTCACAATTTTGCGACGAGATAGAAAGGTTTTGTTCGGAAATCTATAGCGTTTGAAATAATAGTGAAGAAAATCGTGTGATTCGAACTGACGCTATGACAGCTCGAATCACGAAAAAAATTTTACCTTAAGCGTTACACACCAGGCTACTGACCGAGTTTTGAATTTTATTTCCAAACTCGGGTATATTCCACTGGTGTGAATAATTTTTATTTTATCGCTTGGTATACGGTTCTGATGTATTTTTCTTATTCGATTTTTTTTCGTTCGGTGTTCTTCACTATTTTTGCTTGCTTGTGAATTGTGTGTATCTGTTAGAATCGCTACACACTCCCGCCGCAGTAACTTCGTTACGATCAGATTCGTATGCGGACGACGGACGAACGAGAGAGAAACGAGAAAACGTCGGAGGCTGGGCTCTATGCGGAAGTCGTGACCGTGTGTGAAGTTCTGCTTTACTATGGGAAGTGAATGCTGCGTGTACAAGATCACGTCGGGGTCACCAATTATAGCGTTTGAAATAATAGTGAAGAAAATCGTGTGATTCGAACTGACGCTATGACAGCTCGAATCACGAAAAAAATTTTACCTTAAGCGTTACACACCAGGCTACTGACCGAGTTTTGAATTTTATTTCCAAACTCGGGTATATTCCACTGGTGTGAATAATTTTTATTTTATCGCTTGGTATACGGTTCTGATGTATTTTTCTTATTCGATTTTTTTTCGTTCGGTGTTCTTCACTATTTTTGCTTGCTTGTGAATTGTGTGTATCTGTTAGAATCGCTACAAATCAACCAATTCACGTTGTTGTAGACGGTGTATCTTCGGATCTCTTTCCCATTAATTCCGGAGTCCTATTCCTGACTTGCTAGTATCAATGAGTAACAAAAGAATTAGTTTTACCGACGATAGTCTTCTAATTTCTTCATTTTCGAATAGCCGACCAATGGTCGGCATCAACATCGCACCAACTGAGATGTAGCCAGTCGAGATCTGGACAGATTCCTACGATTAGTAAGGAACAATCTTATTGCCTTCAACGCAATAGAATAGGTGTAGTAAAAAGAAATCCATTATTTTTGCTTGAAATTGAAGGCTTTATTTAGCTTAGTTAGAATGATTCGATTAAGGTCAAATATTCGCGGTTTTGTTCGATAACTTGTTGCTATTTCAAAGGTATCTTCATTATGCCTCCCTCATAGAAACCCCCGTCCCCATTGGCAAAAAACTGGGACAGTCGATTTTTACAAGCTTCTCGTGAGGTGAATTTTTCACCAGCAAAATCATTCGCCATAGATAGCAACAGGTGGCGTCAGGTCCTAACTATTTAGTGGATGTATAAGAATCTCCTCTGGAGCTTCTGGCGAGCCACTATCGATGTGTGTGGCCTGGCATTGTACCGATGGAACACAATTTTTCTCCTATTGACCAAAGCTGGCCGCTTCTCAGCGATTGATTCCTTCAGACGGTCACACTGTTGATCACGTCCGAGTTAAAGTTTGGTCACCTGGGGGCATCTCATAGTAGACGATTTCCAACAGCAAAATCATCCCTACCGTCAATCCTGGCTTGTACACGGTTTGCGTCGGTTCCCCGCGATTCGACCACGACCGTTTTCGCTTGATGGTGTCGTAACTGACCCACTTTTCATCACCAGTCACCATCCGCTTCAGAAACGGGTCGATTTTGCTGCGATTCGCAGATTGAAATTCGGCCCATGAGGTTTTTTTGCGTTAACTCGTGTGGCACCCATACATCGAGCTTCTTTTTGTATCCAGCCTTATTCAAGTGGTTCCAAACTGTTATTTGTGCAATGTTTAGCTTCTGGCATTTCCATAATTTTATGGACATTTTCAACAATTGCCCTTCCGCATCTTTGACATCGAAATTACCGGAATGGAATCGACGAAACCAAATTTGCTCGTGACCGGCTGTCACAGTATCATGACATTAACACCTTTCACATTTTCAGCCGACTGGCTTGCGTTTTCGCCTTTATCGAAGAAAATCTGTAAAATATGATCATCAAATCTAGGGTGAGCATGAGTTTGCTTGTTAGTGGGTTTCCTCATTGATCGACTAGATGATTGAAGACAAAAGAAAATACATAATTACGGCGAGAGCAGGTGGACCTCAGAGAACACATATGTTATAAACGTCAGGGGCAAGATATTTGAAAATGTCAAAGAATTTAAATATCTGGGAACGATACTGACGACCAGAAACGAAACTTCGAAGGAAATTAACAAAAGACTACACTCCGGTAACGCTAGTTGGCATGCAGCCAGTAAACTGTTGAAATCCAAACTGCTATCACGTAAGATAAAGCTCCGTGTCAATAGAACCATAATCATGCCGATTGCTCTATACGGATGCGAAACATGGGCCCTCACAAAACGGGAAGAAAACAAATTCCCCGTATTCGAGAATAAAGTTTTAAGGGGTATCTTTGGCGGTAAATTTGACGAGGAGTGAGGACAATGGAGGAAACTCCACAACCACGAATTGGAGGAGCTATACCACAAACCTACAATAGTGAGAGTAATCAAGTCGCGAAGATTAAGATGGGCCGGACACGTAGCGCGAATGGGCGATGATAGGACCGTGCGTAGAATTCTTGACGGTAAACTAACGGGAAAGAGCCCGGCAGGACGGCCGCGACGGAGATGGGAGGACAATGTTAGATTGGACCTCGAGCAGATCGGATCGGATGGTCGAACGTGGAAGGAGAGCGCACAGGACAGGGAGCAATGGCGGAACCGAGTCGGTGAGGTCATGAACTTCCGGGTTCATACAGGCCAATAAATAATAATTTATCGCAACTATCTTAAAAAAATTCAGACCAATTTCAAAAATTAACCCAAAACCTCCTTTCATTTACGTCATAAACGTAAATCCGATGGTTACCTCACATCACTTACCTTAAACTGTTATACCTCATCTGATCCTGCTACTATTGCTAACTTCTCCGCCACTCGCTTCAATCAGTCATTCACTAATGACTCCTTTGTTCCTGACCAGTCATACATCAACTACCTACTTAACTTTTCCCTCGGGCCCTTCCTCCACAACTCCGTTGATCCGACATTAATTGAATCCAAGCTAGTGGAAGGCAAAGACGAGTTTACACCAGGCCCTGATGGAATCCTTGCAATCCTCCTCAAGAAATGCTCGTCCATTCTCTCTGCTCCCCTCTCACTGATCTTCAATCTCTCGCTCTCTCAAGGCGTATTCCTCCACATTTGGAAAACCTCCTTCATCATCCCCATCCACAAGAAGGGTCCCAAGAACGATGTCGCAAACTACCGCCCCGTCGCCAAACTGTCCCACTTACTCAAGATTCTCGAAAGCATTCTATACGAATCTCTTAGTTTTCGTTGAAAATCTTTTATTTCATCAAGGCAACATGGTTTTCTCAATGGCCGATCAACTACAACCAGCCTTGTTGAGTTCACTTCCTTTACACTCTCAGCAGTAGAGCACGGTAACGAGGTCGATATGGTATCAACCGACCTTAGTAAAGCATTCGACAAAATCTTCCGCAATCTAATCCTTTTCAAAATATCCGCTCCGAACCTGGATTGCTAAAAAGGATTTCTTCCTATCTAAAGGATAGACTATATTCCGTTCAGTTTAGGTTCGTGATATTCAACCCCTTCCTAGCCGCCTCTCGAGTCTCTCAAGGTAGCCACCTGGGTCCTCTCCTATTTATAGTGGCCACTAATGACATCGATAAGGTCATTAAGAATTCCAACTTGTCCCTATACGCTGATGTCACCATGATATACAAGATCATCGAGTCACCACTTGATTCTGCGCTGCAAAAATCAGACCTTGACAACTTCTCGACTTGGTGTGACAAAAATTGATTTATACATAACGTCACCAAATGCCAATCTATAACCTTTCCCCGTGAGCTCACGTTCCTATACATCTCATAACCAACCCCTGACCATTGTCCAATATATTCGAGATCTTGGGATCCTTTTCGACAGGGCGCTTAACTTCCTCTCTCACATTGATGAGACGATCCGGAAAGTCAATTCTGCCCTCGGGTTCGTGTAAGGATGTTCTTAGGAATTCTCCGACCCTTACGTTACTGGATCCCTTTACCTTACCCTCATCCGGCCACTGCTTGAATATGCTAGCCAGGTATGGTCTCCTTATCACAAAATCTATATCTGTAGAATCGAAGGTATTCAACGTCACTTACTTCGGTTCGCTCCCCGAGGGATAGGATGGGAAACCCCTTAATCCTTCTGTAGGGGGTATGGTCTTTGCGTCGGCATGGACGCAGATCCCACCATCCACCCACTACTTCCTCTAAATGTTCCACAGTACACTGTCCACTAATTGATCGCCGAGGAAATTAGAAAACACCAGGAGAAAGTTCCAAAGTAAAGAAATGAAACGCACTGTGGTAAATACATTATCTTTTATTTTATTTTAATGTTACACTGTTCGTTGACGGTGACACAAATACACAATTTAAAAAAAAACGGTTTGATGTAACTTTAATGGTGTTGTTTAAATAATATTTGAAAGGTGAAACACCGAATACATTTTGTGGTTACCCGCACGCGACTCTCGACTCACGCGATTATCGCTCCCCTGTGCGCACCAGGGTAGCGATAGGAGACACGACCTGCTCAGGTCGAAGGATGGTATAAGACTCAGCGATCGTCATCTCATGCAGAGATGATTTCGCTAGGGAAAAAAAAGGTAGAGAGAGAGAAAAACTTTTCTCGTAAGGGTGTGAATATATTCTTGCCAAGGATATGTTTTATCTCCCACAAGTGTAACGTAGAGTCTCCCTTGTGGGAACAAGAAAACCAGATCTCGTAATAAAGGTCATGGTGGTATGTGTGGAATCGTTCAGATCGATGCTATTCACACGTGCCCGACAGCAGTGGAACAACGAAACAGGCAGGCGGCAAAAACAAAAGGGAAAAATGACCAAATGCGCCGTTGGTAATGCGGGTCATGGTTTACGCGATGCCTCGTCGCTATTTTCGACGTTGGGAGAAAAAGGTGCTAAAAGCAAATTCGATTTTTATGACATCTCTGGCTGCAGTAGAAACCGGGCTCATGTTTGCATTATGAAATGCTGGAGAATTTGGTTTCTGCGTCTATTGCGCTAATTATATGCAGCTGCTTGGGTTGTTTATTGATAAGACAAACAAAAAAAAAGGTTGCCAGGCAATATATATGAAAAGGTACATGACGCGGCTGGGAAAATAGACGGCGCAATATTTATGGTCCCTGTCATGAAGGTTACAAATGTATGTAAATCTAATTATTTGTTTACCGGAATTCATCTAAGGAAATTTGACTGGCGACGTAGATGCCGAAATTGATTGGAAATTCCTGGTAAGCTAATAAAGAAATCTTAAGGAGCAATGGTATGCGAAGGGATGCATGAAAAGGTGTTTTCTTTATAGGGGGTTTTAAGATTATAGATGGTGATCTATATAATGCGTGAAGCATTTACAGGTACTGATACTGTTGCATTAGCAAACTTAAGGGAGTTGGGTAGTAGTTGTGGGGGTTTTTTCAGGTAAGTAGACCGTAGGGTTTGGCGGAACCGCTACCCTTCCCCCGTACATTAATCGCCTCAAATTAGTCAACCTCAGAACTCTTGAGGAGTGCAGGGTCGTGGCTCACATAATGTTCATTCATCGTGTCCTCTCCGTCTGGGTCGACTGCGCCTACCTCCATAACTTAATTCCTCTGAACATAAACCCTCAAAATATGCGTAATCCCCCCCCGTACTTCTTATGGTCTCAGCGTACCCCTTTCGCGGATGCTGAGAAATGTCAACTCCAATTCCACCTTGTTCGACTTCGACCTCTTACCTCATACTCTCAAGCACCGCCTCCTAAACCATTCTCACCACCAATTTTAAGCGGCGCTTCTACACTCTACTATAACCTGCCCCCACCTCTCGCCCCTTCTCCTGCCTGTGTTTAGTGGGACCAGAACGCTACCGACAACAAATGATCCATTTGAACCGTGTATTGATCGAAAAACGACCAGAATGGGCCACAAGACACGGAAAGGTAATTTTGTTGCATGATAATGCTTCGAGTCATACAGCAAAACCCGTCAAAGAAACAATAAAAGCTCTCGGCTGGGAAGCGTTACCCCACCCGCCGTATTCACCAGACTTGGTTCCTTCCGACTACCACTTGTTTTCATCGATGGGACACGCATTGGCTGAGCAGCATTTCAATTCCTACGAAGAAGTCGAAAATTGGGTCTCCGAATGGTTTGCCTCAAAAGACGACCGGTTTTATTGGCGTGGTATCCACAAATTGCCAGAAAGGTGGTCGAAATGTGTAGAAAGCAGTGGCAAATACTTCGAATAAAATGTGTTTTACTTTCCCATTTACAATTAGTGTATGATAAGTGATTACAAATGTCAAACAGTGGTCTGAATTTTCTACCGACGCAGTCGTTACGGAATAGATATTTATCTTGACTCACACTCACAGACTCACTTTAGTTATCCGACACACGCGTACACTCTTTCATTAGTGGAGTCATATTGCGCCCAATAGCGAGCATTTCGGGTTGCATCCCACCTTCTGTTAAAATGTTCTAACCAGTTGAAATATGTACCACATAGTGAATTCGCCAAGGACAATAATTTCGATTGAAGATTGATTTGATCAAAGAAAGTTGACGGAATCTCTTAACACGATTGTCACCCAATTGATGTCCAAGTTTCTGAATTTTATTACTTAGTCAAGGCGGTTGACGAGCCAATTTGAGTCTCGGTTGAGGCTCTAGAATATCAATTTCTACTGATAAAACCTAGTCTCAGAAATTACAAAATGTCTTTACTACTTGAACATTACCAGTATTTCGCGAGCGGAGCCGATTCCGCGAATGTGAGTTGGTTATCATTTGGTTTCTTATTAAATTCCCTGCATATTGTTCTCCTCGAGATAATCTCCCAGGAAATCTGAATAGGGACTAGTTTACCTCTGGAATGTTTTATCTTAGGGAGAGTTGTGCCATCTTTAGACCGACACATTGTCAAAGATTCCCTCTGACTGCATTTAGGAACCTATAGCATAATAGAGCGGAAATGTTCCAAAATTTCGAAGCGATCAGTCACACTTCGAAAGCTGCCCAAAGATTTCGGTTGACCATTTTACGGAGCCTATAGCTTAATAGGATGATATTTTACAAGGCGGCTGGATTTTGAGACACGACCTACCACTAAACCTGTATTCGTCTTTTGCGACAAATTGACCTAACTGTGAGTATATTCTAAGACCATATTCACAAGTCCCAAAGACGAACTAATATGTCTTTCTTCGTTCTATTTGTTATATCTCCCTGCATTTTCATGCCATTGAAGGCGTGAGTTAATTTGACTGCTAAGGATTAAGAGTTCTGCGTCATTTATAAGCAGTGGGTCTACGTAGGATTAATGACAGGAGCAAACATTGTATACATGTTAGCTAATTCCTATTGGTATGTATGCCGTGCTGAGAGAAAGTTCAACGAGACATGCGCTGTTTTTCATACGTATCCAGAAATCCGGATAGTGAAATGTTTTCGGTCTCACTTTTTGGTCATAGTATAACTTTATCCTTTTGTAGTGATCCTAAATCACTACGTTCATTTATCGTGCATAAACAAAATTTATTCAAACAAATTCCCATTCCTTTCCCAGAATATCATTCCGATGGAAGTATACACAAAATCTTGTTTGTGTTTCTCGGAGTTTTTATGTATCTCGACTACAAAAATCTCTTCGGGTGCGAGATATAAAAGCGCGGCATATATTCGATTTCGGGATCAGTCCCACGGGGTTCCATTCTAGGGCCCATCCTATTTAATATCTACAACTTAAATATTCCTCGCCCGTGGACGGGAGAGTAGACCAGATATGCTATGCGGATGACGTCCAAGTATACAGGTCATCCAAAAGCCCTAAACTCGCAACAAATCGACTCAACCGTCACCTGGACGAAATGTAGCAGTATTACAGTCGATGGGAAATTCGACTTAACCCATCCAAAACTGTAGCCATAAATCTGACTAGTAAACACTCCCAACCTACTTCTCGATATTCACAAAATATTCGAATACAAATAGGGAGTACTACGATTAGACCCCAGGACAGGATGAAAGATCTTGATCCCCAAAAATGAATTTCATCAAACATGTGGCCCTCGGTCGGTCTAAGCACCTGTACAACATTTTGAAGTGGAGCAACAAAGTTGACACCAAAGTTAAACTTCTGTGCTATAAGCAGCTAATCCGATCTGGAATATCGTACGCCTTTCCCATATGGTCTTGTATATCTTCGGCCCAAATGGAAAGACTTCGAGTTTTCGAACGGAAACACCTTAGAAGACGCACCAACCACCCTAGAAGGCCTGACGGTCACTATTATCTCAACTCTCACCTATACGAAGGTGACTCCATTACTCCTATCGACGAGTAAATGCTACAATTAGCATACAAGTACCTCGAAAACACTCAGAACAGCGAGCACCTACTTGTACCGGAGTCTTGCGTTCTTTACCGTTCTCTCCTTCGATTTCTTCGGATCCGATCGTTTCAATTTCTTCTTCAGTACAAAACTGAAGAAAGCACCCTTCCCAACAACATTCCCCTCTATAATATAGGATTCCTGGACCCATCCCATAGGGTATACCGCTGACACACTTCAAACACGCACGCACAGTACAAGGCAGTACAAGCCAGCAAAAATACACACACACATCGACCAAAGCCCAGATTATCAGACGCCAAAGACGTAATCTGCGTTTACTTTCGCATTCGAGATCTACGGATATTGTATGATTTCTATACCATCATCCCTCCATCCAAGTAGTTAGAGACCTTTGAACTAACCCTGTAGACACCATCCTTAGATACCTGCTCCGGCTTTTTATTTTTTTTTTTTTATGGACCGAGCCCAACATCCTTACAGATGTGGGTGATTCTGGTTGTCGGAAGATGACCAGAACCCAGAGACAAGATGAAGGGCACATTTGTCCTTGTCTCGTTCAAATCAGCCTCCCGCCACACTTTTTTTTTATTTTTTTATTTCGGGGGCATTCGAAATCGATGGGCTCGAAGTTACGGCCGAACAAAGTGAATCAGACTTGTTCCGAGAGAAATAAAAGAACCGTGTCAGAAAATAGAAAGTTGTCTTTGTTTTATCGCGATTTTTTGACCATTGCCGGCCCCTTCACCCATTGAGCAGCAATAGCTGTTGATTCGCTCCGCATCGACGGTTAAGGCTGGTGCTATCACTGCCAACTAGGAAGTCCATTATGGGGACTAACTCCGGAAATTAGCCGGCGGGAATTTGCGCTAGAAAAACGACTCATCAGGGAGGCTGCCACTAAAGACGCTGTAAGGGCATACTCTTTGCGCTGCCCTTACTTGGGTCCTCGCCCCTTCTGCCGGGACACAGACACCCACACCAGCAAGTAACTATAAACAAACCTGGTTTAACATTACAACCATATAACCTTACACTTTGAAGAATAATATTCAACTCATTTCTTCTTCTTCTAAATTTTTGGATCACCCCTAACCAAGAGAACTTGTTTCGGATGTTGGTGAACCCGATCAAAAAAAGATGGCACTCCAGGGCGCCCACCCAGCGCCACAATTTCGTCTTTACTGGGAGCAGTAAAAGTTTGTTTCCTACAAACTACTTTACGTATTCTAATTCTTCCTAGCTACCCCGGATTTATTAGGTATTAAATCAATTTCCTGATTTTCATTAGAGAACATATTTAAAAAACTCATCGTGAAAGCATCTCTGAAAAATATATTAATTTTGTATACAAACAAGAAATTAAAATTTGTGATATAGAAACTTTTCGACGAGAATTTACATGTTTTGAAGATGTCCGATCTACTATCTAAGGAGCAAGTGGGCGAATGCAGGGAAGCTTTTTTGCTTTTCGATGGCGATGACGATGGAGGCCTTACATTTATGGAGTTGAAAGGCGCGATGCACTATCTGTGGGGGACTTTATCCGAAGCAGAACTCGAAGACATAATTAAGGGTGACGATCCTGATGAGGAATATGGGGATCGAATCTTCAATTTCCCAGAGTTTTTGACTATGACGGCTCAAAAATTGAGGGATGATCACATTGAGAGTAAGATCCGAGAGGCATTTGAGGAATTTTATGAAGACGGAAATGGCTTTATTCCGGCTGCTGACTTGACCCACGTTATGGCTAAGCTTGGAGAAAAAACGTATACGTATACGGAGTTCGGGGAAATGCTCCGAGAAGCTGATCTCGACCTCCACGACCGGGTGAACTACGAGGAGTTTGTTACAATGATGTGCTGAAAGTAAGCGAGTTGAAAACTAAATTTAATTTGTGTGGTCGGTATTCATTTGTGCTACCTGCTCTTACTACCTTTGGAAAATATTTAATAAACGCTATTTTAAAAACACCAGTCAACCTTTTCAAATTATATATTTTATATATATATTTTATAAGTGTCTACGGTTTTATGGTTATAAGGCGTAATTATTCAATTGTCTCAAAAAACAAACATATCCTAGCAAAACTGATGAGAGAGAAAATCGTCTTTAACGTTCAACTGTTCTGTTAATGTTGAACTGGTAGCACCGTTTGGTGATATCTATAACCCGGTTTTCCTAAGTTTTCTGTTTTGAGATTTAGAAGACTTTTGATTATAAATCCGGACGGACGATGGCTTTACTGGTTATTCATTATTACAGCTCTATGTAGTCGGGATATAAATGTATTTTATCACATGCGGCATATTTAACCTCCAAAACCCTGTTCGAATTTTTGAAATGCTACACTCTACACACGAAGTTCTAAAATGTATACAGTAGTGAAGGGAAGAGCTCAAACGTGGTATTGTTGTCTGCCTAATATGATTGTGTTGTATTGGTACCAATGTGTGAAATAATCGCAATATTCGCCGTTGATATTTATAATCTTTTACCATTTATCGGGTATATGGCAAAATAGTCATCAAGCCATTTTCGCATATCTTAAACTTTCGTAAACCGCTGGTCGTTCAAATAAGACGACATCGATCTGAATAGGTGGTAATCAGAATGAGCCAAGTCTGGAGAATATGCCGCATGCTGGGCAATGTCTCACCCTAAGCCGAAGATTAGTTTCTGGGTTGGTTTTGGTGTATGTGAACGAGCATTGCCATGAAGCAATATTACTTTGTGCCTTCCTGCGCCCGTAAATGGCATTTTCCGGCCTATAGCATCACTTAACTCGACCAATTGGGTTTGATAACGTTCACCTGGAACAGTTTGACCTGGTTCCATAAGGTTTTCTTTTTTTGTTGACTTCTCCCAGGAAAGGCGAACCTATAGCGCTGACTCAGTTTTTTCTCGACCGGCTCCATCAGCAAAGTTCCAAAATATGCTCAAGGATATCTACCCACCATTTCACGCAGCCATAACTTAATGGGGTGGTATGTCACCGGGCGGCTAGACTTTGGGACCATACCTACCACTCAGTAATTGTGCCGAACTGCACAATAGTAAGAGTCGTCAGTTGAACCTAGGTTTGCACAATCAAACGCAAATCCCACCAGACATAGAGTAACACTTGCTTGGCATGAATATTCGGTTTTGCAACTGGTGTTGATGATTGGCTCGGATCAACCCACGGTTTTCTGCGTTTAGGATTGTAGTACCAAATCCACTTTTCATCACCCGTAACGAGAAAGCATATTCATGCAGATGTCAACTCTTCGGTTTTTGTTTCCTTCCGTTAGTTTATGAGGAACCCATCTTCCTTCTTTTTGTATCTTTCCACTTGCATGCATCGAAGTGATATTGCTCGGTGAGAAACTCCTAATTGTTCTGCAAGCTCTTCTTGAGTTTGACATGGATTTTCATCCAGTAAAACTAGCAGTTCTTAGTCATCAAAGTTTTTTTACTGCAACCGGACGTGGAGCATACTCAAGGCTAAGATTTCCTTCACGAAATCTTGCAAACCACTTTTTTACTGTTGAATGACTCACAGAATGTTAACCCAGTCGATCATCAATTCCGTAGCTTGAACAGCATTTGAAAACAGAATAGAATGCAATGGCGTAAACGTTGCTGATGTAGTGCTCCAAAAAGCCCTACCATTTTCCTCCCACATATACACAAATCCTACCTATAACAAATTCCATTTAATATCCCCAACATAACATTGAATTCAATGTCAAACCAAATCAAACTAAACGTTCAATTTCTCATTTATTGAATTCATTTCATTTATTCAATCCAATGCATTTATTTGGTCGATTCAATTTCCTAAAATCAAACAGCATAATGCATTATTTTCCCATGTATGCTAAAAGCAATTAGCACCTAAAAAACCTACAAGATCCAAAACCTAAAAGTGCACAAAGGCATATCTATTCGATACCCCAACACACAATGCTAGTAATCATAAACATCATATTCTCAGATAACAGATGTTTTATGACTTGCTAATAGACACGGATTCCCAGATCCTAAACTAACAACCAATTTCCACGGATCTTGTGCTACCCATTTGAAATGCACGAAAATTCTTGTTTGCATTGGCCAGATGGCTAGCACAAAGAAAAACCCCAATAAAGGATCTAACGAAGAGTACCCAACTGGTTCGCGTTCTTTCTGGTCAATAATTGCTGTTGCTCCTCTTTTTCTTCGTTAATAACGTTCAGGCGTACACTAATTCAATGTATAAACCCAATGTTTTCGGGAATTTATTTCCCGCGAACTCAATTCTGGGTGCTGGTTTTTGAGAGCCATCTGTGATCGCCGCCTGTACGATCTTCAATGTCGAATGTGAAGCTCCGCTCATGTGCCCTTCAACCTATTTTCGTGGAATAAACTGCAGGAAAGCAGCATGAGCGAACGGAGTCATGATATCATTTCCAGGAATTCGGTTTAGTTGCGCCCCACAAGGATTCCATCAATTTGTGGTTCATCCTTCAACAACTTTATCAAAATTCGTTTTGGTACAGAACGGAAAAACTGTGGAACGGCGCGAGTGTTTCCGGAGTGCTACTATTTGCAAATGTTCAAAAACAACTACAGCAGTTATGTAATAACATCGCCCTTTCTTATAAAAAATGTTAATATGTCCGTTCAATAATGAATTGAATAATGCGCCTCACCCAATGCATTGGAAAACGCGGCGGCAGTGTTTGACACTTTATCAGGTAGAGTGGGTTTAGAAATCCAACCACATGTGATCAAGTGACGTGCATCTCTCACGATCAGTGTTTTGTTGGCAACAAGAAACAGCCCAAGAGCTCAGCTGAATCCAACGTGTACCGTCAAGTCAATTAAGATTTACGTAGTCTATTAATGGCTCTATGCAACTACAATGCACTTCATTTATAAATGACGAGATAATGAGTTTCGATCATATAATCGATCGCGTGATGAACTTAATTAGATCCACATACCGTGCTTATAATGAGAGCAAACTGAAGTGAAATACATTTTACAATTTTAATGCACTTACACTACCATGCCAGAAACCATGTGTGGTACAAGCTGTGACGACTACAGTGCATTTGTGCTGCATGAACAATAGGACGACAAAACTGACCTACGAAGGTGTGGGAGGTAATTGGAGCAGGTAAAGATATACACATTTGTGTGCGATGTGTGCGATGCTTGACAGGAGTTTGGAGTGTCCCTTGATATTTTGATCGCCAAAAAATGTGAAATTGTAGCATTCAGCAAATGATAGAAAAGAATGTGAGTCGAACTTATGCTATGAAGACTAAAAAGGTTAGAACCAAAGTACTAACTCATCAGACCACGGCCATACGTTCACGAGATTGTTTCATCTAGCTACTTAAATTGAGGATTGCTGCTTTAAATGTTCCGGCAGTAATGATTTTTGATTCTCCGTTATGGTACGGTGGAGGGTTCGTGTATATCTACTGGAAAGACCACAAGGTCCTTCAGAATAGATTTGCTGCAATAAAGATAATATAAAAGAAAAAGGCTGTTGAAAGTCATCGTTTGCTGGTAGAAATATCTGGTGCTCACGCTCCATCAATTAGAACATGCGAGACATGGTTTCGACAATTTAAAAGTTGTGATTTCAATGTGAAAGACAGTGAGCGCTCTGGCAGACCACAAACATGTGAAGACGAGCAATTGCAGGAGTTATTGGATGATGACCCAACCCAAACTCAACGGCAATTAGCAGAAGCATTCCGTGTGTCACAAAAAACACTCGGTAATGGGTTCCACATGATTTGAATTAACTTCAAATGGAAAATCGCAAAGTCACTTGTGAAATGCTGCTTCAAAACCACGAAAGGAAATAATTTTTGTATCGAATTGTGACGGGTGACGAAAAAAGGATTCATTTTGAAAACCCGAAGCGGAAAAAATCGTGGCTTTCACCTGGCGAAGTCGGTCCTTCAACACCAATGCCAAGTCACTTCTGCAAGAAGACCAGAGCGGTATTACGTATTAACACTTGAAGACCGGCGAAACCGTTAATACACAACGCTATCGTCAACAAATGCATAATTTAAACCATGTATTAATCGAAAGACGACTGGAATGGACCAGAACACAGGGCAAAGTGATTTTGTAACACGACAAGGTGCCATTTTACTCGTACACAGCAAAACTAGTGAAAGACACATTGAAATCGCTTGGATGGCACACCTGCACCCGCTGTACTCCCCAGACGGCGCCATCTGACTATCACCTCTTCGCAGTTCTTCAGCGATTTCGATGGAGTTGGAAAATGGCTCGACGAATGGTGTGCCGCGAAAGACAAGCAGTTTTTCTGGCATGCTATTCGTAAATTATCTGAAAGATGGGCGAAATGTGTAGAAGCCGATGTGCAATATTTTGAATAAAAAAAAGTTAATTTCCGTAGAAAATTACGTCTTTTTTTACCAAGGAAACCGGAAAAAACGTATGCATACACCCGATATATATATATATTGGGTTGTACCACATGAAATGCCCGATTTTATAGTAAAAATTTAACAGCCAATATCATTTTTGCGTAAAGTTTTATTCAATCAAAACAGGATCCGTTGGCTTGACATTCCTCCAACGTGATACAAGGTCAAATATTGCTTTTTCGTAGAACTGCTGACTTTTTGAGGCAATAAATCTTCAAAGGTGGCGCAAGGCTAATAACCTTGCCTGGAAGAACAAATTATTATGGAAAATTTAACAAGCCTCAGACTTGTTAACTAAGGCCAAGACCGGATCCCGGTTGTAGAGCCGATGATGGTGATGATGAAATCTTCAAAGGCTTTTACTTCCTCTGCTCGGTTCCGGAAGACCTTCTGCCGGCAACATGAATCCAGATTGCGGAAAAGTTGGTAGTCCGTTGGGGAAATGTCAGGAGAGTACGGTGGATGCGGAAGAATTTTAAATCCCAACTGCAACCGTTTTTGCACCGTTACTTGTGAAGTATGAGGTTTAGCATTGTCATGCAAAAGGATCGGGCCGTGCCTATTGACCAACGCAGGTTGCCCTCCAGCCAATTTGCCATGCAATATGTCGATTTCCTCATAATATTTGATAGTGTTTCTCCTGGTTGAAGAAATGAAATGTGGATTGGTCCTGTCGATGTCCACCAAATTGTCACCATAACCTTTTTTGGGTGAAAATCGGGCTTGGGGGTGTGATTTGGTTGTCACCTGCACCCAACCTCTGCCGAGGTCTTTTACAGTTGTCATACAGAATCTACTTTTCATCACAGGGCACTATCCGGTGCAAAAACGGTTCAGTTTGGTTTCTCAAGGTTTTTGGGACTCGTTTAGTTCATGGGGTACTCACTTATTGAGTTTCTTTACCTTTACTATGAGAGAAAGGTGTCGACTAATTGTCATTGGGGATACTCCCATGCTTTGTGCAATATTCCGCACCGATTTCGGTGGGTCCGCATCCACCGTTGCTCTTAAAACATCGTCGTCAACTAACGCGTCCGGCTTCCCACGTGGTTCATTTCCGAGACTGAAATCTCCTGCACGGAAGTTTCCAAATTAACGTCGTTCGTTTACCACCATATCCTCAAATACGTCATTAATGTTTATCAATGACGCATTATGTCCCATTTTAAATTTATAAAGGAAGAGGGCTCGAATTTGAACTGCGGACAGCAAGGTAAACAATTCCTAGAAAAAAAAACTGTATTTATAACGAATCCTAAAATTCTCACACTTTACTTAAAAAAAAAAAAAAAAAAAAAAAAATTTAACGTTCTGGCACAGATTTTCACTCGAGAACTTCTTATTTCCGACTGAGTGTAGATCATTCGATTCCGTTATTCGAATATACGACAACATATCCCGTCTACCTTTTTTCCGTAGGTATTGGCATAATCTGGCGCAAGAGTAATGACCTTGCCCGGAAAAAACAAATCATTATGGAAAATTTAACGAGCCTAACTTGCTAAATGAGGCCAAGACCGTATCCCGCTTATAGTGCCGATGATGATGATGATTGGTATAATCACTGCTGATCTGAACTTATCCCAAACTTAACGTGAGCTCATTTCCATAGGTGTTGTTATGCTCAACCAAAAATGTTCCCATTAATTAGACAGAGCACAGCGACTCTCGACTTGAAATTTATATAGAGAATCACTTTTGACCTGAACCACAGGAACGTAAGTCTCACTGCCCGATCAGGAGTTTTATCTTCATAAGAATCTTGTGACACTTCAGTCCAATGTTCATCGACATCTCCTTCGCTTATAGTCTTCTTCAATGATGATCATGATCGAATGACCATGATCGAATGATCATGATCGACTGGCAAAATTGAAAAGCTACCTGAAAACATCTTAGTTTTCCTTTTTATACCTGAACCCTGAAACACATGAAAGTTGGTTTGGCCAATCATATTCGAGCAGATACCACTGTTGCTCGATATGGGTTTTGCTGATTGTATCAATCTGCAGCCAGGGTTTTCGGATTGGGATGCATAGGAATTTGTTATTTTGAGCAGCTGCTGGTTGCTCGATAACGATTCGGAAATCGTTTAGATTATTTGGGTGTTTGTTATTTCGAGCAGCTGCTATGTTTGCTCGATATTGGTTATGGAGTTGTTTAGATTCTTTGGATGTTATATCGAGCAGCTGCTATGGTTGCTCGATATTCGTTATGGAAACTTTTGGATTATTTGTATGTTATATCGAGCAGCTGCTATGGTTGCTCGATATTGGTTATGGAAACTTTTGGGTCATTTGAAATAAATTAGGATTATGGAATATGTATTTAGCGGGGGGGGGGGGGGGGGGGGATATTAATGGTAGGGCTTTCTGGAGCACTACATCCCACACAATTCCCCATAATCCCTACACCTAAACTTATATTCAAACAAATCCATCATCCAAATTCACAAATCCATTCTCCCAATCAAACAAAATTCCTGATAAACAAATCGGCATATCTTTATATGCCCTACATATCCCAAATTTCCAGGAATTCGCCTTGTCGAATTCCTTCACAACTTTCCAGTACTCGACTCCAGCCGAAGTACTTTTCGAGATTTTGCTTACGGTTCAATGCATCCGCGATGTAAAATCCCGATAAGATTTTGTATAAAAGGGTGACGAATTTTGTATTGGATAATCAGTCTCACTTGGCATTCGGGGTGTAAGGAGGCAAATAAACTAAGTTTAAACTGAACTAAAATTTATATAAATAAATAGAGTTTATTTGAAAAGTATTTTTTATTGGGCTTGGCCGATCCCCAGGCCCATATTCAACAATCGGTCGTCACTCTTCCCTCAGGTCTGAGGCAGCACGGAAATTAAAGAGACCCTCGCCCTTTAAAGGACAAGGAGACGCGCTCCCTTATGACAGCATCAAGCGAAAAAGTTCGTGGTCGAATCGCGGCGAGCCGACGCAAACGGTGCCATTGGTTTGGTGGGATTGGCAGGAAATCATCTACTATGAGCCGCTCTTCTTCGACCAAACTCTAATTCGGACGTGTACTGGCAATAATTGGAACGTCTGAAGGAAGCAATCGCCCAAATGACCAGCTTTGGCCAAGAGGAGAAGAATTGTGTTTCATCAGGACAAACCGAGGCCAGACATATCTATAGTGACCCGCCAGAAACTCTGCGAACTTAGTTGGGATGTTCTTTTGCATCCACTAAATAGTCCTATCACCTGTTCCTGTCTATGGCGAATGATTTTGCTGGTGAAAAATTCGCCTCACGAGAAGCTTGTGAAAATCCACTGTCCCAGTTTTTTGCCAATAGCGACGGTGGTTTCTATGAGAAAGGCATAATGAAGATACCGTCGAAATGGCAACAAGTTTACCAAAATCGGATCATTCTAACTATGCTAAATAAAGCCTTCAATTTCATGTAAAATATTTGATTCCTTTTTACTTTTAATAAAGCATGCGTATAGAGAGCTTCATCGATATGGTAGAAAGAACACGAAATAAATAGTGTCATCCATATTTTGTCGATATTTTTCCAACAAAATGTTGAGTGAAATTGCCAGCTCCATTCCACCCTTCCGGCAATTAAGATGGTACACGACAAGTTCTCAATTCTCATTAGTTTTTCGTTGAGTATGTTTTGGATTGTCCTGTAAGGTAAGGAAGCTTTTGTTAAGGCGAGTAATGAGCTTCTCTCGACTTGTATCACCTTTTCTATCACTTGCATACCTTCAAGTCTTACATCTAGCCATACGCTACAATGTCGTCCTCGACGCTCGGAAGCGCTGTGTGAACCCATGTTAGGGCTGTAAAAATACCGTGAGTAATGAGAAAAAATTGGTTTTTATTATAAGCACGGCCACGTCATATTGTCGGTCACTCCGCCAACACACTGGACCTGTTCCTCAACTCCCATTGCAATAAACATACAATCGAATTTTCTTTCCTCTTGAGCTCGTCGAACGACTGCGTTGTGTCAGCCAAATTTCAACCTGTTGGATGGACGTGGAATTGGCTACATCGGTTATTTGGAAAAAGGATAAACAATAACGGGAGAATATTGGGCGTCGTTACTGCACAGTGAAGAAATCAGGAAAAGGCGTTTTAACTTTTTCTAACGACTTATTGACCGACCTTAAATAGAAACTGTCGTTTCTATACATTAAATAAATACTATCCGATTTTAGCTGGTTACTGCAAAGAGACATTCACTCGAAAGAGGTGAAATATAACGTATGTTATTTTGAAGTAGAAGGGCAGACAGTAGACTGCAGTACGCTTGTACCAGATGTAGCAATAATTAAATATAAAGTCGGCTCGAAGGACGTTACCAACACATAGAAAATAAAATAGGCCAACCTTAATGAGCTGAAGTAATTAAGTTGGACTTTCAAGACATTCGTTTCTCCCGGAACCAGATACAGGAGGTGGCTTTAGTGGTTAAAATGCGAATAGACGATGTTCTTCCTATACTTAAAGTCAACCCAGTCTATAAAAACAAAGTAACATGTTATAAAATAAGTTTACGAAAACGTCGTCGCTCTTTTGAATTTTATTTCAATATTTAAATTTAACGGGGATTTTTTAACCTCAAATAAGGTCAGAACAAAGTTTAGAAATGTTAAGACTTTTTCAGCTCATGAACTCATCGTCATATGAGCTGTTCCTTTATAGACATGTGATATACGAAACCGGAAAAGCTACTTACCTTGTAAGTTTCGGGAACAAAATATTTTTGGCCATATTTTGAACAAAACGATGCACTAAACATTTTTTATACTTCCGCCGTCAGGTTGTTCACCTCTCCACCCTGAAAGGAAACAAAAACCACAATCAACAATTATACGACAAACGTGTTTTTGGGGGGAACTCTGTTTTAATCATATGCCTCGTTCAAATCTGGTGCAGTATGATGCTCACAAAATGACCCATTTCAGTGGACTCATAAAAACGCTAAGCAGTCATGAATTGGCAGCGTACCCCACGAAAAAGATATCTATTACTCGAGGGTAAAGCTGACGTGATTGTGCAGTCAGGTTCGCGAAAGTAGTTGCGCATTTTCGGGACTTAATGTTCTGCAGAGTTATTACAGAATACCATTTCCGTATAACGGATATTCCACCGTGCTTATGGCAGCTTCTATGTTAGTGAAAGGCGACATGAGTCGTGGGAAAAACTGTAACTTAAACAAGGAAAGCTGCGAATATGAACTGACAGCACATTTTATGTAAAGAAAGTGTAGTGGGTCACACTCTACTAACAACCATAAACCTTATTAAGTGGTTACAACTTGTCGGCATGTTCGTAATCTACACAACAATAAAAAATATGTGGTTTTATAGCCCTGGCCAGATATCATATAGGAGGCAAAAGAAGCAATATATGAAAACAAGTATGTGTCACGCACATTTTGGACTGGTAGGAGGTCGACCATGACATCGTAGGCTATCCCAACAAAAATAAGAACAGAACAAAAAAGAAAAAGGATAGCAATAGGGATATATGATCCCTTCAACACCTCCGATATACTTAGCAGGAATAGGGTCAACCTGCATGAAAACATATAGATGACAAAATATGGATATCCGGGTTCTAAAGAAATTAAACAAGCATATTTTACCTACTCATCAATCTTACCACTTCCTAGTCATATGAAGGTCAAAACCTCTTGACGTTCGTTCCAGCTGCTATACCTTGAGTCAATATGACACTAATAAATAATTCAAAAACAACTATAATATTTATCTAATAACATCTCAGTCGATGCTCTTATCAGTTGGTTGGAGTCATTTATAAAAATATTAAATAAAACAATTTTCTCCCGTCGACAAACAAAATGCTTTTTGCACTCTGACCGGAGATCACTTTGACATTTATACATCTCTGATGAGACCAATTAAATGTGAATCTGATTCAGAATTCTCTCTAGTATTGGGTGTGATATATGAACGAAATAAAAATATTGGCGTTTCTGATAACTGTCTATGACTAACTTTTTCATGGAGTTTATAAAGATGGGTTTATCTTGAATAGCATTACTCATTGAAGACGAGAAACCTTACACTAATTGTGGACGTCGTTACAGTTTAAATTTGACTGGAACAGGTGTTCAGTGTGACTTGTGCTTGACACATGACTGAGGAGAGTGGACCAACTAAAGACAGTTGGTGCAGAATTTAAAAAGAAACCGTCGAATTACGCAGGAACAAAAGTACAAAAGCAATCGATACTGATGCAGTATTTAGGAAAAGAATAGAGAAGTGGGCGTAACTCAACTCCAACCACACTACTAATTAACTGGAATCAAGAATTTAATTTAGAAGTTTTAGAGTGTGAGTCAAGTTTATTGAAAATCAAATATTAATGATATTTTTGAAAAATGTTATTAATTAGAACAAGGGCCAGAGGATTGGCGATGGATTTCATGGGGGGTGAAACCCTAAAACTGAAAAAAGTTAATTGTCCAAGTCTTTAACTTCCACGCAACAACAGTACACACAGCCACATGCATATATCTATCTCTTTACTAGGATTAATTATGGCCACAAATAAAAAAGTGATTTCTGGCATTTTTAAGAGAAAAGCTCTTCACAGCAGCGAACAACCTCAGCTAAATGTCATTAACCGATGATGGGGTAAATATGTCATACAGGGTTCTACCACAAAGTGTGATAGCTGTACGACTATGTAAGCTGGTCAACGTAAACAATCACCCCTAATCGGCTTTTTGGTTTTATGACCATGAGTTTTTGTATCCCATCGAGCACGTGCAACGCTGCTTTAGATACTCCTGACCAAATATGGATATTGAGTTCCAGCTCAGGATGAATATACGGCTAGTAAATTCTGTCCAAATTGGATGAGTGCTGTATTTGATGCATTTTTCAAAAACCTCCATGCATTTGGTCGTACTTTTTGATATGTGATCGTTCCAATTGAGAGTTTCGAGGATGCATGTGCTGTTCATCAACAATCTACATTGGGAAGCCTGTGGGGAAGAAGTATTGTGCCTGACACGGGCACTTGGTTCCCTTCTTCCTCCAGCATTCACTCCACTGTTCACACGGTTCCGCCCAAACTCTTGATGATTCACCGCAGCAGGAAAGGAAACACCAGTGTCGATCAATTGTCACTGATCACGCCATCACACAAGTAAAAATATAAACTCAGGATCTCTTTGTTTTAGCCTTATTTATTTTACGTTACGTTTACAACTTCACAAAAAATGGTTTAAAACTATCGCCCGCACGACTACGGGCGGGAGTGGCATGACCGTACTGGCCTGCGGATGGTAAAGGACTCCTCGAGGATAGAACTCTGACTTCTATTCTATCCTCAATTAAGGGTGCGATATGGAGGGGAAAGAGAAAATGTTCTCTTAAGGGTGTGGCCACTACGAAAATGCGATCTTTTTGGTACAGTGGTGTGTGTGCGCGATCGAACAGATTCAATGTTGTTCCACGTGTTCGAAAGCAGTGGAACAACGAGAAAGGCACTCAGCGAGAAGAAAGGAAAAGGCGACCAAATGGTTTGCTCCGTAATGAGGGTCATGTTTATGCAACGTCGCTATGACGGACGTTGGAAAAAAGGTGTTAATGGGATACGATACTTTACACCATGGAAATTGTATATCGTATCTTGGGTTAATTGCCGATACGCATCCCTTGCTTGCATTTAGGTATTCCAAGTAATTAGTGGTGGCGACGAAAAAAATGCATCATAGTTTGTCGCTAGTGTTGCAGCTGTAAAAACAAGCTGACGACATAGTATTTTAACTCAGACAAAGGGTATCGAATGTTTGGTATTTATGGTGCATATGCACATTAAGGATCACTTTTAGGAATTCCTAAAAAGGTCAAGAAGAATTCTTACAGAAAATTGAATGCAAAGGGGTGCATGAAAAGGTAAGTTTTCTTTATAGGGTGAAATTGCATTGGTGAAATTATATGGGAAGATGGATGTTATGGGAGTTTTTAAGGAAAGCGTACCGTGGGGTTTGGCGGGACCGACACAAACCTCTAAAATCGCCACTGAGTTTTAGGAATATTGAACTCCCCTCGGTTAAATAATCCTCCCTGACACATTTTGTTGTGATGGGTATGAACTGGGTTGGGCATGTCCTGCCGATGGATAACACGGATCAGGATGACAAATTCAATGTGCTGTTATCAGCAGTTAAAAAATTAAGAGTGCGAATGCACTATCCCAAACCACTTAGTTTGATCGATTAGATAGACAGTTCTTTTTCCGCGGAACCAGTGTACTGTCAACTGAATGGGAATGTAAGGTTGGCAACAGAACTTGTTGGCGGTTCTTTAAAGTCCTCTCCAAGAACCACCCACTTTCTCAACTAAACCGTCTTTTCCCTCACTCCACAAACCACTATTCTTACCTGCATTCGAGCAGCGTAAGCCGTCTTTCAGTAGCTTTCACCTGAAAGTAAAACCTCACCGATGGCATGCATAACATCGAATTTTTCTGATTCATAATATATGAATCATTCTATACCCCCTATCGGGCCAGCTCGTCAGCAATTATAATCGATAAACACACACTGGCCAGCGTATTTGTTGACACAGCTGCAGCCGATATTCTTCCTACGATTCCTAATTAAATATTGCTCCAATCCCGAGGTTCGCAACACTTGCGACAATTCCCTTTCATCGGTTATCAACCGATCATGGAATTTGGGCATGGAAATGATAATTGTTTAGACAATCTTACCCATGCCATGCCCTATGATGACCCACAGCAAAGCAAAGCAAACACACAGTACTTCACTGCGTTTGTTTTGTTTACTAACCGCTGATCCATGGTTCCCCTGGGTGAGACGTTAGCCTGCACATCTGCAGGTCAAATTCCTCACCACCATATCCATTTTCCCGCATATTAACCTAAGAAAAGATAACATCCAACGTGACCCTTGGCCAACGTCGGCAAGATTTCTGTTGACTTAATGCTAACAAAATTTCTTCCTTCCTGGAGCACCAGAGCCATACGTCTAAAACAAATAAACCCCAATCTTCGGTCGACCTATCGTCACCGAAGAATGTATTGCCTACAACGGCATTACATAAACACAATGCCTGCAGTTCATTATGCTCGTCCATGTTTATTCAGGTGCAGTTTAGTTCGTTGCCGATATGAAGGCTAAGCGGCATCGTACTTGTCCTATACAGACACATGGGGAATCCTCCCATTCGATTCCTTTGTGATCGCTCATTGGCCATCGTCAAGTTGAACCCACTCGCTCCTCCCACATCGATGTGACCCACCACCGTTGAATCTAACGGATGTGGATTGCATCGTGGAGTCAGATTCCATCCGGAGTGGGGTAACGTTGTATTACTTTTCGCAGTGGCCGTTGAAGGGAGATGTCGTGGAGCTCAACGAATCTTCATCACTATTTGTTGTGCGTGTATCCGAAATAGGTTGTACAAGTGTGTTGTATTCCAGAATACTACCCTTTATTAAATTTAACACTGAATCTCCTTACACATCCTTAAAAACTTCCCTTAACATATAATACATTCTCACTTAATACATTCCATTCATAAACATTCACAATATTCTATATCATTTAATAACATGCACATTTAATAACCTGCACCTTTTTATTCATTCAAAACATAGTAACTTTGATTTTCGTCCAAATTTAATTCAAGTTAAAAGTCACAGAGACTTTGTTAAAATTTGTTTTGTTCATGTTATAATTTACAGTAAATTAGAACACAATGTTCTATAAGTAGAGAACAAATTCAATAGTAAAATCAGTTTGAGAAAAGCAGAGTTGAGAGATAGAAGTGGTTTAAATATAGTTTGAGTTTTTTTTTTGAGAGTTGAAGTTTGAGTTTAGTTTGAATTGTGATATTAAAGTAACAACCTACAGATTGTGGCGACTAACTTTTATTTCAAAAATAAACATAACTAAAAAATCTATAAACGATAATATAAACAAATGTTTAAAATGGCTGGTAATATGAGCTCAGTGGAAAATACTTATTAAGAACAACCACTTAATCGGAAACAACGCTTTCAAATATCAAAGACCGATCTTTGATTAAATACTGGAAAGAAAGTTTGATTTGGAAAAGGCCTTCTGGATATGCGTTATCTGATTCCAAAGCCATCACAACAAATCTAGAATCAAGATATCTAATAAGATTGTTGCGCGTACAGAAGTTCCTTAAAAGAAGTAAAAGAAATAAATAAAAGGTCCCCGCTCTTCCCTCAACCGAGGAAGCACGGCGCCGGATCTCAACAAGTGCGAGAAGTTTTACGCCAAAATAGATTTCATAAAGAACCGATTGTGCTTAAGTTTTATACTGTTTAAGAACGCGATTAATTAAATTTGTCTTGAGTGCGAGAAGTTTTACGCCAAACTAGGTTTAATAAAGAACAGACAATAAAGAAATTTATAAACAACATTCCAGTGTTTAAATTCTCCTCTCTCAAATCTTGCGGATGAATCTTTTGAATTAACCTATCCAGAGACAAGTCAGTGAAATATTAGGAATCCCTGTCCTTGCCGACACACCTTAACTAATAAATCCCCACAAACTGGGTGCTAAACTCTGTGAACCTATTGTTACCAAAGCTAGATTGGCCGTTGGGCAGGTCGTATGTTTCCAGATATTTCAAAAGTTGATGACTGAACAGTGACTCCGTATCCTTCGACAGAATAGAAGTTAGTCAGAATGATGTCTCGACCTTGCGTCGAGCTTACGAATTTTTCAAATTTAATGGGGCTATACCACATTTAGTGGCTTAAGGCAAGCTTACAAAAGCTTCTTAGGTCTAACTTATAAACCAATCTGATTAATAATTTAACTACGATGGTGAGGGATAGGACGGGAGATGGAAATAAGTTAGTTAGAAGTTAGTTCCTTCGACCGTAGTCTCGATAGATGAGTTCGTTGGAGTCGTAAACGGTATGATGGGGGAGAATGTAGAACGGGCGAGGATTACGTATGTTGTGTGGGTTTATGTTGAACAAAGTTGAGATGAGAAGATTGGAACAGTCCATGGAACTAGAGAGAAATTTGTGAACGAATAGAATATCGGACAGGGTTCTGCGTTCTTCCAGGGTTTTTAAGTGAATTAATTTGAGACGGTTGGTGTAATGGCGGAGGATCAGATGGTTTGGCCATCCAAACCCACGGAGAGCGAAACGTAAGCAACGACGTTGAATGCTCTCGATCCAGCGAATATGTTGTCAAAATCTCCCTCAGGAAATGTGAACTTATACCGCTGAGTCCCCGCCCCAAGATGCCAGTCGGTAACTGGAAGAGTTCTTTTTGAACAGTTCAAGGTAGTAACGGTCCGTAAACACTTGCGCAGGGAGGGAATTCTATAATTTTCCACTTCTGAAACGAATCAAGTTTTAGTACAGAGATGTATGTGCTGTTGAAATGAAATGAACCGCAAATTGGTGGGATCCTTTGGATTGTCTTGTGGAGCGCAAATAAATCGAATTTCAGGGAATAATACCACGAATCTCCGAGGGTGATAACATCTATAAAACAGACAAAAGTCCGATACGCTCCTTCGACCATAGTCTCGTTTTAAACGCTACGCTTTCGATGGGGCGGGTTGTTCCTTCTCTGTGTTTTTTTTTAACATTAAATTCCGCAGGGAGCAGTGAATGTGTGCTTGCTAATAGAGGGACCATATCTGACTGGCATATTCGAGCAGTGGGCGGACAAATGAAATGTAGAATGACCGGGAGACATAGGGGTTGGCGAATTCTTTAGATCACCGTTTTACAAACCCAAAGGCTGAGTTGGCCCTAACAATCATCTCGTCAATATGTGAAAGGAAATTAAGTTCTTTACCACATAAATTACCAAGGTCGCGGATCGATTGTTCGATGGTAAGGGTTTGCTTATGAGGAGAGTAGGGGCGAGAGAAGACGGGCGTTTTCGTGAATATGTTGTAGACTGACATTTAGCAATATTAAGCTCTAAGCAGTTTTCGCGACATTAAACCGAGAACTTGCCAGATCTGCTTGAAGTGATGCAGAATCAAGTGGTGACATGATAGTCTTATAGAATTTTGTGACCTCAGTATAGAGAAACACACAGGGCTGCTTGATAATTCTATAGGCGTCGTTTTTAGTTGGAATAAAAAGTAGGGGGCTAAGGTGACTGCGTTGGGAACTCCGGCGGTGGCCGGGATGGGATTAGATGCCGCGGATCTGAAACGAACACTGTGGAGTCGATATTCCAAGTAGGAAAAAAATCAATTTTAACAGAACTGATTCAAAACCGAGGGTGGACAATTTAAAAAGTATAAGTTTACGAGAAATGTTGTCGAAACCCTTGCTAAGATCGGTAAAGACTATCTGGCCGTAGATTTTTCAGCGATATGTAAGGTGTTATTGATTGCTCTTTTGTCAACTATTAGCACTGGAATGGGTGCGGAGATGGAGTTTTTAATGGGGAATGTAGTATTTTATTTTAGACTTAGTTTTTGATTCTGCGAAAAGTCTGCGCCTTGAATATACGCATTGCAGTAATTTTTAGCGATCTTGAATCTTCTCCATAAACCGAGAACTTGCCAAGATCTGCTTGAAGTGATGCAGAATCAAGTGGTGACATGATAGTCTTATAGAATTTTGTGACCTCAGTATAGAGAAACACACAGGGCTGCTTGATAATTCTATAGGCGTCGTTTTTAGTTGGAATAAAAAGTAGGGGGCTAAGGTGACTGCGTTGGGAACTCCGGCGGTGGCCGGGATGGGATTAGATGCCGCGGATCTGAAACGAACACTGTGGAGTCGATATTCCAAGTAGGAAAAAAATCAATTTTAACAGAACTGATTCAAAACCGAGGGTGGACAATTTAAAAAGTATAAGTTTACGAGAAATGTTGTCGAAACCCTTGCTAAGATCGGTAAAGACTATCTGGCCGTAGATTTTTCAGCGATATGTAAGGTGTTATTGATTGCTCTTTTGTCAACTATTAGCACTGGAATGGGTGCGGAGATGGAGTTTTTAATGGGGAATGTAGTATTTTATTTTAGACTTAGTTTTTGATTCTGCGAAAAGTCTGCGCCTTGAATATACGCATTGCAGTAATTTTTAGCGATCTTGAATCTTCTCCATGTCTCTTCTGTATTGATTTATAAAAGCGCGAGTTTAACACGATAGTAATAGTCTCCTTGCACCCAGCATTCGAGTTGGGTTTTCTACCTTTTATTTTGCGTGGAATAAGAGTCCGCATATCAAGAAGGATCACATCGGTTATTGCGCCATCCGTAGCGTTAATGTCTTATTAAGGGAGAATAATGACCAATTTAACTTTCTACAAAAGTCATTAAAACCGCTCCAATATTTTTTCCTAGAGCCGTACTATATCTTTTAGGACATTTTTCATTAACTCAGCTCTTGGTTAATTGAATTTAGTGGCAAAAAGTGTGTAACGGCGAAGAAACTCTGATCGTATAAACATTAGGGTGGAACGTGAGGTGTGTTGGCGAGACGACCTTCTATAACTGGTATCCATGTCGGCTCTTTTACGAAATCAGTTAGATTATTTGAATCGACGAAGAGCTAAACATACTGACATGGGGTAGGGAAGTCATTGAGAATTATGCCCATTGAAATCACCGATAATCAGTGTGCGGGTATAAGGTCAACATATAATAAATATGTGGCGCGGTTGGGTAGACCAACGGGAAAGAGACCGGCAGGACGGCCACGACGGAGATGGGAGGACAATGTTAGGGTTGACCTTGAGAAGATCGGATCGGGTGGTCTAGCGTGGAAGGAGAGTGCACAGGACAGGGAGCGATGGCGGAGTCGAGTCGGTGAGATGATGAACTTCCGGGTTCCTATAGGCCAATAAATAGTAGTAGTAGTATAATAAATAGAGTCCGACCCAGCAATTAAAGTCATTAAAGGAACCGTTTTTATCCATGTCCAGAAACAATCAAGAATAGTGTGCTTAGAAGCGTGGAATTTTAGCTACGAGAAGTTAAATTCTGGGCCGGAACAAAGACCATATTGTGTTCTGTATGAATGGGGCAACACGTTTTGGGCAAAATACACAAATTCTTAACGGTTGAAATCTGAAATATCGATATCAGTTATTACCTGAGTATAGCTTATTGACAGGATTGCTCGTTTTTGGTTATTTGGATGGATACAGAGATGTTGCACCTTAAGCTACAAATGTTACAGTGACCGACAGAGAACTCTCGGCTCATTGCAACGGCCCGGCACAGAAGCTCAGTGCCGTCTCTTAATGGGATAAAATCTGACATCTTCAATGGGTGAGCGAAAGCGAGTATGGAGGTATGTTCCTTTAAAGGCTGCCCCTCTGAATCCTTGCAGTAACTCAGGTATCAGTCTCTCCGCCACTGAAACGAAATCAGTCGAGGGTATTGATGTTTTGGGGACGTAGACACGATGCGAAAAATTAAAAAAAAAACAGAAAACGGATTCTCGCATTATACTTTAGACACAACCTTATATTCGAGCATGGGTCTAATTTGGGATTTGTAAAGAAGAAGAAATTGGGCCGAAGGACAATATTGTTTAGCTCTGGGAAGAAAACTTCGTTTTTTTGAGACGGACTTCTGATTCCACACAAAACGTATCGCGTGTACGACGATAGTGAAGAGCGTGTGATTCGAACTGACCCTATCACTGTTATAATCACTAAAAGATAGAGCCAAAGCTCAACGCATCAGGTTACTGCCGCGTGTACGAATTCGATTTCTAAACTCAAGTACACTCAACTCGTGCGGAATTGCTATGTTATTGCTTGGTATACGGCTGATGCACTTTCTTGTTCGATTTTCTTTCGGTGTTCTTCTTTTTTTTTAACATACTGTGTTTATTTGACCAATAATCAATGTTTACATTAAGTACTACAGCTAACTTATAATTCTAGTGATACACTTGTTTACATGCATATGTTGTGAAGTAGCGGCCGATAGTGAGGTCGCGTCCAGGAGAAAAGCGTTCCACGAGTGAAGCGTCCAAGAGTGGTGGTTGATAGAGATTAGTAGGCAGGTTCCAGGAACGGTGAGCTGCATCCAAGAGCGTGATCGATAAACATAAGTGGGCTGCGTCCAGGAGCGGTGAGCTGTACCCAAGAGCGTAACCAATAAATGCAAATGATGGGGGGAAGCCAATGGAGACAACGAAGAGGAAGCACAAAACCAAGTCTGGAGTCTTTTCTCCTTGAGATTAACTTTTATTTACTTTATTATTTAATTTCGGTGATCGGACGAGAACCGATGGTGTGCACTTGATGAAGGTTGAATGCAGACTGACGAAATGGCATAACTGCCAATTCAAAAAGTGACGCCATGACATCATCGTGGTGACAATGATGGCCAGTTGGTGTCAGCTGCTGCGCAACTGGTATACATGCGAATGTACTAGATTTCTCCAGTACATTCCAGCACATTTAATTGCCAATCCGCAACATTCCGCCCGCCTTCGCCAATCATTGGCGAATCATTTCGTTCCAGGGGACGGTGGCCAAGGGCCGGGAGTGTGCGGTCTGCTGGTGGCGGTTGGTCTTGGTCGGCTGTCCACTTTCACGTTGATGATCGGTTGAGAGGGGGCCGCCCGCCCTGAGGAGCGCTGAAGGCTTGAGGGTCTGGGATGGCCCGTATGAGCGATGGCGACAGGAACCTCTTTCCCATCGCTGATGTCCGTTGCCCCTTGTGGTCGCGGGACCGGCCAGTTGATCCGGGTTGGAGTTGTAAGGTCGCAACCCACGATCAATGACCACGTGATGACTGGTGATGGGTCTAGCTATGTCGAGACCGGTGGTGGTGCCATGTACTGCGCACGTTGGCGCCCGCCTGGAGTGAGTGGCCGGCAGGTTGCGACCGTTGGGGATGTGTGCTGTAACGTGGAGTCGGGTGCGGTGTCTACCCTGGCACTGTCCGCGTGTCCTTTCGTAGTGGCAGTCACGGGCCAAGTGCCTCCCGGGGTCGTCGGAATGCAGCCTCTGTGGATGCACAGAGGGGCGTGCTTTCTTGCTGGAGTTCGAGAGACCGCTGGTTGCTGGGTAGCGCCGCCCGCCAAGCGGGGCATTGCGCGCTCCTGGTCCTGTTGTGGTGGCTACAGGTGGTAGCGGTTGGCCTGGGTAGCTTTGGAGCTGGGCAGGAGCTTGACCACGTGGTGTCCTGTGTGTGGTGGGATGCCTTGAAGTGTTCGAGTGGGTAGGCTCCTGGTTCCTCGATTGCCCCTTGCCCCTGCAATGGTTCAGAGGGCGGGGGGTGTGTCTTGTAGTTGGGTCGCGCAAGGGATCGGTGGCTGGTAGTTGAATGGGCTTCGTGTGTGGCCACCGCGGCCGATGCCGGCGAGACGTCCTTTGGGTTCTCTGGTGGAAGCCGCGGCCCTCAGTCGGAAGGACGACCAGTTCCTCTGGGTCGGAGTTGTAAATTCGTAACCCACGAGGAATGGCCATATGATGGCTGGTGACAGGCCTTGTCACCTTTGCGCTGGATGATGTGGTGGGTGCTGCGCCTGTTAGCACCCATCCCAGTTCAGTGGCCTGCGCGACGAGGCCGGAACGTTGGTCCTTCCTGAGACCTTCGACGATGATGTTGGGGTATATGTCTGCCCCAAGGATGATGTCCACCTTCTCGGCGGAGGCGATGTTCGGATCTGCAAGTTCCAGATCCGCCACGAACGAGAGATCCCTTGTCGTTGATCCTGGTGGTGGTGTATACACTGAGAGCCCGGACAGGATGAAGGGCCTCAGTGTCCATTGTCTCGAGCCGTGGAGGCGAGAAGTGATTCTGATGGCGGCCTGAGTCCTGGTGGCAAGGCCACGAGTGCCCCCAACACCGTAGGTGGGGACGGGCGATGCTTGGCGTCGGAGGTGCAACCTTCGGGCGAGTGATGTTGAAATGAAGGTGCCACTGGAGCAGGGGTCCAGCAGAGCACGGACTTCAATCCTCTGTTCGGTCTCAGATGTCACGATAACTCTGGCTGTTGGCAGCAACGCGGAATGCTGTGAAGGGGTGCTGATTGTATGTGCGCAGACCCCTTCCTGGCGGTCGATCCGGGGGGCGGATCCTTTGGCTCGTTGTGGCGGTCTTGTTGTCCTGTCGATGGCGGTAGACCGGACATGCAGCAGGCTGTGATGTCTCCGCTGGCATCGACGGCACGTCTTGTTGAAGTGGCAGTCGCGCAGGCGGTGGCGACCCAAGCAGTTGGTGCACAGGTTTCTTTTGTGTGCGAAGGACTTTCGACGGCCAGGTGTGAGTGATCGGAAGCCCTCGCAAGCGTAAATGGTGTGTGAGGCCCTGCAGAATGTGCAAGCACCCTGTTGCTTTACGGGTGTCGGCGGTGTTTTGTGCATCGGGACACTGGGCTGGTTAGTCATCGGGCCGGCTACTGTTGCTGGAACAGTCGAATTCGTGGAAGGCATTGGCGTTGAATCTGACACGGATCCTATGTACGCCATGCCCACTGCTTGCTCTGGAGTCCGTGTGATGGTGGCCAGTTCCTCTGGGTCGGAGTTGTAAGTTCGCAACCCACGAGGAACGGCTATGTCACGGTGTGCCCCACAATGCGTGCGCGGCATCGTCTTCTGTGGCGGCTTCGGCACTGGGTCGATCATCGGGACCTTGGGTAGGTTAGGCTTTGGGCAGGCGGCACTCTGGTCGGCGGCCTGCTCACTCTTATCCACTGTTCTGGGGCGCAGTTCCGTTTCTGATGGCTTGATGTCGGCCATTGGCAGCTGCACTGGGGGTAGCTCGCTAGGGTGGAGACGATTGGTGCTGATGACCATGGTTGAGGAGGCTGCTTTGAGCGCGTACTGGGCCTCAAGGAGCTTCGTCTCTTCCTCGAGGTATATCTCTTCGGTTTCGCCGAAACAATCATCCGCGAAGTACGCGTGTTGCTGATCCTCAGGTGCCGCCAGGTAGAAGATGTCGTAGTGCCGCTTGGAGAAGGCTTCCCATTCGGCGCGGAGTGCGCATTTGGTTGCCTCGATTGCTGTCGGACTTGGTTGTCCCTTTTCCTGTATGTTGAGGAAAGTACCGGAGATGGTGGCCTGTGCCGCGAACTGAGCGGCGATGAGTTCCTTAATCGTGGTCGGTTGTTGTACGAGAGCTGATGTTGAGGGCACTTTGGTTTGAACTCTCGTTGTAGAAAGTTCGTCGTCCAGCTTTCGTTTCGCGGCAACAGCGGTTTCCGACTCGTGTTGGTGATGAGCACGTGTATGATCTCTGCCGACCGAGGAATGTCGTCGGTCGAGATCCTTTGGGTTCCGCCGGCCAAGGAATGTTGTCGGGGAACCGTTGACAATGTTGTCGCCGCCGTCACCACTGTTTGATCCATTGTCGGCTCCGTTACGCACCGCGCGAAGGCAGGTATGATCTCTTCCGAGCGAGGAATGTCGTCGGTCGAGATCTTTGGTGTTCCGCCGACAGAGGAATGTCGTCGGGGAACCGTTGTCCCTACGGGGGGAATTTTCCGGGTGCATCATCCGTGATGGCAATCCGGGTGGAGGGCCGAGCGGCATATTAACTCCTAATTGCCGAGGCAAGCCGCCAAGGCAGGGACGAACCGTGGTTGGGCCGGACGGCATTCGCATGTCAAGTCCCGACGGAGTTTCCGGGCGCCGTAGAGGTGGCCGGAACATCATTGGGGGCAAACGACTTGCTGGCGGGGAGATGGCCGGTGCACCAGTCCGAGGAGCATCGTTACCAGGTTTCGACGTCGAGTCACTTTCCCCGTCACCAGCTTCACTCGATGTGTCACTTTCTTCCTGCTTGTCACTCTCACTGTGGTTAGGCTTAGGGTCCTGTTCCTTTCCTCGTTTCCTTTGAGCACTCTCCGTTCCCTTCGGGGATTCACCAGCATTTTGTCCGGATATTGCCAGCCTTCGCTGTTGCACTGGGCGCAGCTTCGATAGATCGGCTTCTACCTTTGCCTGTGGTTTCCTTTCACATATTTTTGTTGCCAAGTCCTTTTGGCTCAATCCTTTCCCCTGGCGTCCCTGTTGAATGATCATGCCGACTTCTAAAGGTATTTTCTCATGTTTAATTTCTTTAGTTTCCCTGTCCAATTTAGCAGTGTTGTGAGTGTTGATGTGATGCTTTTTAGTACCGACACCAAATTTCTGTTGAGTATCCGCTTGAACGTCCTGACGACGTGCCTGATTAATAGCACTTTTTGTTTTGAGGGCAGGTGATTTCGGAGCCCGTTTACGTAAAACCGTAACTGTGTCCCAGTCAGACATCTTGTGTTTGTTTCACAGACGATTGGAGTTTAGGAATACCTTCAGATCCTACAGGTATTATGATTTCATGAGTGTTGCAGCTTCAGCTCCTTGATTTGTGTCGAGTCAGGTTGCAGTGTCTATGTGCCGCGAACTGGGCGGCGATGATGCTAATCCAATGAAGCACTGGATCCGTTTCGAAGGACCAGAAATGTTGTGAAGTAGCGGCCGATAGTGAGGTCGCGTCCAGGAGAAAAGCGTTCCACGAGTGAAGCGTCCAAGAGTGGTGGTTGATAGAGATTAGTAGGCAGGTTCCAGGAACGGTGAGCTGCATCCAAGAGCGTGATCGATAAACATAAGTGGGCTGCGTCCAGGAGCGGTGAGCTGTACCCAAGAGCGTAACCAATAAATGCAAATGATGGGGGGAAGCCAATGGAGACAACGAAGAGGAAGCACAAAACCAAGTCTGGAGTCTTTTCTCCTTGAGATTAACTTTTATTTACTTTATTATTTAATTTCGGTGATCGGACGAGAACCGATGGTGTGCACTTGATGAAGGTTGAATGCAGACTGACGAAATGGCATAACTGCCAATTCAAAAAGTGACGCCATGACATCATCGTGGTGACAATGATGGCCAGTTGGTGTCAGCTGCTGCGCAACTGGTATACATGCGAATGTACTAGATTTCTCCAGTACATTCCAGCACATTTAATTGCCAATCCGCAACACATACATTACACATTTTTCAAACATAACTGAATGCGTGAATAACTATTTGAGTATATAGGTTTTAATATTGACAGTTTTCCTGGAAAAGGTCAGAAAACCAGGATTTTTATTTTTTAATTTAATCTAAACTAATACTTAACTTAACTCTACTATGTTATAGTATTTGAACTGGTTGGGTGCCAGCTCGGTGTTATGGTACACTACCTCGTTGGAGTCATGTACCAATCTTCCAGAGGTGAAGAGAGTTCTGGTGTGGAGACAATTCAGGTAGTGAGCCCTGTTATCTAGAGGAGTTGGCAGTAGTGAAGTTATTATGGTGTTGGGATTATTTGGGAGGTTTTCAATAAATTTGATAGACAGCTCTAGGAAGCGCCTATCGAGACGGTCAATATTGGAGGCATTGTATAGCAAGCTGTTATTGTAATACTTGTAAGAGTTGGGTTGTCGGTTGAGGCCAGTGACTAGCCTGAATCATTTCCTTTCGAAAGTGTGTGGCTTCTCCATTTGGGCTGGTGTTATATGATACCACAGTATCTCTGAGATACATCCTTTCCATGGTCCGAGGTGTGCTTCGGAAACTCCAATGTTAACGCTTGCGCGGAGTCGGTATCAGAGATTATTCTTCTGGGGATAGAGATGTATATTCCACATTCCACCAAACGAAGTCCGTCTGATAAACCTTGGTTTGACAAAAAATGCGAGCTGATTACAGCGGCAAAAAATAGAGCTTTTAAGCAATGGCGCTCCAATCCCACCGATGTTAACAGAACGAATTTTGTTAGAATCAGAAACGCGTGCAACCAGGAGATTGATACCGCGAAGAAAGCTCACAACGACAGGGTGATCAATAAGCTTCTTCGGTGCCCAACTGGTTCGCGCTCCTTCTGGTCAAAGGCAAAAGCTGTCCGCGGTAACTTCGCTTCCTCCTCTTTCCCTCCGTTGGTGACAGACAGCGGGACGTTAGTCACGAATTCAAAGGATAAAGCTAATGTGTTTGCGAACTTATTTTCCGTGAATTCAAACCTCGATCCCGACCTTTTGGAGCCACCTGTGATCTCGCCGGTACGGTCTTCCATGCGGGATGTGAGATTTCGTCCGCGCACTATTCAACGCATTCTACGTGAACTGGATTGTAGGAAGGCAACCGGCCCGGAAGAAATACCAGCAATAGTCCTTAAGAACTGTGCTCCAGAACTATCGCCGGTTCTGCGCAGACTCTTCCGCTTATCTTATGCACGGAGGACCTTTCCTGTCTGCTGGAAAATCGCTCGAGCTCAGCCAATCCCAAAGACGGGAAAAAAGTGTCTCCCACAAAATTACCGTCCGATAGCATTACTGTCTATTTTATCTAAGGTAATGGAAAAAGTCATCAATACAGAGTTGGTTAAGTATTTGGAGTGCAACGGACTTCTAAATGATCGTCAATACGGATTCCGTGGCAGGCGATCCACAGGAGACCTTTTGACACTAATAACCGATATATGGACATCTGCGATCGAAAAGCATGGTGAGTCAAGGGCGGTCGCATTGAATATCTCCAAGGCTTTTGACCGCGTCTGGCACAGGGCATTGCTGAGTAAACTTCGTTCATATGGACTTTCCCCACAGCTTTGCGACTGGACGAGGAGCTTCCTCGAGAATCAATCGATCCGAGTTGTTGTGGACGGCGAGTGTTCGGATCTGTATCCTGTTAATTCGGGGGTGCCCCAAGGTTCTATTTTGGCTCCAACCTTGTTTTTGCTTCACATAAATGATTTGTTGGAGACTGTTTTTTTACGCGTAACAGTTTTGTAAGGATGTTGGGTAAAGGTTTTCCTAGGTGATTATGAGGGATGGATTTAGGTGTATGGCTGAAGAGGGCATTTTTTTAGTATTTGCTCTATTCTTAAGGCTGCTTGATTAATTTCAGCAGGGAGTAGGTTTGAAGACTCTGGCAAAGTATAGTCTGTAAAACTGGCAGCAATGTCCCTATTGACTCTTTTCCAGTTTGTCCTGGAGAAATTCGGATAGGATTGAATGAGTAGCTTGGTTCGAGGGTAGGGATTTGGACAGTGGTGTGGACGGACCCATGATCGGATGGAAATTCGAAGGATACTGTAGGGGAGACTTAGCTTTTCTAGAATTAGGGTAGTATAAGATTTAAGTTAAGTTAAGCTAAGTGATTTTACATAAAATTTAAAAAAAAAAAAAATAGGTAAGTTAAGTAAGTTAAATTTTAAGAAAAAAAAAACAAAAAAAATTGACAAAGTTTTTCAAATTTTTCTTTGTCTTTCAAATAATTATAAGTATTGCCACAAAGTTATCTCGCCGAAAGGCAAATTATACAAATATTAAGTAATGTTTAGCTTAGAGCGTCTGCGAAGGACCAGTAAGTTATTATATAAGATAATTAAGCTAGAATTTAAGCATTTTTTGTCTAGCCTTTAATTTAGAAACTAAGAATATAAAAATGTTTAAAAAAAAAATGAAAGTAGTTGAAGGAGTGCTAGAAGTTGGCAACCGTATTTATTGCACTTAGTGTCGTTAAATGAAGTATGCCAAGCATTCCAGTCTCCTCCTATTATGAAAGGTGCAGGTAGAGACTGTTGGATTATCTCAGTGATGTCGGAACTAGGGAAGTTTGGTTCCCGAGAAGGGAGAATTTATACGGACGACAGTACAAGCACTTTGTTGCTTTTGTAAAAGATTTTAATTGCCATATACTCAATATTATTTATATTGGTGAACCTAATTTTGGAAAATTGGAATTTCTTGTGTATTAGAATTCCAGTACCTCTACGAGGTCCAGTGGTTCGTGGATTAGAAGCAAGTGTATAATTAGGGATAGATACTCGGGAGCTTGGTTTAAGCTACGTTTCCGAGAGGAGGAGGATATCTGGAGAACTTGTCAACGAACTATCGGAGGTATTGTGGCGATTCCGCCAGATCCCACGGCTCGCCTTCCTGAAAAAAACCCCCATAACCATAACCCGGGTCTGCACCAGCTTTCGCTAATGCAATTCGCATTAGCATCTTAGATGCTTCACGCATCAAACAGACCCAATTATTATAACCCTAAAATCCCTATAAAGAAAACTTACCTTCATGCATCCCTTCGCATACAATTTTTCATAAGATTTCTTTGTTTGCTTATTTGGTATTCTGAACCAATTCGGTACCAGACAAATTCCATAAATATCGCGCCGTCTATTTTCCTAGCCGCGCCATATACCTTTTCATATACATTGCCTGGCAACCTTTTTTGTTTGTCTTACCAACAAACAACCCAAGCAGCTGCATATAATTAGCGCAATAGGCGCTGAAACCAAATTCTCCAGCATTTCCTAATGCAAATAAGAACCCGGTTTCTATTGCAGCCAGAGATGCCATAAACATCCAATTTGCTTTTAGCACCTTTTTCTCCTAACGTCGAAAATAGCGACGAGGCATTGTATAAACATGACCCTCATTAAAGAGCGAACCATTTGGTCGCATTTTCTTTTGTCCTTGCCTGTTTCGCTGCTCCACTGCACGTGTGAATAGCATTGATCTCAACGATCCCACCTATACCACCATGAGAGACTTTACGTTTCCCTGGTGGTAGGTAAAAAACGATATCCTTATTGGAGAGGATATCGTTTGAGTCTCATTCCATCACCAGACCAAGTCGGTCGGGTCTCCACTACGCTACCTTTGCGCTCGGTACGCGTAGATACGATGGGCCACCCTTTTACCATCGAGGGGTGCGTCGGAGTTCGCACCCCCGTGAGTCGTGTGTGTTTTATTTTTCAACTCTAGGAAGTTTTAGTTTATTTATCCTTAAGTTCATTCGAAGTGTTCAATAGTTTTTGGAAAACGTATAAATCATACAAAAATGTAAGAGACAAACAATAAACAATTTATAAATTTCATTAACTGTTTGATTTTCAAAATTTAAAAGTAAATTAAATTCAAAACTAGACACATTTCATTGTTAAAGCGTGTTTCCTGTGCTGCTGCCCAATAAAACGTTTTCAAAAAGAAAGGTAATCCCCCAACATTCGTTTCTTTCGGTGAACAGTTTTCCTAGTGCTTGGCGGAACATTTGCGGAACTATTAGTAATTATGATGGAGGAGGAAGTTAATCAGCGCCGTACGCCGGTGCACTTACTTCCTACCCCACAGTATTGTCTCCGAATATTGGAATATATAGACTCTGCATTGAGGGAAATTATGGTTAAAGTAGCCATTCTATTTCTGAGCTGTGCTTCAGAGTGGGCAGCATATTCTGTAAGCTACTTAGGTATCCTGTGATGCCCAGATTAAGATCGTTACAGTTGAAATGGTGATTTTTTGTCATGTTATGGGAATCCTTGACAAGCGCGTATGACATTCCCGGACTTGTAGGATATGTTGATCGGGGTGATGTTGTTTTGGTTGGTGTAGGTTTGCTCGTTACCATGGGTGTAGTTCGCCTTTGGAGAATCCCCAGCTTATGAGGACATTGCGAGAAGTTGGCAGGGTGGGGTCCTCCACAATTACAGCATGTCACTGCGATTTTCTTCGTTGTAATGAATCCATCGGGGTTTGTGGTTTGGATTGTTCCTGGTTCCATGCCAGGCGGGCTGACCTTACATTCTCCAGGTTGATGTTGCTCTGCACACTTTACGCATCATACGCTTAGATTACATGCGGCCCCAAAGTGTCCTGAGCCATTGCATCTTTTGCAATGAAGGACGTTTTGTTTATGTGGTTCCTCAAACGCAATTTTATGCGTGAATAGGTATTTTATTTGTTTGAGCCGGGTGACATCAGTTGGAGGAATTTGTATAATACGTAAATGCAGAGTCTTGTTAGTCCGCATGTATGGCGTTTGGAAGTAGTCCAACCTGTTTATTTTCAGTTCCGGACAGATCCTGAAAATTTCTGCTGCAAGTTCCTCATTGGTCTATGCGGGATCAATATGTCTTATGATGAAAGTCGCTAGTTTCAACTGTGTATGTTGAAAAGTGAAAAATTCAAGCTTATGTTGTGCAAGTTTTTCTACCGCCATGTTGTGATCCGTTAAAGTGGTTGTTGTGATGAAAGTCGAAGCTCCTCTTCTGTTTGTGGTGAAATTGCGGTGGTCTAAGGTACTTTCGACCATCCTAATTAGCTCCTTGATGTTTGTTATATTTTTAATGTAGATGGGTGGTGGTCTTATATTTTTGGCGTGTGTGTTCGGTGTTCTTCACTATTTGCTTGTATACTGTGTGTGTATCTGTATCAACGCCCTCGTCCTGCCCCACCCCTCAGACTACGTGCGGTCCCTACGACTTCTACCCAGAGACCTCTCCATCGCGACAGGCTTAGATTTTCCAGACACAAACATCCTATCGACGGATAGGGTGGAACTCATCTTCGGGGCTGATCTGTACCCTTCCCTCATTATGGAAGGGGTAGAGATTTCCGAAACCTAAAGCCTCATCGCGCAGGCTACTCACTTGAGATGGATGCTAACAGGACCCGCACCCACAACGTCATCCAGTCCCGGTGCGAAGAGATTCTTCACCAGCCATCACATGGGCATTGATCGTGGGTTGCGAACTTACAACTCCAACCCAGATCAATTGGTAGGCTCTGTATCCATAGATCGCGATGGATTGGAAGGTTTCATCGCCATCGATTCCATGGACCATATAAGAGGTTCATGGAACAAATCACCATCGATCACCTGCGCGACACGGACATCAGACATATCCCCAGTACGACGAGTAATCATAAGGGCAAAGAGTGATCCCAGGGTACCGAGAAGCTCATGACATCGTTGGAATCAACTACCATCGCATGGAAAAATAACAAGAAAAACAGGAGCGTTCAGCGCTCCTCGTGGCGGCTGGTCCCTCTCAGTAAGTACTCATCATCGACTTCAAAAAGCGATATCGTTTGAAGCCAATAGTGGAAAAAATGATAACTTCTCACAATAGCGAACTCTAGAGACCTATACTGTGCCCAACTCAGCCACACAAAGAGCAAACACTTAATCAAGGAAATAGAATTAACAACTTACCCACGTCAGGTCCACCAATCAGTATCAAGTATCAAACGAACCAATAATGTCAATAGAACAGCAGCACCTTAACTATCTTGAAGGATGATATCTCTCCCAGTGACGCGAAATCATTGCAAACCAACCCTCGGGTCGGAGACTTTAATGACGCCAATAATTGGCGAAGGCGGGTAAATGTTGCGGATTCACAACTAAATATATTGGAGAATTCTAGTACATTCTCATTTGTCAGCCGCCAGGTGATTACGCGCCGGTAACAACAAAGGAACGCTACCCAAGCGTCTAGTTTTTAAAAATTTTATAACGGCTCTGACTTCCTTGGTTTCCTCTTGTGGTTACGACCGTTTATCAATCTTTCTTAGACGCTTCGCCGCTTTCTGCCTTCTCAACCGCTCTTTCTTGGACGCATTCTGCCTTTCGACCACCCGTCTTGGACGCACCTCATCGGTTATCCTCTGACCAACACACCGCCGCCATCACCAGGATCGGATCTCCGAACAGACTGTTTATATGGTTCTGTCCGGAGGTCCCCTCTAATTTAAAGCGCGAACCCGAGCCCATTTATAACCGCGAACGCTACTATCAACTCGTCCGATAGAAATTACAAAAAACCTATACAGTAGCCAAACGTAACCAATTAGAACGCAAGCGTAAATCAAAAGCTTACTACGACTACCAAACCAGGTCACATACATTCCATGTGGGGACCGAGTCTTAATAAAAAATGAAAATGGTAAAGGCAAACTGACAACCATTTGGAAGGGATCCTTCCCAGTCATACCTATAAAAGGGCCAGTCAATATGGTCATCAACATTGGCCGAAGAGCCATGGTGGTCCACAACAGTAGACTAAAACTTTATTTCTAGATTCCACCCTCAACCTAGTTCCAACCTTCCTCCCACTATCAATACTAAACATTTGCTATCCCCAGGGTGTATTGCATTTCAAAAATCTACATTACTTAAATATACAATATGGACAAAGATAGAGCGCAAAAACAAAAAAACCAAGCAACTGAATGATAAAGTCAAATCAAGAAAGACAAACATAAAGCTGTCTATGTAAATCAAAATTAATATCTAACTCAAAAATAGGACTCAACCTTCACGCATTAAGTAAAGATTAAAGTTAAACTGAAACAAAAAAAAGAGCGAAAAACAAAAGAAAACTATGGAATAAATAAATAACTAATGATGAATAAGAACAAATAATACATAAATAAAACCAATACACAAACGTGAAAAGATATATCTAAGCTAAAATTGCCTTGAAATTAATTGTTTCCCTGAATAATTAGATAAATAAAATTAAAATATAAACAAAAAAAGGGAAGGTATAAAGATGTCGAAGCTAAACAATATTATAAAATAACCCTATAGTTACGTTAAATGCAAGACCTCTCTTTAAAAATAAATAAATATAAATATAGTTTCATTTCTTTTACCTTATAAATCTAGCATTACATGCACAATAACGAAAATCAAAAAATAAATAAATATTAATGCATATATTAGTCTTATGTTAATATTAGATAAATAATTTGTTTTGTTATTAACAAAAGATCACTGTTATGTGCCTATCATTATTGTAACTACTACTATTAAGTCACATAATAAAATAAATAAACAAAATAGGCAATAAGATAAATTAACAAATACATAATATAATAAAAGCTCTGCAATTGATTATACATTAAATACAAATTCTATAAATTAAATGAAGAAATAAAAAACCACACTTTGTGCAAATAAAATAAAGTACGAAAATAGACACAATTACGTTTATATCAATTCATAAAATAATTGAAGAGTTAAAATAAATTAAAGTACGAAAACAGACAATTACAAAACTACACTAAAAATTAAAACAATCAATGTTGAACTACCAACTCAATTACATACGTACATTGCCACGAAATCAAAATGCCACCGCCCTTGATTTTTACATTTCACCCCCTTTAGAAATTAATCTCTCCCAGATTAATGTTCTCTTCTTAAGGGGGGAGGAATGTAGTGAATCGAAATCCCTACTCTCATCCAATCCCCCATTATAATTGAAAAACCCAATCATCCATTCCCTAATATCGTACCCCTATCCATAATAGCAATCATTACCCCCAATTGAATTATATTCACTAAATGTTCATTTTTCGGGCATTGATTAAATTCCTAATAATCCCAACATCATGAAGTGCTTATTTTCAAACACATTTCATGATTTTACCTTCCGGAAATTTGCTCAACAAATTCCCATATCCTTCCTAGAACCCCATTCCAATTGACGCACACACAAAATCTTGTTTGTGCTTCATGAAATTTTTATACACTTTTTAGCAGATCTCTCTAGATAGAAAGTATAAAACCGGGACGAACTTTCGATGGAAAATACATCTTAACCCATCCAAAACTGTAGCCATAATTCTGAGTAGTAAACACTCCCAACAAACTTCTCGATATTCACAGAATATTCGAATATACTACGATTAGACCACAGGACAGGATGAAATATCTTTGGGTCATTTATACCCCAATTATGAATTTCATCAAGCATGTGACCCACATTCTTCAAAGGCACCTCGGCAAGTCTAAGCCGCTGCACAAAATTTTGAAGTGAAGCAACAAAGTTGACACCAAAGTTAAACTTCTCTGCTATAAGGAGCTAATCCGATCTGGAATTGCGTACGCCTTTCCCGTATGGTCCTGTATATCTTCTGCCCAAACGGAAAGACTTCCAGTTTTCGTAACAAAACTCCTCAGAAGATGCATCAACCACTCTAGAAGGCCTGACGGTCGCTATTATGCCAAGTCTTACCTATATGAAGGTGCCTCCATTAACCCTATCGACAAGTACTTGCTACAATTATCATACAATTACTTGGAAAGCACTCAGAACAGCGAGAACCTACTTCTACAGGAGTCTTGCGTTCCTGATTCTTCTCTCCTTCGATCTCTTCCGATTCGACCGTCACAATTTCTTTTTCAGTACAAAATTGACGAACGCACCCTTTCCAAACACATTCCCTTCTATAATTGAGGATGCCTGGACCCATCCAATTTGGCACAAGGCTAATAACCTTGCCCGGAAAAACGAATTATTTTGGATAATTTAACAAGTCTCGGACTGGATACCGGTGGAGATACTTGCTAAACCCTTATGTCAATGACCGGGTACCCGCGTACCCATTTCGTCGCAATTTCACGATTGCTCGGCCTAGTAGACAATTTTTAAAATGTCAATTTGAAAGTAAAAAAAAATTTTTTTTTCATTGAAATTTCGGAATTATCATTCAGAAACGTTTGAATGGAGATGATTTAAGACATGGGACCGAAATTCGTCTACTAGGCCGAGCAATCGTGAAATTGCGACGAAATGGGTACTCGGGTACCCGGTCATTGACTACTGTCGGTAAAGTTGGTCATTGACATAAGGGTAAATAAGGCAGGATCCCGGTTATAGTGCCGATGATGATAATGATGATGATGGACTCATCCCATGGGGTATACTGCTGACACACTACACACACACACGCACAGTACAAGACGGTATATATACTAACACACACACACACCGACCAAAGCGCAGATTATCAGACGCCAAAGACATAATCTGCGCTCACTACCGCATTCAAGACCTACTGGTCTTGTATGATTTGTATCCCACCATCCTTCCATCCAAGTAGTTAGACGCCTTTGAACTAACCTTGTAGACGCTATCCTTAGATACCTGCCCCCGCTTTTTATTTTTCAGATATCTTGTGACCGAGCCCAACATCCTCATGGATGTGGGCGATCATGGTTGTCGCAAGATGACCAGAAGCCAGAGACAAGACGAAGGGCACATTTGTCCTTGTCTCGTCTAAATCGGCCTCCCGCCACTCTGTTTTTTTATTTCGCTTCAGTCAGTCAGAGGCCGAGACTACGGCCAACATAATCTCATCAGTCCACACCTAGAAGCCAAACCCTTGGCCAGGAAGCGTCCCGATTTTTTACATAAGAAAAAACCTCTGTTTGAAAATAAATAAAGAAACTCTTCAACCAACAAAAGGCCTTTTTTATTTTATCCGGACCGCATCAAAAAGAAGGACAATACGCGCGTCCTTAAATATCGCGATTACCCCTCCCGGTTTCGCGTGATTGCCCCTCACTCTTTTGGAAAAGCTATAGATAGCTCGTTGTGTGGCCCACCAGCGCTGGATACCCATTTCAGGCCCAATACGGCTCGAAGGACCAACGGGACAGAGGACACCGACTCCCCCAACCCAAGTGCCAGGAAAGGACGAACCTACCCACTTCAAGTAAGGCCTAAAATAAAATACAACAACATATGACCTTTACACACTCAAGCAGTTTGTTGGTCACTTTGTCCTTGTGAACCCCCTTCACCAGGTATCAATAGCCTGATTTCGGTTAGGGCTAGGATATCAGGTTTCGTGACCAAATGAAGAATAGTGGTAAGAATAAGGCAAAAATGACCTGTTAAAATGGCTGGCTGGCGATTTACGTGAAGGGACATAGACCATCTCCTGAGCATTGGTAGGCATAACATTGGACAAAGAGGAGACCGATTCAATAAACATGTATGCGACGCAAACATGCCACGTTGCGAGCAAGTGCGACAAGGCAAATAGGGTAATGAAATGAACTCCAACAGACGGTTGCGCGGGAACCACAGAAATATGTGCCGATGAGAGATGGTATGAGAGGGTAAACATTTGGCATGCCTCTGGATCGATCCAAGAGTATCTTAAAGATGTCTGCCTAACGAAAAAGGGAAAACAAACCATGACCATGATGTCTTGTAGCTTAGTTAATTGTTTTAATGTGATCTTGAGCGAGCACGCGATATGGACATAGCACGTAGTGGTCTATTCCTGTCCCCTTGCTTCTCCCCCACGTCTGTGTATTGATTGCTAATAAAATTACTTCCAAAAATAAAGCAAATTATACCAAAGTTGTTATATTTAGTAAACCATTTGCATGTATTGAGAAGCACTCAATTTGGAGAAGGCACCACCCGTTTTGACTTGCAGAGTTATTAAGAAAATATGTCCAGCAAGACAACATTGGTTATATCGATTCATAACACAACTGAAGGCGAGATATCCTGTCCTGTGCACCTTAATGAATGACATTTGCCTGATTCAGCCAAATATTTCGAAAGAAGCAAAACAAAAGAAAGTGATTTAAACGCAGTTCAAGTTCCGGGTTCCTGGAACTGAAAAGCAAACAATGGAAAGCAGTTCGTGGCTATCTAAACATCAAATCGACTACTACCACGTTCCAGGAACTCCACAGCTCGATTACATCACGTCCTCAATTGACGACTGCAGCAAATGGTAACGCCAAATGACCAAATGCACTCCTACCAAGCTAACTACTAGGCGAGGGTGAGGGGCGGAGTAGCTCTTGACGCCTAATACGAGTTGCAATGCCTCCCACGCAATAGGCTCGATCCGCAAACTACATGCATGCGGCAGAGTAGTGGGCAGAAGGTCGCAGTACGGAAGAACTCGATGCGAATACTGCAGCTCGATGATGTTGGAGTGCAGCAAAGGCACGCAGTACTCCAAGAATCGCTGCAGAATAGATACAGTGATTTGTGGACACGAACAAGTAAGCGTATGCGACGACGTCGGGTGGGGAGGGGATATGGGGCAGAACACTCGGGTGGTGAACATCTGTTGGAACGTACACGCACATGTAGGAGCCCTATCGGTTTCAAATAACTTGTTTCTATAACATTGCCGAACACTCATTACCTGGGTATCCTGCCCCGTTAGGCAGGAATTAGCTCAATCGGTCATCCACTACTACGTGGGTGGAATGATTTTCCTGTGTCGCACTAGACCATTGCAATCTGCGTTCCTCAAAGCCAACGACGTTGTCCTTGTATGTGTATAAAAAATGTATTCTCTTGTTATAAGTTCCGCCTACAAATATCCTGACGCTACTCAGCTGATTTCTTGAGCAAATAATTAATACTTTTATTTAATTCACAATATTTAATTCACACCACTGACCCGAGTTCTAGATAATAAGTTGAATGTGTTGTGTGCCGATAGACGTAAAAGACATTTGTCAAGAGACGAGCTAAGAGGACTCGACCAGAGGGGCGCGAGGTTTTTGGGGTAGATTATCAGTGAACACTTGTGTGATATATTCGCATGAGTATAGCTACCATAAAACCAGATTCAAGGAAACAGCCGAATTGTCACCCACCGTTCACTTATTGACGACCGAGTACCGTCCCCCGAGCACCCACTTTCGTGAATATAGTGTCTGATATCTTTTATCTAAGTATCTAAACGAAGCGAAGAAGCGACCACTAAAGATTTTCAGCATAAAAATTAGAAACAAAACAAAGGCAAAAGCCACAGACAAACACCTCCTCACACGACGGCAACGTTAACTGCACTGAAAAAAACCACTAACTGCCACGGAGAGAACACACATCAATGGCGCATAGATTGCTCGATGAATTGACGTAAAGTTAGCGAGCGTCTACAACGCTCTAATACGCCAACGGGTAGGGGGCAAAATGACCAGATGTCGGCTGTGAAATAAAGAATTTTACGAGAGCGCTTACGCCAAAGATGTGCGCGCGAGAGAGCAGGACGTCACTTAATTTCGCTATCGTCTTTCCCCCGCACCGGGTAGATTGAATCTGACATGACAACAGAAGGGATGAAACTGTTAGAAAGTTCTGTTTTGAATCACAGACTGATATGACAACCTTCCTGTTGCACTTGCTGGGCCATTGCAGTTTGTTCATATGCCCCAGAAGCTTTTCAGCTTCGAAAGCACAATGTAAACCGAGCTTCCGACTACACACTCTAAATGGCCATCGAATGAAAGCTGAATAGATGAGCTTCTGTCATAACGTTCTACGCTTAACTGGTATACGACTAGTTAATGACTTTTATTTGCGCGTCGCAATCTAAATTCTCTCGTTGGCGTTATTATAGCTTTTAATCACTTCGCCGCTGGATGTGTTCGTGTGTTGTGTTCCTTTCGAGCTTTCAAAGTTGTAATCACTTGGTATAATGTGAAGATAAAAAGCAGCAAATTGAACTTTCGCTCAGGTTGTTTTCCATGGTTGTGCACACACACTTGGCTACTTGGAGCCGTGCATCGACTAAATGCCTATTTGTTCAGTCTTTTCATAACATACCTCGTTGTTAGAATTTATTGATGGCTCATAAGAAAAGTCCGCACCAGAAATAAGTTCCTCGTTCTAAATGCATTTATTTCAATTACTAGTACTGTTTACTGCTAATGATCACTAAAACAATCAATGATATAGCGAACACTACAATAAAATAAAAACTAATATTCTTATAAATAAATGCGTAATTAAAAAAAACACGAATGCAGTCCTAACTTCTGCCCTTAATCATTCATCGCTTGACAACTGATTCCACTCGTATTCTTCCGAGTATTTTCACCAGTTTCACGACTTCAAATTCCCATAAAGTCTTCAAGCGATCTGATTAGTTCTAATGTAGTATTTTGCAAAGCGCAATTATTCCCCCACATGAACCTATACTTATATCCTAAATAACATCCCTAAATGATTCATACAATGCAAATCAAGTTAACATTCCAAACTCAATGAAATGCCCTGTGAGTAGGGCGTTAGAATATACTCACAGCTAGGCCGGCTTATCGTAAGAGGCGACTAAGGGCCGAGTGGTAGCCGAGGTCAACAACTATGTCAGGGGGAACATCATGCAGATATCATGATAAATAATAGAACTCGCTCGACTGGTGACGGCATTTTGTAACATCAGGGGCATCGGTTTCACCAATACCAATGTAAACGCCGTCCACCAATATTTGCAAACAACGATACCCGATATCCTTGCCCTCACTGAGACCCAGGTCGATTCGGCAACTGATTCGACATATCTTCGTTGCTCAGGATACGACTTACATTCGAGATTCCGTTTTAAGAGCGGAGTCTGCATCTTCGCGCGGTCCAACCTGACTTGCCAGACGATGGAGGCGTTGGAACCCAATAATATGGACATCATATGGTTGAGGGTCGTGCTGAGGCATTCCGTTAAATTTCTTTGTTGTCTTTACCGCTCCCCGAATGACGATCGACCGGCGACATTTTTCGAACATCTTTCACATACCGTCGACTGGATACAAATCAACCACCCAGCTTCTGAAATTGTTGTCCTTGGCGATTTTAATGTGCACAATTCCGGCTGGTTGTTACATTCTAACAGAACCGACGAGGCTGGGAGGCTGGCGGAGATGTTTGCTGTAAGCCACAACTTGACTCAACTCGTGGGGGAGCCAACGCGAATGCCAGATGCCCGAGGCGATTATGCGAACACCCTGGATCTGTTTTTGACATCCGAACACAGTATTTATACCGTAGAGGTTTCTGCGCCACTGGGAAACTCGGATCACTGCTTGGTATCTGTCGCGCAAGAACTTGCATATCAAGCGAATAACCGGCCTAGGCAGCTTGTATGGAAGTATGGGGCCGCTAACTGGGACGATTTGCGAGATTTCTTCGCATCCTTTCCATGGTCCGAGGTGTGCTTCGGAAACTCCGATGTTAACGCTTGCGCGGAGTCGGTATCAGAGATTATTCTTCTGGGGATGGAGATGTATATTCCACATTCCACCAAACGAAGTTCGTCTGATAAACCTTGGTTTGACAAAAAATGCGAGGTGATTACAGCGGCAAAAAATAGAGCTTTTAAGCAATGGCGCTCCAATCCCACCGATGTTAACAGAACGAATTTTGTTAGAATCAGAAACGCGTGCAACCAGGCGATTGATACCGCGAAGAAAGCTCACAGCGACAGGGTGATCAATAAGCTTCTTCGGTGCCCAACTGGTTCGCGCTCCTTCTGGTCAAAGGCAAAAGCTGTCCGCGGTAACTTCGCTTCCTCCTCTTTCCCTCCGTTGGTGACAGACAGCGGGACGTTAGTCACGAATTCAAAGGATAAAGCTAATGTGTTTGCGAACTTATTTTCCGTGAATTCAAACCTCGATCCCGACCTTTTGGAGCCACCTGTAATCTCGCCGGTACGGTCTTCCATGCGGGATGTGAGATTTCGTCCGCGCACTATTCAACGCATTCTACGTGAACTGGATTGTAGGAAGGCAACCGGCCCGGAAGAAATACCAGCAATACTCCTTAAGAACTGTGCTCCAGAACTATCGCCGGTTCTTGGCAGACTCTTCCGGTTATCTTATGCACAGAGGACCTTTCCTGCCTGCTGGAAAATCGCTCGAGTTCAGCCAATCCCAAAGACGGGAAAAAAAAGTCTTCCACAAAATTACCGGCCGATAGCATTACTGTCTATTTTATCGAAGGTAATGGAAAAAGTCATCAATACAGAGTTGGTTAAGTATTCGGAGTGCAATGGACTTCTGAATGATCGTCAGTACGGATTCCGTGGCAGGCGGACCCCGGGAGATCTTTTGACACTTATAACCGATATATGGCCATCTGCGATTGAACGGCATGGTGAGTCTAGGGCGGTCGCATTGGATATCTCCAAGGCTTTTGACAGCGTCTGGCACGGGGCATTGCTGAGCAAACTTCGTTCATATGGACTTCCGCAACATCTTTGCGACTGGACGAGGAGGTTCCTCGAGAATCGATCGATCCGGGTTGTTGTGGACGGCGAGTGTTCGGATCTGTATCCTGTTAATTTGGAGGTGCCCCAAGGTTCTATTTTGGCTCCAACCTTGTTCTTACTTCACATAAATGATTTGTTGGAGACAACGGATAACAAAATTTTCAGTTTTTCGGATGATAGTACGCTTCTTTCCTCCTTTTCGAGTGTTTGGCCGATTGGTGCATCTGCGTCGCATCAGCTGAGAAGTAGACAGATTGACTCTCTGAATCAGGATCTAGATAGCGTCCCGCAGTGAGGAAGGGCCAATCTCGTCGACTTCAATGCAGCGAAGACACAATATACAACATTCACAAAGAAAAGTGGATCATCGGTTTCACAGCTGATGATGAATGGCCGCGCCCTTGAGGCTGGGGAAAGTTTGAAATTGCTCGACGTCACGGTCTGTGGGAATATATCATGGCATAAACACGTGTCGAGTATCACCAGGTCAGCCTCAGGAAAACTGAGTTATCTTTTTAGAGCCAAGAAATATTTTACTCCGGCCCAACTTCTTCTCCTATATAAATCCCACATTAGGCCCACGCTCGAATATTGTTCTCATGTTTGGAGCTCGGCTCCTAGACATACCCTCGACCTACTTGAGAGCATACAGAGACGAGCGATCCACCTGATCGGGGACTCGGCGCTGACGTCGGGACTGCGGTCGCTGTCACATCGAAGGCGCGTAGCCGACCTCTGTCTGTTTTACAGATATTATCACGGGTGCTGTTCTTCAGAGATTCTTGGTATTGTTCCACGCAATTCAGCTTATACGCGCTCCACAAGACAATCCGACGGATCGCACCCGTTTGTGGTTCATCTCCCGATGGTGCGAACAACCATGCATCAGAACTCGTTCCGTTACAGAGCGGGGAAGCTGTGGAACTCCCTTCCCACGCGAGTGTTCACGGAGCGTTACAACCTGCAGCTGTTCAAAAGGAACTGCAACAGTTATTTGATGGCATCTCGGCGCTATAGGTTCGCCTCTCCCGAGAGAAGTCCAATAAAAAAAATAAAAAAATCTGAGAATGCGCATCGTTCACATTGAAAGTAAACTCCACGCGCACAAACAAACATAGAGAGTCATTCTTTAGCCGAACCACACGAATGTGGACTGTAATGCCTAATCATGTGCTTCCTCGTCGTTGTAATGTCCAGGTATTTAAGACCAATGTACATCGATACCTCCTTTCTTTATCCGCTTCCTCTCCTTCCGCTCGCACTGTTCTTTGACCATTAAAGGTACTCCAAACTCCCCTTTTGTGCGCGCGTTTGTGAAAAAAAAAATCAGAAGCCAGAGACACGACGAAGGACACATTTATCCTTGTTTCATTTAAGTCAGCATACCCTCCACTCTTTGTTTTTTGTATGTTTCGTATTTAATGGATCATGTCTACAAATGTCAAAATGACTTCCGGCAAGAGTTCGAAAAGTATTAGTCACCCAGATATATTTTTCTTTTGATCTTCGGGCGGATCAAACATGTTTGCGTGCTCTTATTAATTTGTTTAATTACTTATTTACGTGTTTTATAAACTTATTGGGGAACCAACTGTGAGTCGAGCAATTCCGTCGTTAAAACATAGGCGCATCGTATCGTGCCTATCCCTTTTCTATAGGTATCATCACGGTCGTTGCTCAACTGAACTTGTTCAATGTGTTCCGCCTCCTCAGATATTTTCCCGCAATACCCATCAATCTGAGAATGCGCATCAAACGGACGAAACCTCATGAATTAACAGGTTAAAATCTAACATACTAAAATCGACTTGTGAGCTAATCACCGGTCCAGTAAACCCTTACACGTTTTACTTATTTAAACTAAATTAAGTACAATTCAAACATAGTATTAAATTAAGTTGTTAAGATTGTACTATTCATATCCAATGTTATTAAAAAAAAAGAATTGGTATAAAGTTCTAAGGACTGTATGGGAATTTGTTTGAATAATTTCTCGGAGAGGAATAATGACGAAATGCATTTGGAAATACGCATTTCTTGACTTGATGGATTTTATGAATTGTGTTTTACGCGTGATAAAAGAAAATCTGACTCAATTTATAACACGTTTAGTTTCGTTTTGGATTTTTTGGAATCGAATCAATGTGCGACAAGAGAACATTTAGGTTCAATTTATTTATTTATTAATTTTTTTTTTATTAGACTTCTCTCGGGAGAGGGGAACCTATAGCGCCGAGTGGGCGCCCCGAGATGCCATCAAATAACTGTTGCAGTTCTTTTTGAACAGCTGCAGGTTGTAACGCTCCGAGAACACTCGCGTGGGAAGGGAGTTCCACAGCTTCCCCGCTCTGTAACGGAACGAGTTCTGATGCATGGATGTTCGCGCTGTTGGGAGATGAACCACAAACGGGTGCGATCCGTCGGATTGTCTTGTGGAGCACGTATAAGCCGAATTGCGTGGAACAATACCAAGAATCTCCGAAGAACAGTACCCGTGATAATATCTGATAGACAGAGGTCGGCTACGCGCCTTCGAGGTGATAACGACTGTAGTCCCGACGTCAGCGCCGAGTCCCCGATCAGGCGGATCGCCCGTCTCAAGTAGGTCGAGGATATGTTTAGGAGCCTAACTCCAAACATGAGAACAATATTCGAGCGTGGGCCTAATTTGGGATTTATATAGGAGAAGAAGTTGGGCCGGAGTAAAATATTTCTTGGCTCTAAAAAGATAACTCAGTTTTCCTGAGGCTGACCTGGCGATACTCGGCACGTGTTTATGCCATGATACATTCCCACAGACCGTGACGCCGAGCAATCTCAAACGTTCCCCAGCCTCGGGGCCCGGCCATTCATCATCAGCTGTGGAACCGATGATCCACTTTTCGTTGTGAATGTTGTATATTGTGTCTTCGCTGCATTGAAGTCGACAAGATTGGCCCTTCCCCACTGCAAGCCCCTATCTAGATCCTGATTCAGAGAGTCAATCTGTCTACTTCTCAGCTGATGCGACGCAGATGCACCAATCGGCCAAACACTCGAAAAGGAGGAAACAAGCGTACTATCATCCGCAAAACTGAACACTTTGTTATCCGTTGTCTCCAACAAATCATTTATGTGAAGTAAGAACAAGGTTGGAGCCAAAATAGAACCTTGGGGCACCTCCGAATTAACAGGATACAGATCCGAACACTCGCCGTCCACAACAACCCGGACTGATCGATTTTCGAGGAAGCTCCACGTCCAGTCGCAAAGCTGTTGGGAAAGTCCATATGAACGAAGTTTGCTCAGCAATGCCCCGTGCCAGACGCGGTCAAAAGCCTTGGAGATATCCAATGCGACCGCCCTTGACTCACCATGCCGTTCAATCGCAGATGTCCATATATCGGTTATAAGTGGCAAAAGGTCTCCCGTGGACCGCCTGCCACGGAATCCGTATTGACGATCATTGTTGAGGTCCGGACGCCGTGCTTCCTCGGATGAGGGAAGAGCGGGGACCTTTTAGTATTCCTTTATTTAATCCTTTTTCATCGATTCATGTTTTGTTTGATTTCAATTCTTGATATAAAGTTGTCCGTTTTTGAATTGAAAAATCGTTTGCTTATGTGGGCGGTTTCTATAGTTTCTTTTCTTTTATTTATTCACTGTAATCTCCAACTAGAACTCTCAAACTAAACTTCTTCTTCCAACTGCCAGAACTAAACTCTACTAACTTCCAATCTCAACTGCTCTTTATGAACTCAAATTTTTCTCTATTCTATTTTTTCTTTTTGACTTTTCACATTTAATTCGGACGAAAATCCAAGTTGCTATGTTTTCAATAAATAAAAAGGTGCAGGTTATTAAGTATGCTGTAACTGGTAATATTGTGAATGTTTATGAATGGTATGTATTAAGTGAGAATGCAATATATGTTAAGTGAAGTTTTTAAGGATGTGTTAGGAGATTCAGTGTTAAATTTAATACGGGTAGTATTCTGGAATACAACATCCCACCCTTCTTCGAGAAAGAAAATTATCCTTGAAGAGAATAATTTTCTAGTAACTATATATTAAATTAAGATTAATTAAAAACTTGGATTTTCGTTCAATTACATTACAAAGGTTTTCAAAATTAATCTTTCATCAAAGGTTATAATAATCAAAAAGTTCTTAATACTAGAAAATTAATCTATTTACATTATATATTAACTAAATTTTTCCAATACTCAAAAAGTTCTTAACACTAGAAAAATAGTCCAAAATAGTCTATTTACATTATATATTAACTAAATTTAAATATTTCTCCTTGGAACCTTTTCTTTTCTTATCTAAAAATCATTATTACTTATTATATTAAATATATAATATTAATATTATTGTTTCAAAATTCTCATTTCCGTATATATATTAATTCCAAAATTTCTAATATATATATTACCAATAAAATTTTCTTTCTTTCCTTTTCCGTTCGAATATATATAAATTCTAAAATTTCCAATATATATTACCTCTAAAATTTTCTTTCTTTCGTCCCCCTCATTAACTTTTTTTTTTTTTTTTTTTTTTTTTTTTCATTTCCGTCATTTCCTACAATTGTTAGATTATTTCATATATATTGAATAATAAAACAAAGGCCATTGGTTATGTGTTTATCTTTTCCTTAAATTTATGGAAAAGTTTCCAAAACCTTTCTGGGCCTATTACTATGATGATTGAATAAAGATGATTATTACCAAAAATCTTCTTGAAAAATGATCTTAAATAATTTAAATGACGGTGTAACCTTTTATTTTTTTGTATTTTGCATTGGAATAAATTTTTTTTGTTGAAAAAAAAGACTTGTAATGTATTTATATAGTTACTCTTTACAATACCTATTTTAGTTAAATTATTATTTTCATTTTTTATTATTTCGTGTTTGAGTAAGTGTTTGTGTTTGTTTTCGTTGTTTAAAATATTTATTGTTTTCGGCTTAGTGTTGTCATTGTCCATAGCTTTAACTGCTGTCGGAACGTCTACCTTTTCAGTCTTACTCACTGCTGATGGATCGTTTAGTTTCTCAGTCTCATTTACTGATTCGAATAGTTCTTCAGACTTATTAGCTGTTAGAACATCTTGGTTCCCAGTCCTATTTGCTGTTTGAACTATTTCTTCAGTTATATCTGCTGTAGAAACATTTAATCCGTCAGTCTTTGCTGCTGAAAAGATTTGTTCATCAGTATTAGCTGCTGAACTGACTTGGGTTTCGAATTTTATTGCAACTATTGGGTCTTCAGTCTTTAACACTGCTGAATTTTCAGTCTTTGTTGCTGAAGTGCCGTGGTTGTCTATTGGGATAGCCGGAATATTAGGGGTTTCTGTTTGTATATTTTCTGCAGGATCCGAATTTTCAGTCTTTAATACTGCTGAGTTTTCAGTGTTGGTTGCTGAAGTGTCTGCGTTGTCAATAGGGATATCTGAGATATTAGCGATTTCAGTCTTTAATACTGCTGAAAATTTCGGATTTTCAGTCTGTGTTGCTGAATTGTTTTCCAGAATGGGAGTATGAATCGGGGTCTTTATATTAGGGACAGGGTTATCTTTGTTTATATGGCTTGGTTTATAGGAGTATGTGGGCTCAGGGTAAATTTGGCTAGGAGCTTCATTAAAATGGTCGTTATCTATTTCCAAAGATCTAATGCTGTAAATAGAAAACTTTGGTCTGTCTTCCATAAATTTTGGTTGGCGTCAGGCCTCGTTTTCCGACTCTTGCACCCGAGAAAAGTGAACATTTTGTCTATCGTTTTGTCTATTGGTGCTCCTAGAATTTTCACCAAAACGATTTTCAGAGTTTGTAGGAATATTTCGGAATGGGTTACGCGTTGTTGTACCTTGTTGGTAATTTGTTGAAGCCGATCCATTCCTAGATATCTTGTATCTACACTCATTCTCTGTGTGATTATTCCGTCCACAGAAATTACATACAATGTTATATTCCCTTTTTATGGGTTGTCTATTCGGAAAAAAGTTGGATTGCATGTTCCGATAACATGTGTCTTGCGTATGCCCTGGCTTACCACAGGTTTGGCAGACTATACTATTGAATGTAGGTTTTTCATTGTATTGATATGACCTGGGAGAGTTGTCCATTCGAGCCGCATGTGACACTACATGTGCAATCGACTGTTTTAAATTGTTTCCCCCATGGACTTTAGCTAGTATCTTTAGCTGTTCGTTGTTTAGTCCATCCTCAAATGTTTGTACGGCCAATTTTATGTTTTCTTCTATTAAATATTCCCTAACCACCGCGTCTGCTGTTATTTCACACGTGGCACAGTTTAAAGTCCTTAGAGCATTCGCGACTCTATCGCCGTATTCCCGGACGGTTTCTCTGTAGCGTTGTTTCAGAGAAATCAACTCATTGTGTGCCGTCGACCGAGATTGCTCCTCTTTATATTCCGATTCTAGTTTATCTTTTAAATCCTCCCACTTAGCGATGTTGCTATACCTGATCAGATCGTAAGCATAACCATCTAGTCTATTTTTGACTAGATCTAAAAATGTCTCGTATATATCCGGGTCTGCCTTCTTTAGGGATCTAAATAAAACGTCTCCCCCGGAAATAAATTTACCTAAGTCGCAAGGTTTCCCGTCAAAGGTAGGGACGATTCTGAAAACATCAGAAATTCCGACAGACAGAGCCATTTCAGGGGTTTTACTGAGTATCTGTTGATAGTGGAATTGTTCTTCCCCCTGCCTAGCCGCCTGTCTCGTGTAATATGGGCTCGTAATATTGAAAATTTGAATTAAAGTATGGCGAAAATTTGTTATCAATTCTTAAAAATATGGTTTATGAAAAAATGGCCTTTATGTTATTATTCAATATATATATATGGAAACGATATGGTTTGGACCCAAAACTGAAAAGAAAGAAAATTTTCGACGAGAAGGAAAAGAAACGGAAATGTCGTCGAAAAAAAACTGAAAAGAGAATTTTCAAAGAATATAGATAGAAATTTCTATCGAAAAAAATGTATGTTAGTAAAAAGGAAAGCTTCCAAGTAGAAAATATTCCTAAAAAAATTAGAGAGAAAAAACAAAATATTGAAAAAATTTCTTACTACTCTAGATGTTGATAGAAGTCTTGTTGAATTTCTTATTGTTGTCCCTTTTTTTCTTCTTTGTTGTGTCGTAGAGTTCCTCTTTGTGTTCCTTTCTTTATTTTATATTATTTTGTTATTCTATAGAAGTCTTGTTGAATTTCTTATTGTTGTCCCTTTTTTTCTTCTTTGTTGTGTCGTAGAGTTCCTCTTTGTGTTCCTTTCTTTATTTTATATTATTTTGTTATTCTATAGAAGTCTTGTTGAATTTCTTATTGTTGTCCCTTTTTTTCTTCTTTGTTGTGTCGTAGAGTTCCTCTTTGTGTTCCTTTCTTTATTTTATATTTTTTTGTTATTCTTGCCAGGCAGACTTCACGCCCTAGAAGTTGAATATCCTGGTCTTTTGCTGGAATTTTTTTTTCGTTGTTTTATGTTTTTTTTTTTTCGTAGTTTTGTCTGGGTTTTTTTTTTTCTTGAAAACTTTTTTTTCTTCTTCTTATTTGGTTATTCCTCTTGTGTTCACTAAATTTTTTTTTTTTTTTTAATTTTTTTGTTTACTTAGTTTTTCGTTGTTTTATGTTTACTTTTTTCTTCTTCTTATAAACATTTTTTTTTTGTTCATTCTTCCAATTTTTTTTTCTTGTTTTTTTTTTCTTCTTATTTTCTTCTTTTTATTTGGGATCCTTTGGTTGTATCCCACCGCTGCCACCAGTGTTGAGGTCCGGACGCCGTGCTTCCTCGGATGAGGGAAGAGCGGGGACCTTTTAGTATTCCTTTATTTAATCCTTTTTCATCGATTCATGTTTTGTTTGATTTCAATTCTTGATATAAAGTTGTCCGTTTTTGAATTGAAAAATCGTTTGCTTATGTGGGCGGTTTCTATAGTTTCTTTTCTTTTATTTATTCACTGTAATCTCCAACTAGAACTCTCAAACTAAACTTCTTCTTCCAACTGCCAGAACTAAACTCTACTAACTTCCAATCTCAACTGCTCTTTATGAACTCAAATTTTTCTCTATTCTATTTTTTCTTTTTGACTTTTCACATTTAATTCGGACGAAAATCCAAGTTGCTATGTTTTCAATAAATAAAAAGGTGCAGGTTATTAAGTGTGCTGTAACTGGTAATATTGTGAATGTTTATGAATGGTATGTATTAAGTGAGAATGCAATATATGTTAAGTGAAGTTTTTAAGGATGTGTTAGGAGATTCAGTGTTAAATTTAATACGGGTAGTATTCTGGAATACAACATCATTCAGAAGTCCGTTGCACTCCAAATACTTAACCAACTCTGTATTGATGACTTTTTCCATTACCTTAGATAAAATAGACAGTAATGCTATCGGCCGGTGATTTTGCGGGAGACACTTTTTTCCCGTCTTTGGGATTGGCTGAACTCGAGCGATTTTCCAGAAGGCAGGAAAGGTCCTCTGTGCATAAGATAACCGGAAGAGTCTGCCAAGAACCGGCGATAGTTCTGGAGCACAGTTCTTAAGGAGTATTGCTGGTATTCCGTCCGGGCCGGTTGCTTCCCTAAAATCCAGGTTACGTAGAATGCGTTGAATAATGCGCGGACGAAATCTTACATCCCGCATGGAAGACTGTACCGGCGAGATCATAGGTGGCTCCAAAAGACCGGGATCGAGGTTTGAATTCGCGGAAAATAAATTCGCAAACACATTAGCTTTATCTTCTGGATTCGTGACTAACGTCCCGCTGCCTGTCACCAACGGAGGGAAAGAGGAGGATGCGAAGTTACCGCGGACAGCTTTTGCCATTGACCAGAAGGAACGCGAACCAGTTGGGCACCGACGGAGCTTACTGACCACCCTGTCTTTGTGAGCTTTCTTCGCGGTATCATTCGCCTGGTTGCACGCGTTTCTGATTCTAACAAAATTCGTTCTGTTAACATCGGTGGGATTGGAGCGCCATTGCTCAAAAGCTCTATTTTTTGCCGCTGTAATCAGCTCGCATTTTTTGTCAAACCAAGGTTTATCAGACGAACTTCGTTTGGTGGAATGTGGAATATACATCTCCATCCCCAGAATAATAACCTCTGATACCGACTCCGCGCAAGCGTTAACATTGGAGTTTCCGAAGCACACCTCGGACCATGGAAAGGATGCGAAGAAATCTCGCAAATCGTCCCAGTTAGCGGCCCCATACTTCCATACATGGCGAAGCTGCCTAGGCCGGTCATTTCATTTTTAAAACATTTTATTTTCTATTTATATTCTTAGTTTCTAAATTAAAGGCTAGACAAAAATGCTTAAATTCTAGCTTAATTATCTTATATAATAACTTACTTGTCCTTCGCAGACGCTCTAAGCTAAACATTACTTAACCATTATATAATTTGCCTTTCGGCGACAGAATTTTGTGGCAGTACTTATAATTATTTGAAAGACAAAGAAAAATTTGAAAAACAATTCTCAATTTCTTAAAATCTTAAAATCTTAAAATTTAACTACTTAACTTACCTACTTTTTTTTTTTAAATTTAATTTTATGTAAAAGCACAACTTAACTTAACTTAAATCTTATACTACCCTAATTCTAGAAAAGCTAAGTCTATGTAAGCTAGCTGATGATAGTATGATTCTATACCGACTTTGGTATCCAGGTCTTTATATGCCATTCAACCACCAGAACTGTTGACGCTGTCTAATACTATCGTCCCGGTCTCTGTGGGAGATAGCCCTACTGAAGCGCAGGAGCTTTTCTTCAGCGCGCGTTACTTCCCGGTCGTAGCACAATCGCCCGTCTACGGATGATCTACTTACATGATAGATCAGCGGAATTCCGGATCTATGCTGTATAAGCCCTTTCATGTCCAAATCAAGGAACGCCTCTGGTGGAACAGAACCGTTGCGACGCACGTTCTCATAGTACAGGGTATTTGGATAATAAGCCCCGAAAATTAGGTCATTGGACGAGCTTATTGCTCTCGCAATATGTCCTCTGATTAATTTAATCATGAAATTATCCACCCTATTTATGTACGCTTCATTATATAAAGTCTCATTTGAATAATACTTTTTAAAGTCCGATTCCGGTGTCCGATATAATCTGAGACAACTTCTGAGACACTTCCTTTCGAACACCCGAATCTTTTCCATCAAATTTGGACCTATGTTGAACCATACTGGACAACCATATATGAGCATTGGCCTGATTAGCGTCATGTAGCATATGACTTTTACCCTGCTGTCAAGTTGGCTACTGTGAAATAGTCTCCTTGTCATAGCAAAAGTTTTCCTCGCTTTGAGCTAAGCAGCCTCTACATGTCTGTTGAAATACAGATATTGGTCTAGCCAGATGCCAAGGTATTTAACTAAACTCTTGGTTTCCAGTTTATCTCCATGCGGTCCCACGATAACTAGCTTTCGCCAGTTTTTCCTTGTGTCGTACGTGGCTTTATATAATGGAGTTCTAAATAGGATGGCTTCACATTTCTGGAAGTTGATATTAAGTTTCCAGTCATTGCAATAGCGCTGCACTTTGTTGAAGTCTCGCTGTATTAACCTATTTATAATCTCAACTTTCGGAGCTGTTCTGTAAATTATGAGATCGTCTGCGTACGCAATAGCCTGCGGAAGTGCTTCTAATAAGTCGCTAATATAAATGTTAAAAAGAATCGGAGAGAGTACCGCGCCCTGTTGCAAGCCATTCTTGATATTATACGTTTTATTAGAGGTCACATTACCACTTTTGACCACGAACCTCCTGTCCTTTAACATATCGTAAAGTACATAACTATAGTAAAGGCTTATGTATGCCATGTCTGACCAGTTTGTAATACAACCCTTCGATCCAGACGGTATCAAAGGCTTTCTCCAAGTCGATCAGACAGGCCCCTGTGCATTGGTTCCTACATTTATTCCATTGTATGTCGGAGACCAGTTTAGCTGCGGCATGTGTGGTTTCATTACCCGCCTTAAAGCCAAACTGGTTATTTGGAATAATGCTGTTGTCGTCTACCCATTTTGCCAGAGCTTTGTTAATGGTCTTTTCGAATACTTTACTGATGCTTGGGAGTAAACTTATCGAACGCATGTTCATTGGGTTTGTGCAGTCTTTGCCCTTTTTTGCGATGGGCTGAATGATAGCCGTTTTCCAACGCGCGGGATAATATGCATTATTCAATGCGTTGTTAAACAGGATCGTGTATATATCTACTGCCATTGGGGGCAGGTTCTTGAGTACGATGTTAGGTACTCCATCTATTCCCACTGACTTTTTGCTTCTTAATGAGTCGAAGATACTCTGGATTCCTTCCCTTGTTATTAGAAGGCTATTAGCCACTACACTATTGGCATTAATGTCAATTGACAGATTATCTTCACTGAATTCGGTAAAACCCGGATTCTCCGATTGCCAAAGTTTATGTTTCGTCTGTTGGTGTTAAGTAATCTCAGTCGTGAGTCGATTAGCAAGATATCTAAGAACAATCTACCTCTGGGGAACGATGGATATTCCGTAGCTAGCAGGTCAGTTCTATATTCAATATGAAACTGATCTAACCAGTCAGCCAACTGATTTCCTCTGGCATTAGATATATAATTTCCCCAATTTCTATGCTTGGCGTTCATATCTCCCCCTAGAATAAAGTAATTTTTGCCCAGGTGCAATTGTAAGCATCGGAAGAGAGTCTCGAGCTCTGCTATAAATAGATTATGTTGGTGCTCCTCAGGTGCGTAGACCGCAATCGCATACAAACCCCTTCCTTGCTGAAGGGGTATGCGTACGATACAGGCTTCCAGCACCCGGAACCTGCGCACTTCTCCACTATTTATAACTTTATGAGGGATCCCTTTTCTAATAAAGATTGCGAAACTCCCCCCCCCCCCCCCCCCCCCCCCTTGAGGGGAGTTAGGTCGGTCTCTTCGTATAATATCGTAGTTTTTATGCCATATCTTGTATCTCTGGTTTAACTTTGTTTCCCCCGCTAGAAGTACATCAGGCTGTTCAACTTGCAACAGGTTGAAAAGATTGGCTCTTCTCTCAGTTCTTATTAGTGAATTTACATTCACGACAAGAGCTTTTATTGATGTTGTGGTTAGAGGGTTTATATTGACTTTTTGTTTAGATTGGGCAAGTACGAGTAGATCTCGTTTATTTGATTTTGCAGCTGTGTCATCTGTCTCTGCAGATTAAGCAGAACCGTGACCACGTCTGCTTGCGATGTTGTTTAACTTGTCCCATGTGACACTTTGATGATCCAAGACTGTAATCTTTCTTAGACCACCAATTCTGCTGCTGGGCGTTAGTTGAACCAAAAAGAAGGGTAGCTTGCGGTTTTCCCTTCTTGCCTTGGTTGTGGTGGACGGTTTTACGGAGATAAACTCGAGATCGTCGTGCCTCAACTTTTGAAGCATCTCGAGCAGAGCTTCCGGTTCCACCTCACGGTCGACACTCTTTAATAGAACCGTTACCCTCTTTGTTTGCTTCGGCGTGAACGAGTAGAATTCCGCGGTGGCCCTTTTTAAGACCTCTTTAATTTTATCGTAGTCTGCCACCGCATAGGTTTGAATGGCATGCCTATTACCAGCCAGTCTTTTAACTACAAAATTGTTTCCTATAGCTAGCTTACAAAGACTTACCAATTCCTTACACTCAATATCTATGGTGTTGATTGGTGGCATCTTTATTTTTTGGTTGTTATTGTTGCTTTGCCGCTGTTGTGTTGCTTGCTGTGGTCGATTTTGTGTTGATTGTTGCTGTTGATGTTGATGTTGATGTTGATGTTGCTGTTGCTGTTGCTGTTGCTGTTGCTGTTGCTGTTGCTGTTGGCCGACTTTTGGCTTCGGCTTTTGTTGTTGTTCCGTGTCTTTTTCTTTTTCGAGTGCCGCTATTTTTTTCTTTCGGCGTCTCTCTTCTAGACGGGCTCTTGCCACCGCAAGTGTCGCCTCCAATTCAGTTATTTCCTCTTCTTCATCCTCAGACTCTGAGGATGCAAGAGAAGCGAACGAATTGTTTGCCCCATACATATTAAAATTGTAGGGGGAGGGGCGCTCACTGTCCTCCTCCATTTGCTGACCTTTTTTCTCCATTGTTAATTTCGCGGTTTTACTTCGCGTCACAATGGAGATTCGGTGTACCTTTTCGTTTGTTTGTCACGTTTTTGTCTTCCTCCGTGTTCATGCTGGTTCTTTCCAGTTTGTTTTCAATAAAATAAAAACAAAGGCGACCTGCAATACGAACCACGAAGTCGATTTCCGCCGTACGCCGACTCGAACTCGACTATCGTCGGTTAAGAGTCAGTGAACTTGCACTCGCGCCAAATGATGCTTTGAAAACTCTGTGCGTAACTAGCAATATATTGTGTGTTTTAGTTTTCCCTTTTACGACTGAGGTGATATATTTAAATTGTCTTACGTTGTTTTTGCACCTCACTGAAGTGATTTTGTGAGCACGTTTTTTGTCACTTTTACCATTCGTTTTGTTTGTTTGTTGTTGTTGCACTTTGTTTTAGTTGTCACAACACGTCATGTCCCTGTTTTTCTATTTCGTGGCTTCGTTCTTGTTTATGAATTAGATTAATTATATCGTTTTATAAACACACGTTTTCAAACTGATGTGTCCTTGTTGTCTTTTGTTTGTGAATTCTTAGGAGTTTTATCTATTGTCAAAAATTGCTTTTGAAATACTTTTACTTTGTAAATAGGTAGTCACTTCACTTTTTAACTGGCGCACTGTTAAACTGGTGTTCTCTGTAAGAGAGTTCGCGGGTGACTCGTGGTGCCTAGGCCGGTTATTCGCTTGATATGCAAGTGCTTGCGCGACAGATACCAAGCAGTGATCCGAGTTTCCCAGTGGCGCAGAAACCTCCACGGTATAAATACTGTGTTCGGATGTCAAAAACAGATCCAGGGTGTTCGCATAATCGCCTCGGGCATCCGGCATTCGCGTTGGCTCCCCCACGAGTTGAGTCAGGTTGTGGCTTACAGCAAACATCTCCGCCAGCCTCCCAGCCTCGTCGGTTCTGTTAGAATGTAACAACCAGCCGGAATTGTACACATTAAAATCGCCAAGGGCAACAATTTCAGAAGCTGGGTGGTTGATTTGTATCCAGTCGACGGTATATGAAAGATGTTCGAAAAATGTCGCCGGTCGATCGTCATTCGGGGAGCGGTAAAGACAACAAAGAAATTTAACGGAATTCCTCAGCACGACCCTCAACCATATGATGTCCATATTATTGGGTTCCAACGCCTCCATCCTCTGGCAAGCCAGATTGGACCGCGCGAAGACGCAGACTCCGCTCTTAAAACGGAATCTCGAATGTAAGTCGTATCCTGAGCAACGAAGATATGTCGAATCGGTTGACGAATCGACCTGGATCTCAGTTAGGGCAAGGATATCGGGTTTCGTTGTTTGCAAATATTGGTGGACGGCGTTTACATTGGTATTGGTGAAACCGATGCCCCTGATGTTACAAAATGCCGTCACCAGTCGAGCGTGGGCCAAGCCTCGAGAGCAAGCCCGGTCATGCGATGACGAACCTCTAAAGTTACATTATTTATCATGATATCTGCATGATGTTCCCCCCGCCATAGTCCCCCTCCCCCCTCCCCACGGAGATCCGAATGGGAGACTAGTCTACCTCCGGAATTCTTTATATCAGAAGGTACCATCATGACTTATCTCCGTGTCAGTCCGGGCCATCAGCCACACATTCAAAAACATCGTCGAAGATTTCTCTGCGATATCGCGGAATGTACAGCGTGACGGGGTGGTATCTTACCTTGGGACCGGCTACCACCTAACCAACCTTTTCTCGAACCGGTCCATCAGCCAAGCTCCGAAAGATGGCCAGGGATTTCTCCCGATCATTTCACGGAGCCTAAAGCTTGATGGGGTGGTATTTCACCGGGCGCACGGGGCGTTGGGAAGCCGGCTACCACTCGGCCTTTAGTCGCCTCTTACGACAAGCCGGCCTAACTGTGAGCATATTCTAACGCCCTAATCACAGGGCATAATTGACGCGGGAAAATGTCTAAAGGGGCGGAACATATTCAGAAAGTGGTAATACCGAAAGAAAAGAGACAGGCGTGATACGTTGCGTCTGTGTTCTAATGACAGAATTGATCGACTTACAGCTGGGTTCCCAATAAGTTTCATTGCTCGTTTTTGCGTTCTATCGAGCACGTTTAGTACAGTTTTGGATACGCCTGACCAGATATGGAAGTTGAACTCGAGTTTAAGACGAATATACGCCTTGTAAATAGTGGGAGTGAAGTATTTTTAAGCTCTTAACGAGCCCCATACAGTTAGCTGCACTTTTCGTAGCTTCAAATATGTGGTCGCTCCAAGTAAGAGGCGAATTAATTCGAGTGCCGTGGATTAATAGTTTCTTGGCTTCGTTAATGCAAGTGCTGTTTATCGACAGTATATTTACTTTGGGGTTCGCCTTTGACGACAAGAGGCAGCACTGAGTTTTTAAGGCATGGAATTCTACTCGGTTAGATATTCCCCATTGATTTATCTTGTCGAGATCGGAACTCAATGTATTAAGCATAACCTGCTTTATTTGGTAAATAACGTTGGAGGTCACGTTGCCACTTTTAACAATGAATCTACTACCCTTTACCATGTTTTACTGGTTGGCATTCAACATCTTACCCAGAGACATGATTGTGACGATATACTAGTTGGACATCAGCTACTGCATGCCAACTTGACTATTCGGCACTATTTTAAGCTAACTCTCCTCATCTCAGAGTCCTTTTTTGTTCTACGTCGACGGACATTAAACAAATAAGTTTCAATTGACCGATCTCTCGTAAGTTTTGTAAATGCAACGACTCACCCGGAATATTTGACTTTCATCACTCAAAAGACGTATTAAAAACATACCTCCTATGTCATATAACAACCAATTCTGACCCTCACACATTTAGTTAAGAATTATTTTAAACTAGACGCTTATATTCTAATCTTCAATAAACGAATAAATTAAATGAATAAATAAATTAAATAAATTGGGTGAATAAATCAATAAATCCACGTGAAGTTATGAGAAGGGATTCCTTACTTTCATCTGTTTAAATCAATTGATTAATTTTATTATTACTACTATTACTATTTATTGGCCTGAAGGAACCCGAAAGTTCATGACCTCACCGACTCGACTCCGCCATTGTTCCCTGTCCTGTGCGCTCTCCTTCCACGTTCGACCATCCAATCCGACATCCTCGAGGTCCAGCCTAACATTGTCTTCCCATCTCCGTCGCGGCCGCCCTGTCGGTCTCTTTCCCGTTGGGTTACCCTCAAGAATTCTATGCACGGTCCTATCGTTGCCCATTCGCACCACGTGTCCGGGCCATCTTAATCTTCGCAACTTGATTACTCTCACTATTGTAGGTTTGCGGTATAGTTCTTCCAATTCGTGGTTGTGGAGTTTCCTCCATTGTCCTGCCTCCTCGTCATATTTTCCACCAAAGATAGCCTGTGGCGATTCCGCCAGATCCCACGGCTCGCCTTCCTGAAAAAACCCCCATAACCATAACCCGGGTCTGCACCAGCTTTCGCTAATGCAATTCGCATTAGCATCTTAGATGCTTCACGCATCAAACAGACCCAATTATTACCTATAAAGAAAACTTACCTTCATGCATCCCTTCGCATACAATTTTTCATAAGATTTCTTTGTTTGCTTATTTGGTATTCTGAACCAATTCGGTACCAGACAAATACCATAAATATCGCGCCGTCTATTTTTCCAGCCGCGTCATATACCATTCATATACATTGCCTGGCAACCTTTTTTGTTTGTCTTACCAACAAACAACCCAAGCAGCTGCATATAATTAGCGCAATAGACGCTGAAACCAAATTCTCCAGCATTTCCTAATGCAAATATGAACCCGGTTTCTATTGCAGCCAGAGATGCCATAAACATTCAATTTGCTTTTAGCACCTTTTTCTCCTAACGTCGAAAATAGCGACGAGGCATCGTGTAAACAATGACCCGCATTACCAGCGGCGCATGTGGTCATTTTTCCCTATTGTCCTTGTTTTCGAACACATGCAACAACTTTGAATCTGCTCGATCGCGCACATATACCACTGCGCCACTAGTTACACCCTTAAGAGAAACGTTTTTCTCTCTCTTCCTTTTTCTTCCTTAGCGAAATCATCTCTGCATGAGATGACGATCGCGGAGTCCAATTACATCCGCCGACAACCACGGTGGTGCTATCTCCTGCTCCCCGTGACGACGCGGGGACGCATATATCCGAAGTCGAGTCGGGAAAGCGCGCTTTAATTTAAGTGAATTTTTATTCATGTTTTGCATTTAATCAACCACGAAGTAACTATCGGTTAACTTCAACAAACCTTTTAATTAACAAGTAACATAAACAAATGACTTTTAATTCATGTTTTGCATTTAATCAACCTTAAAGTAATTATCCATTATCTGCAATAAACTTTTTAATTAATAAACCATAGACAGTGCGTTTTATTTTTTTACTCTCCTGTGCTGCAGTTTCCGGGATGTTTCCGTTCATCCTTCCGCGTTTGTGAACAGTGTTCTTTCAGTGTTTGGCGGAACCTTTTTGTAACCTTAGTGACAATTGGATGGAGGAGGAAGTGAACCGTGTGCCCGTGTCAGGTACAATACTTCCTCCCCACAAGCCCTTAGAACTTTATTCTCGAATACGTGGAATTTGTTTTCTTCCCCGTTTTGTGAGAGCCCATGTTTCGCATCCGTATAGAACAATCGGCATGATTATGGTTCTATAGACACGGAGCTTTATATTACGTGATAGCAGTTTGGATTTCAGCAGTTTACTGACTGCATGCCAACTAGCGTTGCCGGAGTATAGTCTTTTGTTAATTTCCTTCGACATTTCGTTACTGGCCGTCTGTATTGTTCCCAGGTATTTAAATTCTTTAACATTTTCAAAAATCTTGCCCCTGGTGTTTATGTGTGTTCTCTGAGGTCCACCTGCTCTCGCCATAATCATGTATTTCGTTTTGTCTTCATTTATTTATTAATTTTATTATTATTTGACAAAATGCGTGCTGGTATTTGATTTCACTACATGTGACATCCTCGTTGACTTTAAAGTTATTTCCTGCACGCCTTTGATATAGAAGTCGGTTTTCGTTAAGATACCATTTTTACCTTAAATGTGAATCAAAAATAAGCAATTTATTAGGAATCACCGCACAATTGGTTTGAAAACCTTCAACACAAAGTGCACTCCGCAGAGCTTGAATGGGTAGACTTATCGATTTCCTCATACAAGGCCGATACCGCTTGATCTGTTACTGAATGTACAATAAAAATAAAGGATTTTCAAAAACATTCGTCCAAATTTATATAATTTATATAGTTTCAACTATAAACTTAAAAAAGTAAAGCATCATTTTCCCATACAACAAAGCAAAGTTAACACTATGAATATCCCAAATTACTTTTGAAAAAACTGAAACAGATGATATAAAATTTATCTTCAGTACATTCTTTACAAATCATGCTGTCCTCAAATTTGGCGCACTCCGAACAGATAACCTTTTATTTGACAAGTTTTTCTTATGAACGAATCTGAACTTAAAAACGAAGTTAAGTCTATAACGTTTTGCGACGATAGTGAAGAGCGTGTGATTCGAACCGACGCTATCACGGTTATCATCATCATCATCATCATCATCGGCACTACAACCGGGAGCCGGTCTTGGCCTTATTTAGCAAGTCCTGAGGCTTGTTAAATTCCCCATAATGACCTATTTTGTCTGGGCAAGGTCATTAGTCTTGCGCCAGGGGCTCCCCGACGGGGAATCGAACCCCGGTCTCCCGGGTGACAGGCGGGTGTACTAACCACTATACTATCGAGGAGCCCACGGTTAGAATCACTAAAAGATAGAACCAAAGCTCAACGCATCAGGCCACTACCGCGTGTACGAATTTGATTTCTGAATTCACACACATTCGGCTGACGTGAAGTGTTATATTATTGCTATGGTATACGGCTTTAATGGACGTGCTTTTGGTGGTGTGGTTCTTCACTAGTCATGTGTGTATCTGCTAGAAACGCCACAAATCACTAATTTTTTTAATTTCGCAGCAGTCCACACTCACCAATTCAAAATTTAAATCACAACTGCCGCCACGAAACAGTCAAAGTGGCTGACTCCAGCTCGAAGTACTAGGCGATCATATTGAGCTGAATGGACAAGCAAACTTCGTATTGAAAATGTTATCAAAAATGGAGGCGTGGCCTGAATAATACGTCAAAACTAATTCACCACAAATAGTCCAACAAAAACAATCCAACAAAAGTAATTCACCGAAAGTAATACTAGTGATCCCATTGGCGATCTGCTCTAGTCAACATGGTCGCAATACCGTTAGCTTCAGAGTGCAGACACACACTCCAAGCAGTGCTTTGAATCATTCAACGATGGCCGACTTGACATGATAACATGTTGACAACAACAAAATTTGATTGGTTACATTAATAAGTCAACGAATTCAATTCAATTCAATTCAATTTTTATTAGGTGATACATTTATATTTTACAACTAGTATTTAAGAGATCTAGGATAGCAATTCCTTTACAACTATAATCTTAAATCTATATAATGACAATAGCACAATTTTAATGAATAACAAATAATAAATTAAGCGAAAACTACAAGAAAAAACCCTTATTTGAATCTTAAGACTAATATTGCACAGGTTTCCGGTTATTTTATGTAATAATGACCTCGATATAATTTTCATAGACAGAGTACATATGTAGTGATTTAGGATAACGCAAGATGGGAAACGACAACATTGTCAGAAAAAGAACAATTGACGAAGAAGTTTCGATTGATTTTGTCAATAAGGAACTCTACCGGTTTAACGTTGGCGTTTTCATGTAGTTCATGAGTCGAATAATGCCATGGCAAATTCAGCAACATTTTCAATATTTTATTTTGGCACCTTTGCAATTTTATTTTGTGTGTGCGAGCACAGTTACACCATACAGGGGTCCCGTACAGGAGTATCGCTTGAAAAATGGTTTTAAATATTATAATTTTATTTTCGATGCTAAGCTTTGACTTTCTACACACTAATGGATACATAACTCTTACGACTTTGTTTATTTTGTCAATTGTGGTAGTGATGTGTTTTTGGAAGATAAGTTTTTTATCTAGAATAATACCTAGATATCTACAGTCTTCGGACCAATCAATATCAATATGCACCCATACTGAGTTTAGTGCCATTTGGTAGGTAGCAGAGTTTCCTACATCTCGAAAACCAGACAGCTTGTGTTTTATTACCATTTATTTTTATTTTCCATTTCCTGTAATACACTGCTAGTTTGTCAAGAGCTGCTTGCAAACAGTTGTAGACATTAGTGAATAAGGCACCCGAAGAGAAAATGGCCGTATCATCGGCAAACATAGCTACCTGAATGTTTTGACCTAGACATGGTAAATCTGCGACAAACAATGTGAATAATATGGGACTAAGGACCGAGCCTTGGGGTACACCATGGTGGATTTGGTGAGTAGAGGATATGTCGGTACCTAAACTCACAACATATTTTCTCGAACGAAGAAAGCTCTGCATAATTTTGATAAGCGGTATTGGCAGCTTAAGTTTTAGTAGCTTATAAATCAAGGCATCGTGCCATACCGTATCAAAAGCTTTTTCGATGTCTAGAAGAACCAGTCCCGTTGACTCCTTGTTGATGAATTTACCAGCTATGTGGTTTTTAATGCGCAAGACATGGTGGATTGTGCTGTGACCACTACGGAAACCGAACTGAAAGTTTGGTAAGATGTTATTGTCTTCCACAAAACGATCAATCCTTTCCTTAATGATTTTTTCTAAGAGCTTACTTAGACAGCTAAGTAGACTAATAGGTCTGTAGCTTTCGGGGCTGTTCTTCGGTTTGCCGGGTTTCGGGATAGGTATTACTTTTGCTGTTTTCCAACAGTCCGGAAAATAACAATTCTTAAGACAAGCGTTGAAAATGAACATTAAATAGTTACTTGCAGCAGGTGGAAGTGCTTTGATTAATTTGTTGTTAATATTATCGAGACCCGCAGCCTTTTTTGATTTCGATTTTTTTTATCAATTCTTTAACTTTGCTGATATTAGTTGCGTAAGTACTTTCAGCTGCTGTTTGAGAAAGTACATGGATAGTGTTAGCAACTTCAGCTTCAGTATACGCGTCGCTTATACGAGGGTTGCCTCTTATGTTTCGGGATTTGGCAACCCTAGCGTTGCAATCCGGCAATTGACAGCTCTGTCGTAAAGTTGGACATTTTTGAGGTTATACGCACTCAGAACGTTTTGACATACCAGCGCTATTTGTGTTGTTTACAGTAACTTAAAAGATTCATCTCGGCCCAAAAATGAAATTAAATCGTCAACATTTTCGTGCGATTATTTTTTACAACTTTCGGCGTGGATTAACTCAGCAACAGTGCATGGATGAACTTAATTCAATTTTTGGCAATGAAGCTCCATCAAGGACCAGTGTTTATCGATGGTATGGTGAATTCAATTGTGGTCGTAGTTCACTCCAAGATGAACTTCGTGAAGGTCGTCCAAAATCAGATGTTGTTCCGAAAACCATTGATGCTGTGCGCGAACTGATATTGGAAGATCGTCATGTGACCTATCGTAGATTGAGACAACCTTAGGCGTTAGTGGGACCAGCATACATTCAATATTGCATAAACATTTGACTGTCAAAAAAATTTGTTCGCGTTGGATCCCACACAATTTGTCAATCGCCCAAAAACAGGCTCGTGTCAATTGGTCGAAAGAAATGCTCAAAAAATACGCTCGCGGTGCTTCGAAACACGTCTATGACATCGTGACAGCTGATGAATCGTGGATTTACGCGTATGAGCCCGAAAGTAAACAGCAGTCGACTGTCTGGGTATTTCAAGATGAGCCAAATCCAACAAAAGTTGTTCGCGCACGAAGCACTTCCAAGCAAATGGTCGCCTGTCTTTTCGGAAAAACTGGACATGTCGCAACCTTACCACTAGAACAACGCAGAACAGTCAATTCTGAGTGGTACACAACCATTTGTTTGCCAGTTGTCTTCCAAGAAATCAGGAAAACCAACCGCCGAAGACGGATCACTCTTCACCACGGCAATGCGAGCTCTCACACATAGGCTGCGACAACTGCATTTTTGAGCACCCAAAACATCGATTTGATGGGTCATCCGCCGTATAGTCCTGACTTGGCACCGAATGACTTCTTTTTATTCCCGTACGTAAAAAACAAACTGAGAGGTCAACGTTTTTCGACACCTGAAGAAGCGGTTGCTGCATTCAGAATGCATGTGTTGGAGATACCTCAATCAGAGTGGCAAAAGTGCTTCGACAATTGGTTCAAACGCATGCAAAAGTGTATAGATCTTCGTGGGGAATATTTTGAAAAACAATAAAGTGATTTTCGATAATCAATATTTGTTTTTGTTCTCTAATCCCGAAATATAAAAGGCAACCCTCGTATGCATAGATATGGAGTGGTTCTTACTAAACCTACTTGCTAGGTTCGATTTCTCCACTGAAGAAATAAACAATTTGTCGTGAACTTTAAACGGAGGAATACTTGACCCTCTCTTTTTCATAATTTTTGATATTTTCCAGAACGGTTTGCTTGCTTTGTCAAGAGAGGAAAGGTGTTTATTCCAACACTTGTTCCTATATGTTGAGATTTCTTTTTTAATGATATTATTTAAGACTTTAACATTAACTAGAAAACAATTGATTCTATAACGAAGCCATTTTCTTCTTCCAGAGATTCGTAGCCCAATCAGATGTAAGATATTTTCAGGAAGCGGTGCCTTATCAACTGGTGCAGTGGAACATTTAGGTATCGCAAGATCGGCCGATCTTTTGATAACAGAAACAAAATTGTTACATAGGATCTCAATGTGCTCGCTGCAAGTTATAGAATTTAGGCTGGTATCGCCTAGAACCAAGTTCGTGTTGATATATGATTTATAACAATTCCAGTTGGCGGCAGAATAGTTGTGGTATAAACTGGTACGATTTACAGATACTGTATGGTTCACTGTGAGGCTGATCGGAAGGTGGTCTGAACTTAACGCATTTAGAGTTAATGGTACTAAGCAGTAATTTGGAATATTAGTGTATATAGATCGAGAGTTGAGGGGTTCTTGTTAGCACTCGCTGGGATATAGGTGGGGAGAAGTGGATAAAGTATGGAAAAAAATTTGGGCTGGATTCAGTAACATCTAGTGAAATGTTACCCCAGCAGTTTGCCCTAAGACAATTCCACGACTGATGTCTGCAATTTAGATCACCACCAATAATTACCTTGTTTCGAGTGTTGACTTTATACAATTTTTGCAGATCCCGCTTAAAGGAACTAGATTTCTCAATGTTTCCATTTCCTCCAGGGAAATAGATCGAAAAAATACTCACCTTGGAGTTATCACTTAATGTTACATCAATACTAATTTCCTCAACTAATTTAAGGTGTAGTGAAGGACGCAAGGTATGTTCTATACATTTTTTCACAACAATGGCGACACCTCCACCACTAGCATGTACCCTGTCTAGGCGATAACATATGTAATTTGGATGAGAGAAAGGAATGTCTTGTGTGAGCCAAGTTTCTGAAACAAGTGCAATATCAATATTAAAGTTTATCAATAGCTTGATGGGGTGGCATTTCACCGGACGACAAAGCGTTGAGACCTACCACCCAGCCTTTAGGAAACTATCAACTGTGCATTATCGTAAGCCGGTGATCTTTCCGAAACGACGGAATATCGTTCCGAACCACACAGAGAGTGCACCAGCAGGGAAAGCAACAGCTTCGGGATTTACCCGTACCGATAATATCATCATCATCATTGGCACTACAACCGGAAACCGGTCCTGGCCTTTTTTAGCAAGTCCTGAGGCTTGTTAAATTTTCCATGATGATTTGTTTTTTCCGGGCAAGGTCATTAGTCTTGCGCCAGAATATATATATATATATATATATATATATATATATATATATATATATATATATATATATATATATATATATATATATATATAAATATACATTTTCGAAAACGTAATTTAATTTTCCTTATTATAAGTGAAGTCATCGAACTGCCAAAACGTTTTCTTCTTTTAACAACCAATTACTCTACTGTCAAATAATATCCGTCTCGATAGCTTTCCCTAATGAGAGGCAACTTTAACTACGAAGATCGTCTGTAGACCCCATTTTAATCTCAAACTAAATAACTTGTCCGATTCGGCGGATCCCTTAGCACTTTCAATGGTAGATCCACCTCCTACTCCTTTACTTTTCACAATGCTTGGGCTCAACTTCCTCGCCCAAGTAAATCTCATCTCATATAACAACCACTTCTGAGCCCCCCACAATAGAGTAACGATTATCGTAACCTCAACGCAACACTAGAAAAATATATCGATTTATTGTAAAAAATCCAGTGTCTAAAATCTAGGCTGAAAAAATAAATAAATAAATCTACGTGAAATTATAAGAACGAACTTCTTTATCTCTTGAAAGCATTGATTATTACGATTATTATTATTTATTTTTTTATTTTTCACAGCCGTATAGCGTTTGCGACGATAGTGAAGAGCTAGTGATTCGAACCGATGCTATTACGGTTAGAATCACTAAAAGATAGAACCAAAGCTCAACCCATCAGGCCACTGCCGCTTATGTGAATTCGATTTCTAAATTCAAATACATTCGACTAATGTGGAAATGGTATATTATTGCTATGGTATACGGCTTTAATGGATGTGCTTTTGGTGGTGTTGTTTTTCACTAGTCGTGTGTGTATCTGCTAGAAACGCCACAGCTCTCCTTCCAAACTCGTCAATTCAAAATTCAAATCCCAACTGCCGCCACGAAACACACCCATCAAAGTTGCTGACTCCAGCTCGAAGTACCAGGCGATCATACTGAGCTAAATGGACAAGCAAACTTCGTATTAAAAATGTTATCGCCAATGGAGGCGTGGCCTGAATAATACGTCAAAACTAATTCACCACAAATAGTCCAACAAAAACAATCCAACAAAAGTAATTCACGGAAAGTAATACTAGTGATCCCATTGGCGATCTGCTCTAGTCAACATGGTCGCAATACAGTTAGCTTCAGAGTCCAGACACACACCCGAAACAGTGCTTGAATCATTCAATGATGGCCGACTTGACATGATAACATGTTGACAACAAAAACACAAATCGAGCCAAACAATAGAATTTGATTGGTTAAATTGATGAGTCAACGAATTAATTTTCATATTGTAGACACACACCCAATATATAGTAGTACCAATTATGCCCACAAGAGTGCGGTATTTGAATCTCGAAAAGCGATCATGTTTAGTGAAGAATTTTCTACAAGCCGGTATTAATAATAACGAAAGAGATAAGCGATCTGGGCAAGGAACAAAATTTTCGCCGAAGGTAAAACGAGCCGTTCTACGTGAAATATCCAAAACAGGAGCTTCTTCGTCCCAAATGGTTCGACGTTCATTAGAAAATGGGCAATAGCCTCAAGCACCACTTGAAGTATCGAAAGTGCTTGTAACTCCATTCAAACAGCGACATGAGGAGACACGCATTGAGTACGCTGAAACACACATCCAATGCAGTGAAATGTGGTCTCATGTGATCTTCAGTGATGAGAAAAAATTTAATCTGGACGGCTTCAAGTACTATTGGGATGATCTCAGGAAAGAAAGGAAGATCATGTCACGCAGGCCTTTATGAGAAGGAGGAGTAATGGTGTGGCCAGCTTTCATTGGAAATCTGACCCCCGACATTGTGTTTATTTCTGGAAGAATGGACGCCGAAGAGTACCAAGAAGTGTTGGAAGAGCATCTTCTTCTTTTAATAACAGAGGACGAAGATGTCATATTTCAACAGGACAACGCTTCTGTCCATACGGCACGAACAACAGCAACGTGGTTTCAAGAGCATGAAATTAAACTTTTACAGTGGCCAGCTTTAAATCCAAACCACAAGCCCCATTTAGAACACGTGGGGGATTCTGGAAAGGGTGGTTTACGATCAGGAAAAGTCACAAATTCAAAACGTGGAAAACTCAAAGGAAGAATTGTTGAAGCACGGTGTAATATACAAGGGAACACTTTAAACAATCTTATTTCCAATCTACGACAAAGATTGTTAACTATTATAAGAAATAACGGACAAACCATTCCATATTGAAGAAATTATTATTATACAAAAAAATTGAAATATAAATGTCTTGAGTTCATACTTTTTCACTGGCGAAATTTGCGGTTTTCCAGAAAATTAATTACCGTTAATTACTATTCCTGGTTAAAAAGCAATTAAGCCATTAAAGGGCTTTGCCTGGGTTGGCGTCGGTTGACAATATTTTGTCACAAAACTAGCCATAAAAGTGAACATGTACTGAATTTAAAAAACTGAAAATTTACGTGTGTCTATAATTTTTCCGAGTACTGTGTATGGGGATTCAGTATATGTACATCATCATCGTCATCGGTACTACAATCGGGATCCGGTCTTGGTTTAATTTAGCAAGTCTCTCCACCGGTATCCAGTCCATATCCGAGACCTGTTAAATTGGCCATAATAATTTGTTTTTCCGGGCAAGATTATTAGCCTTGCACCTTGCACTTGTGCTAAACTAGCTATCCAGGGGTGTCACGTGGAGACTGCATGCCAACTTGGGTTGAACAGGGACAAGGATCGTCCTGGCCTTCGCCGCGTTGAAAGCAGAGACTTTGCCCTGTATGTTCGCTCCCATCCCCCCGTATGTACATCAATTAAAATCAATTCACCTGTATATATAGTTTCACATGTAAGATAATGTTCACTTGAGATACAATGTGTATAAATATGTACATATATGGATTCAGTCTATGTACATCAATTAAGAAATTATGCCATTGTAATTTTTTCAAAAAATCAATTTTTTTATTGGCTTAATTGATCAATAAACTATCCAAATGATTTGTTGAAGTCAACGGATTTCCAAGTGTTCAGATTTGCGGATGATAGTACGCTTGTTTCCTCTTTTTCGAGTGATCGGTCGATTATTGTACCAACGTCGCATCAGCCGAGGTGTAGCCAGACCGACTCTCGGAATCGGGATCTGGATAAGGGACTGCAGTGGGGAAAGGCCAGTCTCGTCGACTTCAATGCAACGAAGACACAATATCCAACATTCAGAACGAAAAGTGGATCATCGATTCCACAGCTGATGATGAATGGCCAGGCCTTCGAATCTGGGGAAAGCATGAACTTGCTCGGCGTCACGGTCTGTGGGAATGTATCGTGGCATAAACACGCATCGAACATCGCCGGGTGGGACTCTGGAAAACTGAGTTATCTTTTTAGACCCCAGAAATATTTTACTCCGGGCCAACATTTCCTCCTGTGTAAACCCCAAATTAGACCCGCGCTCGAATATTGCTCTCACGTTTGGAGCTCCGCTCTAAGCATACCCTCACCTTATTTGAAAGCATACAGAACGATCCGCCCCATCGGGGACACGGCGTTGACGTCGGGACTACAGTCGCTATCACATCGAAGGCACGTAGCTGACATCTGTCTCTTTTATAGATATAATCACGGATACTGTTCTTCAGAGATTCCTAGTATTGTTCCTTGAAATTCGGTATATATACGCTCCACAAGACAGTCCGATGGATCGCACCAATTTGCAGTTCATCTCCCGACGGCGTGAACACATCTGCATCACAATTCGTTCCGGTATAAAGCGGGAAAGCTGTGGAATTCCCTCCCCGCGCGAGTGTTTTCGGAGCGTTAGAACATACAACTGTAAAACAAGAACCGCAACGGTTATTTGGTGGCATCTCGGGGCGCCGTGTCCTGTTCGCCTCTTCTGAGAGAAGTATAATATAAAAAAGCAGAGTTGAATGTACTGTCCGTGAGGCATACGAAGCAAAAGCCGTAAGACTTTCATATTTGTGGTCCGAAAATGGGTGTTTGGAATTTTTCTCTAAAACCATGAGCAGGAATAATTTCATTGAAATTGTAAACTCGATTTACCAATTTCGAAATGTTTATTTAAATATAAAACAATCCTTATAAATGCATGTGCAGCGTTTGACTGCTTGACTTGTACTGGTCACCAACTCCATTTTTTTTTTTTTTTTAAACTGTATTATTAACCATAATTAAAATTTGTACATTTAAGTAATACAGTGACTTAAAATTAAATTCGTGACAATTGCTTACATGTAATTATTATTATAATACATTTTCCAAACAATGTTTTAAGAGTTACAGGCTAGATGTGTGTTTGTACATTTAGTAGGGTTTTGTCTTCCTGGAAAAGGTCAGAAAACCAGGAATTTCTTATTTTTACTTTACTTAATCTAAACTTAACCCTAAATATAAATATAAATATAACTTAACCTAACTTAGTCTGATTATTATAAAATGAGCTATAAACAAAACAAAGTTTTATAATTAATGGGATTTATGAATTAAAGGATGTGGAATGAGGTCAGTTATGGGTTTGAGGAAGAGTATTTCTTTCCGGTTGTTCGTTGGAAAAACGTAGGATGTTGGAAAATGGTTGGACGTTAGAGTATTTGAACTGGTTAGGGGTAACTTCGGTGTTGTGGTATATGATCTCGTTTGAATCATTTACCAGTCTGCCTGAGGCGAAGATAGCTCTGGTGTGGAGACAGTTGGGGTAGTTAGTTCTGATATCTAGAGGGTTCTCTAAGAGCGAGGTTATTATGGGATTGGGATTATTTTGTAGGTTTTCGATAAATTTGATAGACAGTTCGAGGAATCGTCTATCGAGGCGCTCAATACCAGCGGTATTGTAGAGTTCGACGTTACTATAGTACTTATAGGAGTTAGGACGACGATGTAACCCAGAGACATACCTAAAGCATTTTCTTTCGAATACTCGTAATTTCTCCATTTGGGAGGGAGTGATATGGTACCACAATGGACACGCGTACGTGAGTGTGGGCCTGATAATCTGTTTGTAAATGAGCAGTTTGACTTTGTGAGAGAGACTATTAGGTTTCCACATTACTCTTCTACAGAGATTAAGCTGAATTGTGGCTTTTTGAAGGGAATTTTTAATGTGGGAGGAAAAAGACCAGTTATTAGAAAAAGTGATTCCCAGATATTTTAGGGTTTTGGAGGGTTTTATTAGAGTGTTGTTTAGGTTAAGTTTAATTTTGTTGTGGCAGCGTCTAGTGTTGTTTGTACAGTGCTCGTGTTTGCCCTTGAACACTATGAGCTGCGTTTTATTTGGGTTAAGGTGAATTTTCCACTTATTGAAGTATGATGATAGGTTAGGGAGAAAGTTGTTAATGCGATTTCTTGCAGCCTTAACAAATTTGCTGCTAGAGTAAATTAATGTATCATCAGCATAATTCAGCATCACAACATTAGGAGATACGGGTTGAGGAATATCCGCGGTATATAACAGATATAAAATTGGCCCTAAAATAGAGCCTTGGGGAACACCCGCGGTTATGTTGTGGGTTTCTGAGACGGAAGAATTTATTCTCACAACGAATTTTCTGTCAGAAAGATAAGAGGCTAAGAGCTTTGTTGTGTGAGAGTTTAGATTAAATATGGAGTGCAGTTTGTACAGAAGCCCTGAGATCCAGACGCAATCAAACGCCTTAGAAATATCGAGAGATATACACACAGTAGGGCTTTGGTTTTGGAGACCAGTTGTAACATCGTGTGTAAGTTTTAGTAGAGCATGACATGTGGATTGTCGCTTACGAAATCCGAACTGACAGTTAGGGATGAGGGCATTCTCATTGGCAAATGAGAGAAGATTTTGGTAGATCTTGCGTTCCAGTATCTTACTTAATGTACTTAATAGGGATATTGGACGATAATTGAAAGGGCTATTACTACTACCGGGCTTCTTAATAGGAATTACTACCGCAGTTTTCCAGTTCTCTGGGAAGTGCGATGCATTAATTATTTGATTAAGAAGAATGAGGATGGGAAGTAGATTCTGTGGGCGTAGCCTTTTAAATAGAAGGCGTGGGATTCCATCTAATCCAGTTGACTTTTTGTTATTTCCTGATCTTACGATCTCGGATAATTCGTCTGCAGTTAGAAAATTTGTAGTGTCTAAGGGGTGTGAAGCTATGTTCGTGTTGCTAAATTCACCGATGAAAGGAGTAAAAGATGTGAATAATCTGTTTGAGATGTATTCGTTTACTGTGTTCTCGAAGCCGGGAGTTGATAGAGAATTATTTTGCTCATGAATCTTTGCAAAGTGTTCTGCGAGGCAATTTGCTATGTCCGTATCGGACTGGGCAATATTATTGCTGATTGGGTTGATGAGATGATCAATTCGGGGTTTATATTTACGACCAGTTAATTGGTTGATGTTTTTGAAAAGATCCCGATTTGGTTTGATATTTTTAAGTGTGGAGATGTAGTTTTCATCTGCGAACTTTTTCAACTGCTCATTTATCAGAGTGGATAGGAGTTGGATTTGGCTTTTAATAAAGGGGCAGTATCTTGTATGGAGTTTACGGCGGAGCTGCTTTTTAAGGCGCAATAATTTGGTTAGGATGCTGGGCAAAGGCTTTCCTAAATAGTTATGAGGAATGGTTGTCGGGGTGTTGTTGTTGAGAGCCTCCTTAAGAATTTGCTCTATTCTTAAAGATGCGTGATCGATTTCAATAGGGAGTAAGTTAGATGCTTCAGGGATATACAAGTCAGAGAAACTGATCGCTATGTCCCTATTGACTTTTCTCCAATTTGTTTTGGTGAAGTTTGGGACAGGGTTTGACGAGTAGAGTGGGTCGAAAGAGGGGATTTGGATCGTGGTATGAACGGAACCATGATCAGAAGGAAATATAAAGGAGACTGTAGGTGGACCCGCTGACTGAACATCATCGGACTTGAGGAAGAAGTCGATTGTTGACTTGGCTGTGCTAGTGACACGGGTTGGCTGTAATGGGGGGTCAATGTATGTATATGGATAAGATGGGAGGAGGGCTAGCAACTGACGACCATATTTGTTGCATTTATTATCATTGAATGCTGTATGACGAGCATTCCAGTCTCCCCCGATTATAAATGGAGCGGGAACGGACTGTTGGATTATCTGAGAAATGTCAGCATCTGGGAAATCTGGTTGTCGTGAAGGGTGAATATAAATGGATGCTAAGACGAGCACTTTATTGTTCTCACAAAAAAGTTTAACTGCCGTGTATTCAATGCTGAATATATTAGTGAATCTAATTTCACTGAATTGAAATTTTTTGTGTATTAAGATGCCGGTACCTCCGTGGGATCCATTAGTTCTGGGGTTAGAAACAAAAGTATAATTGGGAATGGAAACTCGGGAATTTGGTTTGAGCCAGGTCTCTGAAAGGAAGAGGATATCTGGGGAAAATTTTTCAACAAACAACCGGAGGTGTTGCTTACGTATATTAGAGTAAATGGATTCTGTGTTGAGGGAGATAATGGTTAGTTTAAAGAGAGCTGGAAAGAATATGGGAAGTTATTAGTGAAAGAATCTGACCTTTTTTTTCTGTTTCTGACATATGCCTCAGCGAAGGAAGCATGGCCTGTAGGCTTTTGATGTAACCCATGATGTCCAGATTGAAATTTTTAGTATTATCGTTAGAGGGAGTGGTGGTGTTGATGCTTCCTTTTGCTGCATCCGCGTAAGATATTCCGGGTCGGGTTAACTTTACTTCTTGCAATACTGTTGGTTTCGTTGTAGTTGGTTTAACTGTTGACATTGCTAATTTCCGTCTTTGCAGAACTTTTAGCTTCTGAGGACATTGAGAGAAATTTGCTGGATGTGGCCCTCCACAGTTACAACATTTTACTGTAATCTTCTTTGTGGTAATGGATCCATCGGCGTTGGCGGTTTGGACTGTCTCTGGTTCCAGGCCTTGTGGATTTACTTTGCATTCATCTAGCTCGTGTTCCTCTGCGCATCTGCCGCAACGTCTTTGCTGGTGGCATGAGACCGCCAAGTGTCCTGAGTCTTGGCATCGCTTGCAATGTAGAATTTCTTGTTTGTGTGGCTCCTCGATTGCGATTTTTTGGGTAAACAAATATTTAATTTGTTTAAATTGGTTGATATCCTGATTTGGTGGGATTTGTATGATCCGGAGGCTTTTTATGTTGTTTGTCCTCATGTATGGTGTTTGGAAGTAGTCCAGCTTATTAATTTTTATTTGTGGACATATCCTAGCAATTTCCAGTCCTAATTCTTCATTGGTCCATTCTGGATCGATGTGCCTTATAATAAAGGTAGTTGGTTTGCTATTTGGATGTTGGAATGTGAAGAACTGATATTGTTCCTCTAACAGTTTTTTAACTGCCCTTTCATGATCGTCTAGTGATCTGACTGTTATTGAAGTCCTAGATCCTTTTATATTTGTGCTGAAATTCCGGTGACCCAGAGCATTTTGCAGGGTTTGAATTATAGCTTTGGTGCTGGTCAGGTTTTTGACGTAGATTGGCGGGGGTCTTTCATTTCTCGCGGTTGATTTCGTTTTTGTTTCTGCTCTGGCTTGGGTGGGTATTTGATTTGATGAGGCCTTCATTTGTTTGTAAACTTTGGTGGGTGGTTCGCCTTGGCTTTGACTCGAATTAGGGCGTTGACGGGACGTTTCTTCCATATGGACGTCATCAGTGTTATTGAAGGAACCTTGTTTATGGATTTGTTCCTGGAGTTGTTTCACTTTAACCGTTAATTGGTTAATGGTTTCCAACGCTTCTTCGAACTTTTGTTTGTAATTTGCGGGGCTGCTTGTTCTGTCCATGTTTGTTTTTTTTACTGGAGCGTTTCGTAAGATGTCCAGAGCCTTCCTTTTTCTATCGGTTATGTACTCCAGTGCATTGCCTGGGTCATCGCCTATCATCGGAGTTGTGTAGTAACTTCTTTCTTGTTGTTATAAAAAAAAATTTTTTTTTTTGTTATTCTTTTTAATTATAATTATATATTTTTTTTTTGTTTTTATATTGCACTAGACAATTTAATAGTGCACTGCACACACGTGTAAACACGTTTCCTTACACGTCCGCACTGCGGCACCAACTCCACAACTGCCGCTGCTTATATTCGCTTTTTTGTCTCCTTTCCCTCGTTCGCATGTCGTCACAGGAACAAGGAGCCAGAGTATAAAATGTGCGATGCTCAGTCTGCCAGTCGGTCCTGGTTTTCATGACCTTTCCAGGAGTCCTACTAGTAAATTGTATCTGGAATAAATCTCTATAGACGTAAGACCTCCAATTAAATAATACTTGAAAAAATGTTCTAGACATTGTAAGTAAAATTGTCACAACTTAGTTAAGCTAGCTGTAAACTTATGTAACTAAACTTATAATGGTCAATAAAGACAGCGTTATATAAAAAAATAAAAAAAAATCTGCCAGTCGGCCGTCGTGTGCTGCTAGTCGGCCGTCGTGTGTTGCTCCGTCTCCAACAGAAATTGTTCGATTAATTCGTTTGGAAAAGAAAAATTTAAGTAACCAACGATTGCACACAAATAAATTTGCACTAGTTTCAGAAGGGCGTTGATGAACAATAAGAGAGAATTACTTAAACTAGCAAAATCAAAAAAGGATAACATGCCTCTCTCCTCGACTACACATTAAAAAGTATTATTGGTCAGTTCAAAACAGACGCGTATTTCGATGAAAGGTAAACGGTTTCAAACAGTATTTTGTGTTAATGATAAAACGAACAATATTTGTGGGACATGCCATAAACGAGTCTGTGGTGAAAGCTCTGCTAAAATAATTTTAACTTGTAAGAAACGTGCTTGCATTTTATGCGTCATTATCTTTTAAATTATTGTTATTATATTACCATTACTATCCAGTTTAAATTCAATTATCACTCATAAAATAGGAAAATACATGAAAACGTAAAATATCCTAAACAAATCATTTTGACCCGTACGGCAGAAGTGCGTACACGTCGACCATCGGTAGTTTTAGTGTTAAAATGGTCCCTTCCAATTCCCAACATGACACGGGTCAATAAAAAAAATGCACTGCTGTATGGCTTGCCGTGAATTTGGTTGTAACGTATCTGTGAAGCAACAAAAAGCAACTATTTGCTTAGTAAAAATTGTTATTAAAAAATGGTTGTCTGGGCGCAAGGCGCTCGGACATTATATTCGTGACAACGTATCCTAAATATGTAACATTGAATATACAAGTTATTAAATCAAAATTAAAGTGTTTTTTTCCGAATGCCTCCAAGTGTGGGCATTCATTTTGGTTTGCTTAACGACATTTTACAAGTAGTGCAAACCACTGCGTATTCGTCAGGACACAGTTGTCGATTTTCTTTTGTGTGCCAGTCCGAAATTACGTTCATCTGTTGCACTGTGATCGGTTTTAAATCGCGTTCAAACCAAAGTCTATCGTAAACAGAGCAAGCATACCCAAAGTCATTGTCAAGAAACATCAATTTAAATCTTGATATCGATTTGTTCCATTTCATGTCCCATACCTCTTGCGCCGACATTAAACGAAACACACTCCGCCGACGACGTCAATACAAATACCCGACACAGACGATGCATATCAAATTAGCATAAAATTGCACAAATCAAAACTGTATTCATATAATTAATCCAATTCATAAACAAGAACGAAGCCACGAAATAGAAAAACAGTGACGTGACGTGTTGTGACAACTAAAACAAAGTGCAACAACAACAAACAAACAAAACGAATGGTAAAAGTGACAAAAAACGTGCTCACAAAATCACTTCAGTGAGGTGCAAAAACAACGTAAGACAATTTAAATATATCACCTCAGTCGTAAAAGTGAAAACTAAAACAGACAATATATTGCTAGTTACGCACAGAGTTTTCAAAGCATCATTTGGCGCGAGTGCAACTTCACTGACTCTTAGCCGACGGTAGCCGAGTTCCAGTCGGCCTACGGAAGAAATCGACTTCGTGGTTCGTATTGCAGGTCGCCTTTGTTTTTTTTTTAATGAAAACAAACTGGAAAGAACCAGCATGAACACGGAGGAAGACAAAAACGTGACAAACAAACGAAAAGGTACACCGAAAATCTCCATTGTGACGCGAAGTAAAACCGCGAAATTAACAATGGAGAGAAAAGGTCAGCAAATGGAGGAGGACAGTGAGCGTCCCTCTCCCTACAATTTTAATATGTATGGGGCAAACAATTCGTTCGCTTCTCTTGCATCCTCAGAGTCTGAGGATGAAGAAGAGGAAATTACTGAATTGGAGGCGAAACTTGCGATGGCAAGAGCCCGTCTAGAAGAGAGACGCCGAAAGAAAACAATAGCGGCACTCGAAAAAGAAAAAGACACCGAACAACAACAAAAGCCGAAGCCAAAAGTCGGCCAACAGCAACAGCAACAGCAACAGCAACAGCAACAGCAACAGCAACAGCAACAGCAACATCAACATCAACAGCAACAATCAACACAAAATCGACCACATCAAGCAACACAACAGCAGCAAAACAACAATATCAGCGGAAAAATAAAGATGCCACCAATCAACACCATAGATGTTGACTGTAAAGAATTGGTAAGTCTTTGTAAGCTAGCCATAGGTAACAATTTTGCAGTTAAAAGACTGACGGGTAACAGGCACGCCATTCAAACATATACGGTGGCAGACCACGACAAAATTAAAGAGGTATTAAAAAGAGCCACCGCGGAATTTTACTCGTTCACGCCGAAACAAACGAAGAGCGTAACGGTTCTATTAAAGGGTGTCGACCTCGAAATGCTTCAAAACCTGAAGCACGAAGATCTCGAGAATACCGCGGTAAAACCATTCACCACACCCAAGGCAAGAAGGGAAAACCGCAAGCTACCCTTCTTTTTGGTGCAATGGTGTTACCCAGCAGTAGAATTGGTGGTCTAAGAAAAATTACAGTCTTGGATCATCAAATGGTCACATGGGACAAATTAAAAAAGGCAGAGACATCCTGCAATGTGTCCGTTGCCAAAGGTTTGGTCACGCGGCGGCTTACTGTGAAATGCAGCGCCGTTGCGTAAAATGCGGAAAGGACCATAAGGCAGAAGAATGCCCTCTGGGAAAAGAAAGGGTAGAAGACAAAGCCCTTCTAAAGTGCGCAGTGTGCCGGAATGAGGGTCACCCCGCTAACTATCGAGGATGTCCTAAATTCCGAGAAATAATGGCAAGAAGTGTGACCCGGCAAAAAAACACAGAGCCAGCTCGTACTACAACAATGCCCGTAACATCGCAGCGGTCGTACGCACAAGTTGCTTCGGGTGGGAGAACGCCAAATCAGGCTACATCACAGGTAGCCACAAATACTCCCACACGGACGGAAACAACACCGCAAGCAGACGTGGTCACGGTTCTGCTTAATCTGCAGAGACAGATGACACAGCTGCAAAATCAAATAAACGAGATCTACTCGTACTTGCCCAATCTAAACAAAAAGTCAATATAAACCCTCTAACCACAACATCAATAAAAGCTCTTGTCGTGAATGTAAACTCACTAATAAGAACTGAGAGAAGAGCCAATCTTTTTAACCTGTTGCAAGAGGAACAACCTGATGTACTTCTGGCGGGGGAAACAAAGTTAAACCAGAGACATAAGATAGGACATAAAAACTACGATATTATACGAAGAGATCGACCTAACTCCTCTCAAGGGGGGGGTGTCGCAATCTTTATTAGAAAAAGGATCAATCATAAAGTAATATATAGTGGAGAAGTGCGCAGGTTCCGGGTGCTGGAAGCCTGTATCGTCCGCATACCCCTTCAGCAAGGAAGGGGTTTGTATGCGATTGCGGTCTATACACCTGAGGAGCACCAACAAAACCTATTTATAGCGGAGCTCGAGACACTCTTTCGATGCTTACAATTGCACCTGGGCAAAAACTACTTTATCCTAGGGGGAGATATGAACGCCAAGCATAGAAATTGGGGAAATTATATATCTAATGCCAGAGGAAATCAGTTGGCTGGTTGGTTAGATCAGTATCATATTGAATATAGAACTGACCTGCTAGCTACGAAATATCCATCGTTCCCCAGAGGTAGATCGTTCTTAGATATCTTGCTAATCGACTCACGACTGAGATTACTTAACACCAACAGACGAAACACAAACTGTTTACGGACAATTGAATACGACAGTGACCACTGTGCATTCACGGCAGTAATAGAGCTTCCGAACGAGCTCGCAGATCTGGAGGAATTCGTGATCCCGCAACCCTATAACTACAGGGCAATGCGATGGCCGCGGTTCACCAGATCATTAACAAGAGAACTTCGTTCGAACGACTTTAATCTGCCAGTAAACAGAAACCTGACTAATGTCGAAATCGACAAATACATTCAACAAATGGACGAAACCGTAAAACGAACAATGGACAAAACAATTCCCAAAACAACAGTTACAGATCACATTAACATGTACAGAAACGCAACAATAAACGCACTCCACAAGAAAAAGAGCAGACTGCTATCGAAATTAAAACAATTACACAGACAGTTTACAGACAGACAAGACCAGGAGATAATATCACTGAAATCTCAATTAAAAAACCTCCAACAATTACTTAAAGCTAATTATAGATTAGCAACAAATTTGTATTGGAACAACAGAATTCGAGCTATAAAAACTAATAACCCGAATATATTCCCACAAATAAATAAAATATTCAGGAGAAATAATCAAAACGAGATTCAGTGTCTCCAAATCCCACGTACTCAGGTAAACAAGCAGCTGCTAACCAACACTGGCATAGATACAGAGAACGCTATCTTCAATAGTGAGCTCTTCGTGATCGAAGATCCTTTGGAGAAGGCGAACGCTGTGGGAGCTGTCTTTCAGGAAATGCACAAGGTGAATGAAAGCATTCACCGAAATCACGACCTGGAGGACAGAATTCGACTGAATCACCTGCACCTCCAAAATGAAATTTCACATTCGCAATCGGAGAATCCGGGTTTTACGGAATTCAGTGACGATAATCTGTCAATTGACATTAATGCCAATGGTGGGGCTAATAGCCTTTTAATCACAAGGGAAAGAATCCAGAGTATCTTCGACTCATTAAGAAGCAAAAAGTCAGTGGGAATAGATGGAGTACCTAACATCGTACTCAAGAACCTGCCCCCAAAGGCAATAGATATATACACGGTCCTGTTTAACAACGCGTTGAATAATGCATATTATCCCGCGCGTTGGAAAACGGCTATCATTCAGCCCATCGCAAAAAAGGGCAAAGACTGTACAAACCCAATGAACATGCGTTCGATAAGTTTACTCCCAAGCATCAGTAAAGTATTTGAAAAAATCATTAACAAAGCTCTGCTAAAATGGGTAGACGACAATAGCATTATTCCAAATAACTAGTTTGGCTTTAGGGCGGGTCATGAAACCACACATGCCGCAACCAAACTGGTCTCCGACATACAATGGAATAAATGTAGGAACCAATGCACAGGTGCCTGTCTGATCGACTTGGAAAAAGCCTTTGATACCGTCTGGATCGAAGGGTTGTATTACAAACTGGTCAGATATGGCATACATAAGCCTTTACTATATGTACTTTACGATATGTCAAAGGACAGGAGGTTCGTGGTCAAAAGTGGTAATGTGACCTCTAATAAAACGTATAATATCAAGAATGGCTTGCAACAGGGTGCGGTACTCTCTCCGATTCTTTTTAACATTTACATTAGCGACTTATTAGATGCCCTTCCACAGACTATTGCGTACGCAGACGATCTCATAATTTACAGAACAGCTCCGAAAGTTGAGATCATAAATAGTTTAATACAACGAGATTTCAACAACGTGCAGCGCTATTGCGACAACTGGAAACTTAAGATCAACTTCCAGAAATGTGAAGCCATCCTATTTAGAACCCCATTATATAAAGCTACGAACGACACAAGGAAAAACTGGCGAAAGCTAGTTATCGTGGGACCGCATGGAGATAAACTGGAAACCAAGAGTTTAGTTAAATACCTGGGCATCTGGCTAGACCAATATCTGTATTTCAACAGACATGTAGAGGCTGCTCTGGTCAAGGCTAGAAAAACGTTTGCTATGACAAGGAGGCTATTTCACAGTAGCCAACTTGACAGCAGGGTTAAGGTCATATGCTACATGACGCTAATCAGGCCAATGCTCATATATGGCTGTCCAGTATGGTTTAACATAGGTCCAAATTTGATGGAAAAGATTCGGGTGTTCGAAAGGAAGTGTCTGAGAACCTGTCTCAGATTATATCGAACACCGGAATCGGAATACAAAAAGTACTACTCAAATGAGACTTTATATAATGAAGCCTGCATAAATAGGGTGGATAATTTTATGATTAAATTAATCAGAGGACATATTGCGAGAGCAATAAGCTCGTCCAATGACCCAATTTTCGGGGCTTATTATCCAAATACCCTGTACTATGAGAACGTGCGTCGCAACGGTTTTGTTCCACCAGAGGCGTTCCTTGATTTGGACATGAAAGGGCTTATACAGGATAGATCCGGAATTCCGCTGATCTATCATGTAAGTAGATCATCCGTAGACGGGCGATTGTGCTACGACCGGGAAGTAACGCGCACCGAAGAAGAGCTCCTGCGCTTCAGTAGGGCTATCTCCCACAGAGACCGGGACGATAGTATTAGACAGCGTCAACAGTTCTGGTGGTTGAATGGCATATAAAGACCTGGATACCAAAGTCGGTATAGAATCACACTATCATCAGCTAGCTTACATAGACTTAGCTTTTATAGAATTAGGGTAGTATAAGATTTAAGTTAAGTTAAGCTAAGTGATTTTACATAAAATATTAAAAAAAAAAAAAAAAAAAAAAGATAGGTAAGTAAGTAAGTAAGTTAAATTTTAAGAAAAAAAAAAAAACAAAAAAATTGACAAAGTTTTTCAAATTTTTCTTTGTCTTTCAAATAATTATAAGTATTGCCACAAAGTTTTGTCGCCGAAAGGCAAATTATACAAATATTAAGTAATGTTTAGCTTAGAGCGTCTGCGAAAGACCAGTAAGTTATTATATAAGATATTTAAGCTAGAATTTAAGCATTTTTTGCCTAGCCTTTAATTTAGAAACTAAGAATATAGAAAGAAAATAAAAAAATGTTTAAAAATGAAATGAATGAATGATGACCTCTTGCGCCGATATAACTGGTTGTATTGTAAAATACACGGGTTCTGCTGCTGAAGGCTGTGGTAGGTTTACAACCTGTAGTTCTTGAACGTTGTTTGAACTTGGCGCTGCGAAACCACTATGAACAGACAATTTTCTCTTAGCTATATCCGATTTATTTAATGCTGCAAGGCGCTGCCTGTATTCGCGCTGTCTCTGTGTATTTTTTGTCTTTACACTTTCAACCTGTACAGCTGTTCTCGACAGTGCAAGGCGCTGTCTGTATTCCCGTTGTCTCTCTGCATTTGACTTAGGAGCAATTAAGAGAGTCGTTATCGGTTATCGTTATCGTAACGCTACAAACCTTTTTCCGAATGCCTCCCAAGGTATACCGATTTATAAGACGTTGTCACGTCAAAAACAATTTATCCATTTAACATAAGGGGCATGGGGTGATCGTGAAATCCTTTTGATGCATTTTACTCGTCTGTTGAACGAATATGATGGCTGATCTCGTTTTAATGATCAACACTTGGTGAACACTTCGCATGATCGTTTTACGAGATTCAAATACTGCACTCCTGTGGACATAATTGGTACTACTGTATATTGGGTGTGTGTCTACAATATGAAAATTAACAGGATTGATATTCGTTGACCCATCAATTTAACCAATCAAATTCTATTGTTTGGCTCGATTTGTGTTTTTGTTGTCAACGTGTTATCATGTCAAGTCGGCCATCATTGAATGATCCAAAGCACTGTTTGGGGTGTGTGTCTGGACTCTGAAGCTAACGGTATTGCGACCATGTTGACTAGAGCAGATCGCCAATGGGATCACTAGTATTACTTTTGGTGAATTACTTTAGTTGGATTGTTTTTGTTGGACTATTTGGGGTGAATTAGTTTTGGCGTATTATTCAGGCCACGCCTCCATTGAACATAACATTTTTAATATGAAGTTTTCTTGTCCATCCAGCTCAATATGATCGCCTGGTACTTCGAGCTGGAGTCAGCCACTTTGACGGGTGTGTTTCGTGACGGCAGTTGGGATTTGAATTTTGAATTGACGAGTTTGGAAGTAGGGGTGTGAAAAATTGAAAAAAAAAGGAAGTAAGTGATTTATATAATTTATTTATCCAACCGGCAGTGAAGATTTTCAATTCAATTTTGGAATGCCTTGCAATAGTTTATGCTTCAATTTTAAGGTAAAAGTGGAATCTGAAATGGAAATGGCTTTAAACCCCAAGAGGATTGCAAATTTGATGGAATAAAAAAAGTATCGCATTATCGTCATAAATAAAAAACTTTTTATACGCGTAATAATCAATGCTTTCAAAAGATAAAAAGTTCGTTCTTATAATTTCACGTAGATTTATTTATTTATTTTTTCAGCCTAGATTTTAGACACTCGATTTTTTACAATAATTCGATATATTTTTCTAGTGTTGCGTTGAGGTTGCGATAATCGTTAATCTAATGTGGAGGGCTCAGTAGTGGTTGTTATATGAGATGAGATTTACTTGGGCGAGGAAGTTGAGCCCAAGCATTGTGAAAAGTAAAGGAGTAGGATCTACCATTGAAAGAGCTAAGGGATCCGCCGAATCGGAAAAGTTATTTAGTTTGAGACTAAAATGGGGTCTACAGACGATCTTCGTAGTTAAAGATGCCTCTTATTAGGGAAAGCTATCGAGACGGATATTATTTGACGTACGAGTAATTGGTTGTTAAAAGAAGAAAACGTTTTGGCAGTTCGATGACCACTTATAATAAGGAAAATTAAATTAAGTTTTCGAAAATGTAAATTTATCATCTGATTGATAGAGTGATCCACTTAGAAAGATATGATGAAGTCAACGCAGAAAGATACGCGACAATTCGGAGAGAGACAATGAGGCTCTTCAAACGCAAAAAACGCGAATGGGAGAAGACTCGGATCGAAAAAATCCTAGAAAATTCTAGGGCAAAGAACATCAGAGGTATGTATGTCGGCATAAATTCAATTAGAAATGGCTACCGAGAGAGAAGTGGCTGTCTGGTCACAGAAACAAACAATATCGTGACAAGATGGAAGCAGTACTTTGAAAACCTGCTCAATGTACGCACCCATCTACCACAGATAAATGCACCAAGCTTACATACAGCCGAGCCTCAGATCCCAGAGCCGTCTCTCAACGAAGTTGTAGACGCAATAAAGCGATTGAAAAACAACAAGGCTCCCGGAGTCGACTGCATACCGGCAGAGCTTGTGAAGCATGGAGGAGAGGCAACCGCTCGAAAGATCCACCAGCTCATCCAAACAATATGGGATAAGGAAGTCACTCCGGAAGAATGGAAAACCTCAATAGTCATCCCCATTTTCAAAAAAGGCGACAGATCTGACTGCGAAAACTACAGAGGAATATCATTGCTCCCAACCGCATACAAAATATTAACAAATGTCATTCTGGCGAGAATCACACCGTACGCAGAAGAAATACTGGGAGACTACCAATGTGGATTCCGTAGGAACCGGTCAACAAGCGACCAAATGTTCAGAATAAGACAACTGCTGGAAAAGAAGTGGGAATACGGATAAAGGGTTCGCCAACTGTTCGTTGACTTCAAAAAAGCCTACGACTCAGTCGCAAGGCAGAGACTCTACCATATTCTAGTTGAGCTGGGAGTCCCAAAAAAATATGCCTCCCTCATTCAAATTTGCATGAACGAAAACAAAGGGCGAGTCAGAATAGAAAACCACCTCTCAGAACCATTTGAAATCCGGGACGGACTAAAGCAGGGAGATGGTCTATCACCGTGTCTTTTTAACCTTGTGCTCGAGTATGTCGTCAGAAAGGTACAAGACGACAACATGGCCGGATCATCCCTGAACGGGGTCACACAAGTGCTCGCATATGCGGATGACATCGCCGTTCTGGGCGATAATCTAGAAACTGTTAGTAAAAACTGTGAAATCATCATGCAAGCGGCAGAAGAGGTGGGCCTAGAAATAAATGAAGACAAAACAAAATACATGATTACGGCGAGAGCAGGTGGAACTCAGGGAACACATATAAACGTCAGAGGCAAGATGTTTGAAAAAGTTAAAGAATTTAAATATCTGGGAACGATACTGTCGGCCAGTAACGAAATGTCGAAGGAAATTAACAAAAGACTATACTCCGGCAACGCTAGTTGGCATGCAGTCAGTAAACTGCTGAAATCCAGACTGCTATCACGTAACATAAAGCTCCGTGTCTATAGAACCATAATCATGCCGATTGTTCTATATAGATGCGAAACATGGGCTCTCACAAAACGGGAAGAAAACAAATTCCGCGTATTCGAGAATAAAGTTTTGAGGGGCATCTTTGGAGGTAAATATGACGAGGAGGCAGGACAATGGAGGAAACTCCATAACCACGAATTGGAAGAGCTATATCGCAAACCTACAATAGTGAGAGTAATCAAGTCGCGAAGATTAAGATGGCCCGGACACGTGGCGCGAATGGGGAACGATAGGACCGTGCATAGAATTCTTGACGGTAGACCAACGGGGAAGAGACCTGTAGGACGGCCGCGACGGAGATGGGAGGACAATGTTAGGTTTGACCTTGAGGAGATCGGATCGAATGGTCAAGCGTGGAAGGAGAGTGCCCAGGACAGGGAACGATGGCGAAGCCGAGTCGGTGAGGTCATGAACTTCCGGGTTCCTACAGGCCAATAAATAATAATAATAATCATCTGATTGAACTATTTGATCGTAAGTTGGCAAGTGAAAGTTGTTGGAATAATATGCTACACACGGTTAGCTTCGGAAATGAGGTCCCTCGGTACGGGTAAATCCCGAAGCTGTTGCTCTCTGTGTGGTTCGGAAAGATCACGGGCTTACGATAATGAACAGTTGATAGTTTCCTTTCTTTTACACTTTATCATTGATTAACTAGAGTTTTGATTCCGAAGTCGATCGTTTATGAATTTAGATGTTAAGTAAAACGTGATTATATTGAGTCCGTCAATAGTCGCTACTACGCGAATATCACTGCTTGCAGTACTCGATTTGATGATGTCGAATTAAGAAAGTAGAATGATTCACATTGATTGGCCCTGTAAGTAGGGCGTTCGAATATATTCACAGTTAGGCCGGCTTGTCGTAAGAGGCGACTAAAGGCTGGGTGGTAGGTCCCAACGCTTTGTCGCCCGGTGAAATACCACCCCATCAAGCTATAGGCCCCGTGAAAAGGTCTGGATAAATCCCTGGCCATCTTTCGAAGCTTGGCTGATGAACCGGTTCGAAAAAGGGTTGGTTTAGGTGGTAGTTGGTCCCAAGGTGAGATACCACTGTAGCGATTCTAACAGATACACACAATTCACAAGCAAAAATAGTGAAGAACACCGAACGAAAAAAATCGAATAAGTAAAATACATCAGAACCGTATACCAAGCGATAAAATAAAAATAATTCATACCAGTGGAATGTAGTCGAGTTTGGAAATCGAATTCTAAACTCGGTCAGTAGCCTGGTGTGTAACGCTTAGGTCAAATTTTTTTCGTGATTCGAGCTATCATAGCGTCAGTTCGAATCACACGATCTTCTTCACTATTATTTCAAACGCTATACCACCTCGTCACGATGTAAATTCCCCGACATCGTCGGGAGAAATCTTCGACTATGGCCCAGATTGACACGGAGATAAGTCATGATGGTACCTTCCGAGATAAAGAATTCCGGAGGTAAACTAGTTTCCCATTCGGATATCCGGGGGGGACTATGTCAGATTTGCCGCAATTTGACTCAACTCGTGTGATACCCTAGGTGATTATGCGAACACCTTGGATCTGTTTTTGACATTCGAACCGAGCACTTATACCGTAGAAGTTGCTGCACCACTGGGAAACTCAGATAACTGCTTGGTATCGGTCGCGCAACCACTTGTATTTCAAGCGAATAACCGACCTGGGTAGCTTCGCCGTGTGTGGAGGTGTGGAGCTGCCAACTGAGACGATTTTCCAGATTTCTTCGCATCCTTTCCGTGGTCGGTGGTGTGCTTTGGAGACTCCGATGTTAATGCATGCATGGTTTAACTAGTGACTCTTGGTATTGTGCATGTCGGCACAATTACTGAGTGGTAGGTAGGGTCCTCAAGCCCAGACGCCCGGTGAAATACTACCCCATTAGGCTATAGGTTTCGTGAAATAGTTGGGACAAATCCTTGAGCATCTTCCGGAGCTTGGCTGATGGACCTGGTCGAGTAAAAAATTGCATCTCAGGGCGCTGGGAGAAGTACAAAAACAAAACTAAAAAAAAAAAACCTCGATGCTGGTCTTTTGGACCCATCTATGATCGCGCCGATACGGTCTTTGATGCGGGACGTGGGGTTCCGCTCGCGTACTATTTAACGCATTGTACGTGGTCTAGACTGTAAGAAGGCAACCGACCTGGACGGAATATCAGCAGTAGTCCTTAAGAACCGTGCTCCAGAATTGTCGTCGGTTCTTGCCAGGCTCTTCTGCTTATCTTATTCACGGAGGACATTTCCTATCTGCTGGAAGATGACCCGAGTTCAGCTAATCCCAAAGAAGGGGAAAAGGTGTCTCCCACAAAATTACCGGCCGATAGCATTACTGTCTATGTTATCTAAGGTGATGGGAAAGGTCAGCAATGCCGAATTAATTAAGTATTTGGAATGCTACCGACTTATGAATGATCGTCAATACGGATTCCTTGCCAGGCGGTCCACGGGAGACCTTTTGACCCTTATGGTCGCATTGGATACCTCCAAGGCTTTTGACCGCGTCTAGCACGGAGCATTGCTGAGCAAACCGTGTTCATACGGACTTTTCTATCAGCTTTGCGACTGAATGAAGAGCTTCCTCGAAAATCGATCAGTCCGGGTTGTTGTGGACGGCGAGTGTTCGGATCCGTATCCTGTTAATTGCGGGGTGTCCCAAGGTTCTATTTTGGCTCCAACCTTGTATTTTCAACATAAATGATTTGTTGGAGTCAACGGATATCCGAGTGTTCAGTTTTGCGGCTGATACTACGCTTGTTTCCTCTTTTTCGAGTGATCGGTCGATTATTGCATCAACGTCGCATCAGCTGAGATGTAGCCAGACTGACTCTCTGAATCGGGGTTTGGATAAGGTACTGCAGTGGGGAAAAGCCAGTCTCGCCGACTTCAATGCAACGAAGACACAATATACAACATTCACAACGAAAAGTGGATCATCGGTTCCACAGCTGATTATGAATGGCCAGGCCCTCGAATCTGGGGAAAGCATAAACTTGCTCGGCGTCATGGTCTGTGGGAGTGTATGGTGGCATAAAGACGTGTCGAACATCGCCGGCCTCGCCTCTAGAAAGCTGAGTTATTTTTTAGAGACAAGAAATATTTTACTCTGGCCGAACCCTTCCTTCTATATAAATCCCAAATTAGACCCGCGCTCGAATATTGCTCTCAAGTTTGGAGCTGTGCTGCTAAACATACCCTCGACCTACTTGACAGCATAAAGAGACGAGCGATCCGCCTTATCGGGGACTCGGCGCTGACATCGGAACTATAGTAGCTATCACATCGAAGTAGCACAGCTGACCTTTGTGTGTTTTACAGATATTATCACGGGTACTATTCTGCGGAGATTCGTGGTATTGTTCCGCGCAATTCGGTATATATACGCTCCACAAGTATCACAATTCGTCCCGTTACAGAGTGGAAAAGCTGTGGAATTCGCTCCCGGGGAGAGTGTTTCCGGAGCGTGAGAAACTGCGACTGTTCAAAAAGAACTGCAACGGTTATGTGGCATCTCGGGCGCTATGGCCTTGCCTAAAAAAAGGTCACCTGATGCAAACTCCCAGGCTGCAAGCTATTCTATGTTTTTAATCGCATCTGCTCTCTTGAGAAACCAATGGTGACAGGAAACCGTTTTAAGTTCTAGGGCAAAATCTTCGGCCATACGGGAGTATGGTGTGATTTTGCCAAAGGCGAGTTCGTCAACCTTGGTTGATACCGTATAGGTAGGATCGCATGTTAGCCAGGAAAATTGTATTTCCACTTATCGACACACTAAATAATCCTTCAAGATGCACTCAGTCGTTCCACTGCTCAAAGCAACTATCCACCAAGAAGAAAAATAAAACACTCTTGGTTTTAACATTATATTTGAATACTGGTATTTTTGTACATGGTGTATTTAAACGCGAAATCATTATTGGCAAAACAGGTTGATTGTCTAGACGAATCTGTTATAACCATAAACTCAAACTATTGTAACAATTAGTCGGCAGCACAGGGAACACGCTTATTTGTTAATTTTGGTATATTCGCGACACTGAAGAACACGCACGAATTGTATCGGAAAAATGTCTCGAATTTTACTTTGTCCGCCTTTTGCAAAAATGATTTCGTTCAGAAAACCCCAACTCTAACTCGACAAAAAAGAACACGGTTACGCTTCGTTTTAAAACTCTTGACTCCGATGATGTGCGCACCTCTATTGTTAAAACTCGATTGTGTGTGCGCACTCCACGGGGGATGAAACTCGACTGTTTGACTCTACCCGCACGATCAACCAATCTTGATCGCACACTCATCCGCAATCTCCCATTTCCCCGCCCATCGAGGTGAATAAACTCTTGCGAATTTACCCAGCAGTCAATGGACTTAGGGAGAATGGGAAAACTGAACGGAGAGCGTGATGATCTCGGGGTTGATTTGCTTTCGCGTGCAACGAAAGCAAAACTAATGGTGACCGCATGACCCAGTTTGGTATTTAGTTGCTCTCAGAGTGCAGAGAACTGTGGGGGTAGAAGTTTGTGTGCCAGACAGGGGCACGCGGTTCACTTAACTCCCCCAATAATTAAAAGCACTGAATGTTGTTTGATGTTAATCCGTTTACGTAAATTGTTCACCAACGATGATCCGCAGAAAAAGTTAATAAAAAGGCACTGGTGTTCCGTGTTTAACTTAGTTTTTTTTATTGGTATTTCTTTTTTTATTTTTCACTTAACTTAGAACTTATTCTTAAATTGTATTTTATAAGTTTTATTCAAGACGAAACACTTCGTTCTCGACACCGTGGCCGCAGTCATGAAAATGTAAACTTGACTTATTAAGCAGCGGCGTGACTGTCCTCTGTGACGGTTGAAATGTGACTAATCTCAATTAAGGATGAAATTTTGAATTTTATTTTTGCACACAGGACAACCAATAGAGATCACGCTTCTGCTCTCTCATCGCCACGCCCGTCGAGGTATGGTGAATATATCGGTTAATTGATAGTCGACGAACATGGGAGAATGAGAGAACAGAAACACGATGTACGATGATCTCGGGGTGGGTTTGGTCGTGTGTGCATGAATTAATGCAGCTCTGAGGTAGCCCACTGACCCAATTCGGTGAATGTGCTGACCTCAGCGTACATTGACCTGTAGGGAGACAGAATTATGGAAGAGAGGAAAATGTAGCTGGTGCTATTCACCTGCGAAAAGAGATCATTGATCCCAAGCGAATGGATGGTCTGGGAATAGCCGAAATGACGCTAAATTGGCTAGGGTAATTTATCGTGGGAACTAATTAAATATTTTGATAAATTCCCCAGCGATTGCATGATTATGCAACAGCGTCGTCTGATTCGACTTGTTGTTGCTAACCGACATGATGTGATTTCCGGTGGAAATCTCATGGGTTAGCAAACTGGAGTTGCCGTATGGCAAAAAGGTAGCTAAACTCAATTATGCATTGTCTGCATATAATAATGAGTTTAGATTAGCGTCCTTTGGGAAAACAATGATTCTCAGGTGAATAATGTTGGTAGAAGAAATTGGGGAATATATATGACGCTGTTAGCGGCCGAAATAAGGCTGAAATAGTGGGTTGGTTCTCCATGTAGTATAGAAAAACCTCACAGAACCCTCACAGGTCTTATGTAAAAATGTACAGAGATCAAGTTCAAGTACTCCTCTTTTCTCTGACGTAGTAGTAAGTGGTGTTTTTAAAGTAAAACAGAAACAGAAACAGAAACAGTAAACTATATCAAAATATATTTCTTAAAATAGGCTGAGCATTTAGTTTAACATTGTAAAACCCTTTTATATTTGTCTGCAAATAAATGTGTTTACAATACAATTCAATAGGCAAACAGATCGCGTGAACAATTTTACTTTTACATTGTTATTATACAAGAAGAAGGATATGAGGAGAAGTATTTTTCATACGGGTGTTCTAATCCAAACGCCGTGCTTCCTCGACACGACCGAGGGAAGAGCGTGGACGTTTTTCGTACCGAACCGTAAGAAAGAAATTAATTAAATTGTCCATAATTTAATTAATTAACAACATTTTATCCTATTCATTTAAATGAAGCAATTAATTACAATTTTAAAAACACACGATTTATTATTTCTCTTTATATTTTATTTTAATACTTTTCGTTTAAGCAACACACGCTTCCTTCTCAAGATTCTAACTATGACTGCTTGTACGAAAGTACACAACTTTTCTATCTCATTTCCTTCTTCTAGAGGTTTCTGATTTCATGAACGAAATTACCGTTAGTTTTCTTATGTCGTTTTCGCTTGTGCGATTATATTTATTTACTCTATGTACTTGGGGATGATTCAGGGTTCGTCATGTTAAGCAAAAACTATTGAAGCTGCTTATGTATTTAGAATAACGATTTTTAGAAATCGTTTAGGGAAATGTGATGAATGGTTGGGTTAGGTACTATGTATTATTATATAGGGAATCGTTTGAATTAATTTGGTATGTGTATGTTATATGAAGATATGGAATTTTGTTATTAAGTAATGATGAAATATATTTATAATATAAATGGTTTTGATTAATATGTAGATAAATCTAATATAGGACACATGTATTGATAACATGGGAAATGGTTATATTGGGATTGTGGGAGGATGGTAGGGCTCCCGGCGCACTACACGGGTGCAATCAAATTCTTCTGCGTTTGTAAAACCGTAAAATTTACAATCAAATGTTTACTCTGCGAAAAACTCCAAATCGAAATAGATACTCACCACCTTCCTATCGATTTTAGGAGTGAATATAACAACATCGTTAGAGATGCGCCGTATAGGTAAATTGCGTATCTAAAATTTGACAGTATTTTTACTTACAGATGAATGTTGCTTATCAAGTCACAACACGAGGAGATTATAATATTCACGGGTGTGCTATCGACTGTCATTGTCCAATTTCAAATGAAAGCCACAAGGTTGTAATTTTTGTTTTTTACTGAAGGATCTTTATTGTAATTGTAATTCTTATGAAATAATAAATAAGTACTTATTAAATAGTATAATATATATCGTGTATTTTTTCTTCTTTTCTTTTTGTTGTAGCTCTTCAGTATGTTTTTGTTTTTTTTTTTTATTTTCACATTATAGTACATAAAAGATTTAGTTTCATGTGATCAATTTTTATATTATGCTTTTTATTTTTAATTATACTCCTTATCATTTTACTTTTCAGTATTACTCTTCAATAAAAGTCTCTTCTCGAATGTTTCTTTGCTTTTCATTAGTAAATTAAACACATTTTAAAATGAACTAAAAGATTTTATCCACTTTACTTCCTTCGGTAGATTATCTAAATTTTTTCTTCCATCCAAACATAATATATTTGCTTCAAAATTTTTTACAATTAATTTATAATTAACGCTTGTCTTGTAGTTATAATATAATACTTTTGAAAATAGTTTTTTCTGTTTGCTTTGTTTGCTTTCTAAGGAGGAACTGAAACGAAGTGAATTAATTCAGTCGGTATTATGGAGTATTCCGCTTTAAATGTCACAATTTCATAAATTTTCAACTTTGTTTTCGTTTTGATAACCTAAATTCCGTAATGTTTGTATATTATATGATTTTCCGAAAACGAATTAAAAAAGAAATCACAACTATAAAATGACTATGGGTAGATTTCAAACATGTTTCCTTCTTCTACATTTTGTTTTTGTTTCCCATTTAAATATATCAATAAAAATGTTATAACAAAAATACTTATGAAAAATATCTACAATTAATTTGCTATTCCTTTAATATAGCGTTTTAAAAATATGATTTACGTTCTTTTTTCATTTCTTTTCCATTTTTTGCTATCATAAACTTAATATTCCCAGGAGACTATAAAACATTGACGTAAATCCGAAATTTATTTTATCTTATTTATTTTTGTCTCTTTTTATACTAAATTATTTTATTTTAATTTGAATGATTTGATTAAAAATGTTTCCATTAAAATTAAATTAAAAAATTAAATTTCTTTTATTACTCTATTATGTTTTTGTATTTATTTTTATATTAATTTAACATTTAGCGCTTGTGCCTGATTGCACAAGTGATTCAAATTAAATTAAGTTATAGTTAAGTTAAGTTAAGTTAAGAATAAAAGAAAACAAATGCATTTGCTGTTGCATTCTCTAATTTAATCATATAGAAAATCATCTATAGACAACAAAATATTTAATAACAAAAGCGTTTTATTTCGTTATAATACTTAAAACAAAATGGACGAGATTGCACGATTGTTAAAACAAAATTTCCCTTAATAATAACAAATTGCACTTTGAAAAAAAAATCTTACATTTTTATTAATATTTATTTCCTCGTCTATTTTCATGTTGATATTTGTTGGTTGGGTTCCGTTATATCTGTGTGTTAGCTTAATGATTATTCAAATAAACATGTAAAAAAAAACTAATTTGTGGCTTGGTAAGGTCTTGTATGGGTGTGTGTGGGTGTGTATGTGTGTGTCGGAAATTGTGTTTAATTGTCTCTTGCCTTTTTACTAAAGTAACAAAATATAAATGTGACAAACAAATGCTTTTGATGTCAAGCAATAGATTTGTTATAAACTAATCTTTGATAGTGTGCAAGTGTTGGGTGAGTGTGTGTATGTGTGTTCGTGAATATGAATGTCTGCATTATGTTTGGTAGAGTGGGAGCATAAGAATACAAATATTTTGTGTTTGGATGAGTGTGTCATATTTTATACAAATTTAAGTCCACACTCGTGATACAACGCCTGTGAGGATTTCCAAAACAAAAACGAAAGTCTCGAATTTCTATTCAATTCACTTTGTCTTATTTATTCTTCTTTCGATATCCCTCATCGGGGTGTGTTCGAAATTAATTGTCAAACCCTTGCTGCGCAAACATTCAAAGAGGAGGCAGGCGGGACGTATGCGGAGCAGACTTTATAGCTTCTTTGCGAATGCAATTATCCTGATGTTCGAAAAATGTCGATGGAGGGCTTTAACTCGCTGATGTATAAAACCGAAGGTCACACTTTTTTAAAATCTTAGATAAAAGATTAGGACGAGGGCAGCTTGTAGTTCCGTTTTTAATTATTATCAATTATGTAGATAACATTAAGAGTTTATTTGAAAAACATAAATTTTATTGCAGAGCAGGATTTTCATTTATGGTCTGTCGGTATTCAGTTTATTTATTCTTCAGTTCACTCATTCTTATTGATGATTACGGGAAGGGGGGGAAAGAACACACATCGTATGGATTTCTGGACACAAAAACTCTATGTTAAGACATCATTTTTTAAACAACATTTTGCATCACATTTTAGGTATAGAGAAACGTGTATTCAGAAGACCAACAACGTTTTTAAAAGCAATTTTTGTGGTACAATGATGTTTTGGGGTTCGGGAAATAAACATTCCTAGTTCTGTTTTGCCTTCTACTTTCTTTAAGGACTAAATTTTCTAAACCGCACAAGGTCAGCGCATTTAGCGATTTTGTTTTGGAATGATATTTTTGATTCTAGTTTGGAGAGATAAGATATGTATATCTAAGGAGCTAAAGAAGCTTTTTAGTATTTGGCATATAATCTACGGCTTTCGAGAGAAAAAACTTATTGTATAGGAATCAAGTTTTTATCTTAATTTTTTGGAGAGTTTCTTCCTCGTGGAATTGTTTTATTTAATTTTTATGTTTTGAAAGAGAGAGAAATAGAAAAACGTAGAAATACGTATTTTCAAGAAGAAGAAGAAGTTTTGCGATACAATAATGTTTAGGAGATTCGGGAGACAAACATTTCTTGTTCCTTTTTTTCGTAGAGCAGTTCTTTTAGTAAATAATTTTGGAAACTTGTGTTTGATTCCAGTTTTGAGAGATACACGTTCATTACTGTTTGGGGTACAATACACGGGAAAAGGATTACATTTTCTAAACAATGTAAGCAGTTTTTTGTGGACAAGGGTTTTCAGTATAAATGTTTTTAATTCCAAAATTGAGAGATAACACACGTACTTCGAAAGAAATGTTGAAATGGATATATTTTTAGATGTATGGATTTTGAAAACACCAGCTTTTTTTTTTATGGGTAATCCTTAATTATTTTGTATTATTTGTGAAAGGATAAGTCGATAATTACATCAGCAATGTTAGAAACAGACGACATTTCAATAACAAATAACTTTTCTGACAAGACACGGTATGTTTCGCACGTTGTCTAAATTAAAACTAACATTCCGCAGAAAACGTTCTGATGCCATAACAAACACAGAACAATCAAGAATTATGAGAAGCGGAAACAGGTAGTAACGTCATACTAAGTATAAAAAATGTTGATGTATTTTGACACACAGGTTCTGAAGTACTGGGGTTGGTATGAAGACGCTTCCAGTGTCGGGCATACAAGATTTTATCAAAAATTCCAACAAACCATAGAATGTCTAACATGCTCTCTAACTGCGCCACTAAAGCATGTAATGTCAAAGTATTGTTCGAGCTTAATGAATGGTAGGTTACAATTTCAACTGCTAAATTTGTTAAACTTGCAGAAATCGGAATTACAAACTAGTGTAATTGCCAATAATTTGACATCGTCACCATCATCGGCACTACAACCGGGATCCGGTCTTGGCCTTATTTAGCAAGTCTCGAGGCTTGTTAAACTTTCATAATAATTTATTTTTACGGGCAAGGTTATTAGCCTCGCGCCAAATTTGACATCAGTCCCGCTAAATATACAATTTTCCGGTCGCTGTTTTTTTCCTCTTGTCATTTTTCAATAAACAATTAGCTTCCGTTTCAAACCTTTTTATGTAATATATGTGCTCTGACATTAAAGGGTAGTTCAAAATCCCTTTTTGTGCGCGGGTTAGTGTAAAAAAACAATAAGTTAAGTAAAATAATAAATCTAGTGAAAGACAAATTGGTTCACAGGAAAGAGGGTAGGAAAAACCTGCCCAAAAAACAAAAAGAAAACTGCCATGGAGCTTATCATAGAGTAAGTTCGTGGGTAGCCAATATGTTAATACAGAAAAGACAGAATCTAAACTAAAACTCTAGATTTTTCTGTAAAGCGTTCCCATGATAAAACTGAACCTAAAAAGCACATGCATACATTTTGACTTGGAAAATTTGCCAAAAAACCTGAAAACTGGTGATGTCGTGTTGCGTTTAGTAATAGTTTGATGCTTTTTGGGAGTGACTGTTCAACATCAATCACTGACTCTACAGTTAATTATTGTACTGAATCCGCTCTCTTTTTTGCCTTCCCACAAATAACTTCAACCGTTCCCTTACTTCCGGGCGAGTCGATGATTTTTTAATAGTATCGACTACAGATCATCTGTGAATGATTTCCTATATCAGCAAACGTTTGAGTTTCAAATTCTGTAAAAATAATTGCAGTTATGGAAATGCTGTTTACATTTAAAATAAATCTCAATTGTTTATTCTATTGGGCAACTATATAAATTAAAATACGTGGTGGTAACCGTTCAGAAAGCGTATTTTCAAGGACATTAATTTATACTCCTTCCTAAAGCATTTAAGCAGATCTTTTAAAATATATTTGGTGCAAACACAAAGATTTGACAATTACATGAAAAATTATTTAAAATTGTTAAAAATTTAAGTAAACGCTTTTTTAAATGCGAGTTGTACTACCACAAGGAAAAACTAAAGGTTGTTTTGTTTTGCTTTGTTTTTGTGTTTTTGTTTTTGGGTTTTGTTAGTGTTCGTGTTTTGATCAATTGGTTTCCTTAAGTGCAATACTTCTGTGCTGTAGAACGTTTAAGTTGTTTAGCTTTTACTTTTATGTAAAGTTTAACATTTTGTTTTTCTTTTTTGCTTTTGTTTTTTTTTTATCAGAAATTTGTTCTTAAATTTGATGTTGATCACTGTGGTCATCGGCTTAGTCATTTCTTTAATGATATTTGTTTTTGCCTATTTCTTTCTTCCTTTGTTTAGTATGTTCTCTCTTTGGGTGTTGATTTCCTTTTGTAAGTGTTAAGTACAATATCCGTTGAACATTGGTAGTTTATTTATAGTATTGCTTCGTTTTTTTTGTAATTTACTTGACGTGTATTTTGGTTTTGCTTTTTTTTTAGATTTAGTTGGTACTTAAAAGTAGTCTCAGTTTTTGTTTTGTTGTTATATTTACTAAGCAAATAACACTTAATGGATGTTTTACAGCTAAGTTGTTGATTAAATTTATGTATATGTTTATATATTTTATTTTTTGTTTATTTTCTACTTTTTTCGTTTATTTTATTTTATTTGATTTAATTCTTTTCTTGTTTGTTTTTACACTAGAACAGTCTATTGTAGTGAAAGAATGCTTACATTTTATGGAATTTCTGAAAAATGTTGTATTCTTAAATTAAACATTGTTGCTGTTATATAATTGAGCTTATTAAAGTATAACATAAATCCGTCATCGAATTTGTAAAATAAATTTGTAATCGTTTTTAAATGAGAAACTTAGTACGTAAAATTAATAGGTATAAGAATCGGATGAGTAAAGACGAATGAATAAAAGCAAAAACTCTTTGAATGCACAAGGGCTGCAATCAAAATTAACAGTTTATCTGGTCAATTGAGGACCTCGAGTCGAGATCAACTTTTAAACTATTATTTGGGCTTCGGGTATGGGATTAATTTGTTAATAAATCCAAAGACGTTTCTTGACAATTTGAACAATTTATATAATGCCATGAATGCAAAAGAACGTGGAAATTTGTTAGTGATAGTTTACTAATTAAAATGAAGAACAGAAAATGTAAGAAGATTTTACATAGTAATAGTAAAAAAAGAACAATAATACAAAAAACAAATCCAGTTACGACGACCATGTATACGATTTTATCGCACATATATCGAAACCTCTTTTTCGATTGTTTTATTGAAGCAAAATAAAAAATTAAATTAATTTATTATTGAGTTTTCATTATTTTAAACTCTAAATACTTATCTAAAATTAACATAGATTTATACCAATGTCATTCTTTTGTGTGCTAACTTGCCGTGTGACATGTGAAATCGAGGTGTTTTTCGAGAACCATGTACAGCATAGGGAACTTTTGAACCGTTTTGATTAAAAAACATTAAAAAAAAGACTTTTAGAAAATATTTTTAAATTATTATATTTGAGGGCCACACAAAATCTATATTAAAACAACAAACTGTTGTCTCTAATTTTTGTTTAATATTAACGAAGATAATTAGAGTACACATTAAATAACGGACAATGTGGCTTCAAGGATTAATCGGTTAAACCGTCCGATATTCCCACAAAAAATTTGACTTCTATTTTCGTGTTTACGCAGAGTTCTTCGATTATCTTTGACTGTGAGAATAAAACAACAGAATGTACGTTTAAACATTTGTTTTTAAATTATGGTTGGCGGTTTAGCCTTGAATGATTTCCATTGTATAGATATTTAAGGTCATCTAGTGAAAAGCCAGGCAAGGGATACCTTTCGAATAATAAGTGAGTGAATATATCAAATTAAGACGTGGCTTCTGTTGTTGTGTTTTTATATAACTTGTAAAAGCAAAGGAGATTACATCTAAAAACGCAGCTTGTGCCCAGAATATAAGATATTGGAGTTAGAAAGGATAAACCGAAAAGGTACCGAGGGCAGTTATAGGTGCTAGTTAATTGAATATGACTATGGTCAATTATCACATAGGGAAGCTGCGCGGAGAGAATGATAGAAATGCACAATCGGACAAACAAAGGCTTCAGAGACACAGAGAACGTCTACGAGTCTCAGAGGAAAACGAGAACTCCACGTAGGTTGAGACGTTTCGCAAATGTCACTTTCCAGAGAAGAAATAAGGGTTTTCCAAGATAACACGAGAGACGTTATTCCGACTGTGAAGATTTGATCTAATGAACATGAACTGTTTTTAATCGAAATTACATTACAGGTGAAGGCTAAGCAAAAAGGCAAATGGGAGATCATACGAACTACAAAACGGAGATTTGGAAAGCAAAGTTGTGCGACGGGTTTATTAAACCGAAAGACTTATTCGACAGTGAAGGAAATCGGAAGAGACAGAATCTGCGTCTATTAAGACACCCAAAACTTTACAGTTAAACACCTCCATTGCATTAACTCGGCATGAACTATCCATTGAGATTGCTCTTCTTGAGCCTAACATGCTCATCGCAAAACAACCAGAAAAATGAATGACATACAGAGTGGGTCGGTTAAACTTTCGCGATGTTTTTTTGGTATGAATTCAAAAACCACAACACATATTATTGGATGTGAAGTGGACCTTTGTTTTTTTCTTTTCTTTTTCTTTTTTTGAACGTTGCAAATTTGTTCTAATCAAAAAAAAAAAAATAAAAATAAATGGAATGAAACGGGCTGAAAGATAATATTTACCAATTACCCTTGACGTAAATTATCCGCATGTAACCAAAAAATGTATTAAGTTTAGGATAACTAATGTAGAATTCTAGCTGATAACTTAACATAGAAGAAATAAAAAGTCCGTGGAATGAAAACAAAAAATGGTAACTGGGGACAAAATCGAATTATTGTTGTTTTCTTCAAAATGTCAAGGTGAGATATCTCATATATAAAAAAAATTGATGATATCTGAAAGTAAAAGTTAATGTCTAAATGTGTATATCATCTAGAGGCAAATGACTGGACATACAATTTCCCGGGATAAATATTATAGTTTAACATTTTATTAATGCGTTTCTTCGTTCGTCTTTAATCTCTGGTTTCTTCCGGGTTTTTTTTTTAAATTGCTTACAACAATTTGGCAAAATAAATTTGCTGAATTCCATTTCTCTTTGATCGTTAGCAACATTTGTAAAAAAGAAAATGAAGTTTTGACAATATTTCGTTTGTATTAATCTTTATCTTATTGGAACATAGACAAAGTATAATAATTCGATGGTTTAGCGTATATTGATTTGTTTGCAATGTGATTTAATATGTTCGTTTGAAAATCTAATTTGATTGGAAAGATGGGAAAAGTAGAGAGAAACATACAGTCATCCAAGGATACGTTTTCAACTAAACACACAATTGTTATGACTTTTTGATTTCTTTTTATATTTTATGTCTAATTCATATTTTTATTATTATTTACTTTTTGTTGTTTTTAATTTTTTATTTTATTGTAATAAAGTTTGTTAAATGTTGATGGCGCATGAACAAGTGATGTCCATGCGTTTTTGGGCTATTGCATTTGAAAACAAAAGAATTCAACTACAAAACTTAAAGGATATCGTATATATGAATATTTTAAGTGAGATTGGTAATTTTACTTTTAATATATTTTTTTTGTTTGATTTTATTTTTTGTTCTTTTTTTTTGCTTTTGTAATTTATATAAACCGCATATTATAATAAGTGAATGTGAGTGTGTGTCATGCTAGAAAAGGAATCAGGAATATGTTATATTCCGGCGTCTTTTCCGGGCATGAGTTTGGGCTATTGCAACTGATTTGAGTTAAATATATATATTTTTAAATTGTATTTTATATTATAATTATTGTTATTGATATTGTGTGCTGTTGTATTATGTGTTAAATTTTTTTGTTTTGTTTTGGGCTATTTCATGGTATATATGCGCATATGATTTCGATATACACATATATATATTTTTTTTTAATATTTTTTTGTTTTAAACATATAGAAAAAAAATTCGTTTGTGTTATTGTTTAATAATTGATTTATTGTTGTGTAACACATGCGAATGGTTCTGCATGTGCTTTTGGGCTATTGCAACTTATTTTGGCTCGTTTTTGTTTCTATTTATGGTTTTATGATTAAAAAACAATATGAAGAGAATTGTAAGATTGTTAAAATGACTAAATAAGAAATGTATAAAACAGGAACTTAGTTGAGAAAAACTCATATTACGGGTGTTGTTTGGGTGTATCCTTTATCTGAAAATGCGTACTTTACAACGTCTTACACGTTGATATATGTTTTCTTTATCTTTATAGTTTATTGGTTTTCGTTTTCTGTTCATTTTTAATGGGTTGTGAATCTATTACTTTTTATGTGTCAGCAAGGCAATGATGTCCTTCCGACTTCGGATTCTGGGTAAATTTCTATTTTACCGTACTTTATAGTCACTGCTTAGGGTTTTTCTTCCGTTTCTGTTTTGTAATAGTTCTTTTACTATGTTTTCCACTTGTTTACTTATTTCAGTCAATCCATCGATTAATTCACGTTTGTTACAATCGGTGTATTGCTTTTTTTACGATTCATTAACTGTTGTCATTTGTTTTTTTACGTATGTTTTACTATGTTACTGTTTTTGTTCGTTTTACTAGCTACTCTTATCCTATTGTGATTAGAGAATTAAAATATTTGTCTTTACAATTGCAAGTTGGAAGAATACAAAAGAGAAACAAACCGATCGCCGGATATATGACGATTGGCTCAAAACAAAAGTTAAGGAGACAACAAAATGTCAGCAGGTTATGTTTTATGTACAAATGCAAAACTTACACGCTAGTAAGAATGAAAACTCATAAACCCAGGACGTGAACTAAGCAAAACATTGCTACAGCTATGCGCCGGAATACTGTGGTCAGATGTGCCACATCGAAGACGTCGGACGTCACACATCTGTCTGCAGTATTCTCGTGCAGTTAATTATTATTAGTAATATAAGATATTATATAGTAAACACACGTCATTTGTAAATGAGGATCCTCGCTGGGTAGCTTTGAAGTTAGTTGCAGGCCTTTGGCGCGAGGTCCTTCCATCGTAAAGTTATATCTGTTAGACTGATTGATGAGTATCTGATATCGATATCTCTACATCGCTCACCGTCTAAGTTTTTTTTTTACAATTTTCTTGAATTGTTACATCTAGTATTGCAATACATACATACATATATATATATATAGTATTTATTTAATTATTTATAATAAAGATTATTTGATATGATATTTATAAACATGTGTTGGGGAGCCAGCTTAAGTGTAGCCGGTTTGGTATTTTAAGGATATTCATAGGGGATCTATTGAAAATGAAAAGTTTAAACTTCTTTATTTTATTATGTATATTTATATTTAGTTATTTATCGAAATGTGTGTTATCCAGCCTAAATATGTAATTTTCTTTCTGTTATTAGTGTTTTTTTCTTGTTGTTCTTATTTAACATGAGTCTTATATATTATTAGGTCGAATCGTACATGAACAAAATTCATTTAAAATAAATTGTGTTTTGTTTTTCTTAAAAGCAAACCAAGGATGTTTAACGATTTTATTAAGTGCATTATTTATTTATTGATTTGATCCATTTAGTTATTGAATTATCACGTTATCGCTTATTATGGTGAGTTTAATATGTTATTCGGCAATGCGATCCAAGAGCGGGATATTTGTAGCTATTTCATATAATAACATTTTTTCTCAAATGCATTTTTTCCAAGTTTAAGAAAACCACTGGCGGCTTTTTCAAGTGATAAAAGTAGCTCAGCTTTGGGGGAAGAAGTTTAAAACCGTATTAGTCTCCGTTGCCTTGAAAATTAACTTTATCCTAGACATATTACTGCTGGTAGACTTTATATGGCAAATTCGTTTTCAGTGCTTCAATAAAGGTCTCTATAACGTAACAAAGAGCTCTCGGGACTGATTGTCACAATAAAAAAAATAAAATTATCTTCGAAATTTTTAAAATAAAAACGTTGGTGTCTTTACCTGTAGAGCAACACTCGGTTGGTATCTTAAGTGCTTTAATAATGATTTTAGCGCATGGAATTTAAAACAGAGAAAGTAAATCGGGAGAGTTTGTTAGCTAAGAGGTTCAATGGGAATTTCTTCTTGCATATTATTCATTGTAGAAACACATTCACAGACTATGTAAATTTCTGTTATTATACTCGTGCTTAGAAATTCGAAAACGATTACCGAATATCTGTTTAGAAAGGCCGGGTTGATTCTTCTTTGCAACAACTCAAACAGGAACAGCAATAGCACGTGTTTTTACGAAGCCGTCTCCAATTCAGAAGCTTCAACGTTGATTTCCTAATCTAACAAAAATCCTTAGCAATCATTGTATATGACTTACTGAGGTTGAAACTTTTTACAAACTGTTTTCAATGTGGAGACTTCGCATATTGAAGTTATGTGCATAAGACACTACATCACTGAAGTGATGTTTTTCCCTTTAGGAAACGGTCGTTAATTATTCAATGTCTATTGATTGTATTATCGGTAGTCGATAATTTATGGAAACAAAAGACCCAGGTTCTTTCAGATAGTCGTAATGGTCACGTTTTCTCAAATCGGAAGCAAGCTGAGCAACTACGCCTGAAACATTGGGCCACTAAAGTCATTTGCTTTCATACGCGAAAAGTAAGCTCAGTATTTGATAGGCCTGTCGATTATAGCCGATAGGTTATGGATAAACAAGACTCAGAGCTTCTTTTCGGAAGTCTCGACACGTGAAATCTTACGTCTCTGTTATGACATTCTTTCTTCAAAGAGAGTCTGCCAAGTGCAGTCGATAATTGACTATTTTTTATTTAGCATCCACTATTGTTTTGTAAGCATTCGTAATATTGTATCATTTTAATTATTTAATTAATTAATTAGATCAATTACGGCCACAAAGCGATGTCCTTTTTCCAGGAAAGATGATTTTCTACTGTATAAGGTTTTCATTTTGTATTTAACAAGATTGTCAACCTCTGGGAGGTTGGAGGAATCAATGGTTCTGTCAAGCAGGTCTTTAACTAGAGAATTTATAAATTAAAATGTTGAGCATGAAATATTCCACTACAAATGGAATTGTGTTCATTGACGAAGAATACTTTTAATGCTCAATATAAATGAGGTCCCAAAATTCATGCAAAATTTGAATGCAAGAAAAAGCCAATGGTTTCTTTTAATTTTGACTTTGTAACACATTCATGACATGGTCCAAAATTGTATAGGAAATCTAATCGGCCGAACTCTCTTTCGTTTGCATTTAAACGATTATATATATAGAGATATGAAACTGAAAGCCATTTTTATAAATTGCGGGGTTATTAATACTCTTGATATATCACAAAATATGACCTCCGAATAGCTGTTCATAATATAAATGCACATTTTCCGTACAACGACGGACTTCCTAGATTGTCTAGAAAAATTTAAGCCCTTTGGTAATCTCATTTTTTTAATTTACTCGAAAACAACGTGAGTTTTGCATACAAATCGATCAGAAACAGAGAGTAGCTATTGTATGTAGAGTAAATAAAATTATAGGGATTTTTAAAAATTAAATTGAGTTCAAAAATAAAAATACTCCACATTTGGGGATTGTAAGAACGTCAGATATAAATAAACTAACTAAAATATCTGTTGGACCACAACAAAAGAAGTAAGTAAGTAAGATGTGGTCCTAACGCGTCAAAGATTTTAGCATCATACCGCACTCTTGTCTCGCAAACCGTTGAATTGTTATTGTAAATTACGATTGTTGGTTTTCTTACTATTTATTCTCGTTTTTTTTTTTTGCCAAAAGTTTTAAATTTTGATTTGTCACATCATTCAGTTGGTCTGACATAAACAATTTGTTTACCTCACGTGAGCTGCATGCCAATGGCTATAAGAGGCGCCTGGTATATCGCGCTTTCGAGGTCAAATTACACGAACTAAATGTCATTTCAGGCTTTGTGATCAACATGTTTCGCAGTGAATCCACTTTCTTTCAGTCAAACGTTAAAGTCTACCAGCACGGCGGTCATCAGAGCAATTTCCGATGACGCTGGTGGGGATTTCTGCCAAATTTTCATTTCGATATTTTGCATTGAAACCATTTTCTTATTGAGGTTCTATAAATTAGAATATTCACTGCACAACGTATATACTGAATCTTCGAGAAGGATTTGAAATATTCTGCACTTTAAGATTTTTTATTTGAATTTTGATTATTTATGTTTTGGTTTTGAGATTGTTCGAAAAATTTGTGTCATAAACTGACGAAAATAAAAAAGGAACAACTTAAAATTATATCCTCCCAGAAAAGCTGTCACCATCAATTCAGAATTAATGATGATAAAGTCTAATCAAGGAATAAAACACTGTAAATCTCAACGAGATGATCGAAATTGAAGAGGGTTATGTTTTGTGTTATGTGACTTTCTCTTTTTTTGTTCCTGTATTCTTCTTTTCTTTTTTTTTTTAATTTTTGCTTCTAAACAGTTTTTAGTTGGTTTTCCTTTTTTTTACGTTCTGATGTAATTGGTTTCGTTGTTGTAGTTTAAATTTGTTTTTTTAATTGTTTTTAACCAACAGAAGAGATATGTATTAAAAAACTTTAAAAACAAATAGAGATATTAATTTGTTTGTTGTTTCGAAAAAAAATTGTTATTTTTGTTTATCTTTAAGTAAAAAATTAATTAATGTTTTTTTTTTTGGAATCTAATTTTTTTTTCACTTTTGGAATGTGTCATTTGGTTATATTTATTTGTTTGTTTGTGTTGTTTGTTTTTTATTTTGGATTTAAAAACTGAAATTCCATCAACGCTGCATTGGTTCGGCTATAACTGCTCATTGCGTTTAAGTGGCTTAAGTTTACATTGTTTATTTGATAAATTCGGAATATAAATGCCTGAAAGTAAGCGTAGTTTCTGGTATCTTATCGCACCGTTACGGTATTAAAATACCTTTCTTTTTAATTCCACATAAGCCAGAACCAATAGGCGTCGATAGATTAAAAAGAAAAGAACTTTACTAGAGGGGAAATCAAAACAAATATTTTCGAGATAGGCAGACATTGTACAATATAGATAAATTTAAATGAGTATAAAAAGAAAAGGACGTAATGATTGTAGAATATACGTATTCCCGAAAAAACTAAACACCATTTTGCCTAAAAATAAATAAAAATGGGTTAAATGAAAGACAAAATTTGCTTCAAATATTGCATAAGAAACTTCAAGGAAAACTATATGTAGTTATGCATTCTTGATAATAACAATAAAAACACATGAATGTATTCCAAATTAACAAAACATTGCTTTTGGAAGTTCCACAAATATGGAAATATGAAGAAAAACTAAACGAAATTAATTAGCCAGAATGGAATAACTTATAAGTATGTTTTGTTCATATTAATAAAAATTTGTACCCAAATCGGACGTTTTGCCTAAATGTTGTAAATACCAAAGAATGTCAACAAAAAAAATTAAATTTGTTTACATCAATGATTTAATGAGAAAACCAAAAGAAAAATATATTGTAGAAGAAAATATTTCGTCCGGAGGCATAAAAAATAAAATATTTGTTCAATTTCAGTGTAGATCAAAAATGTTTGTCATCTAAAAAATATCTAGCCAAAGCGAGAGTGGCCAAATTTAAATTTAAAATACTGGTTCTTCACAGAGAAATATGAATTTCCTTACTACAAAACACTAACAAATTGAATTAAATTAAATAAATTATTCCTTAACGTAAAGTTTGAAGGAAGGAATGAAAAATAATTCAATTTTTCTCAATTGGTTTAATAACTCACCGAAATTGTGCGTAGATCAAAAAAATTATAGCAAACTCCAAATTATAGCAAACTTCAAAACAGTTACCTAGAGAATGCATAATATGGTACATAGTCTCAGGATATTTTGTCAAAGGCTTATGTAACAGAATAATTGTATACCTTGAATGAAACACTTTATAACAAAAAAGACCAGGTAAAGAATGTAACAAACTAAGAAAAAGTATTTTTAATAAAATTGGTTTAATAAAATAGTATTAAACCTTGAAGAAAAATTATGACGTTCCTTTACAAGAAAAATATAATCATAAATGGCAAAACTGGAAAAAATGCTGTTCATCACAATTGAGTTCTAAGCGGAGGGGAAAGTAAAGTTACAAAATAAATCATAACGCAAATAATATTTTTCAGTAGTTTTGTTTTGTTTTTTGTTTATTTTTAAAGCTAATTTGTGGTGTTTATTATTTACGTGTTTGAGAGTGTTTTGTTTGTTGTTTGGGAAGGGGGATGTTAGAAGTATGCGCTTAGTCTATGCAAACACTATGTGTTTGCATTATTAAATTTTAAATTTAAATGAAATTATTATTTCTGGTTTTGTTTTATTTTGTATCTATTCTCAAGTACTCACACACATGCACATATATCCATTCGTTCCCATCCATTTTCTCATATACTATAAGTTTTGTAATTGCAATTATATTTTATTTATATAATAAAAGTTTTGTGTGTTTAGTTTAGTTATTTGTTTAGTTTTTTTTTTCATTATTGTTTGCACTTATATATTTCAAAATTAATTTTATAATTTTCATCATTTTTTATTGTTTGTTTACCGTTTTTTAAAATAAAATTTAATTTGTTAAAATGTTTTTGTTTGTTTGTTTTTTAAATTTTAAATCTAAGTGTATATAAGTTTTGTTTTAATTTTTTTATAGCATTCTCACATTTGCACATTTATTTTCTTACTCGGTTCGGAGTTCATTTCCGCTAAAATGTAATTTGATTTATAGATTAAAATTATTCACTAAACTATTTTGTTTGCTTTTCCTGAATTTATTATACGTTTCAACTTACATGACAGACGGTGGGATCAGTGGTGTTCGCGTTTATTCAGTGACACTAGTTCAGTGTTTTATTTTACACAATTTTGAATCATAGTCCATGGGTACCCTCGTCGCCAGTATTCATTAATTGTGTTGTGCTTTGTAAATGATGATTATGGCACAGGAAAAAATTTTGGATAAGGTTGCTAAACTAAGAACCCATTACCCGACTAATAGAGTAATTTAACACTTTGATCGAGTTATCTCTTTCAAACAGGTGACGTGTTCTAAAATACGTGTGCTGCTCAATGATTAAGGTTCCGCCAATTTCATAACATTCCGTTCCGCCCATAACTGGACTAGTTTTATAGGAAAGCAAAGTTTATTGCTGATTTCAAATGTTTCAATTGAATGAGTGGATCTCAAACAAATGGTCGTTAATGTACATTTTCACATCTTACATACCAAACTAATACTGCGTCTATAAATGATTGACTATCGCGTTTTGGTAAACTCTTTTCTGAATCAGGTTGATCAGTGGGAACTACATATGTGAGCTTGAATCATGTGACGAAAGTTCTTACTCATCTAAAACTTTCTTTTCATACTAACTTGCACAATAATTTACAAACCGGTCTTCCTACAGTAGCTAATTGAATGAATCATCTAATATATGCTGATTGGCCTTAGTAGACGTACTAAGGTACAATGTCGAAGTGACGCATGCACCAAGTTATCGGGAAAAAGATCGTTTAACCAGACATTTAGAAGATATAAACAAAACTACTAGAATAAAAAACAGTTAAGGGTACTGAGAAAAACCTATACAACGGATTTAAGTTTACACATCGCTTCAAACTACCGTGCCAATATGGACACAAGCTCTACAATCAAAACAATTGAACAAAATGATGAGAGCAATAAACAGGTTATGCGCATTAAGGACCATCTGCGGTTCCAGGACTATTTCCGATGAAGCATCGTTTGTCATAGGCGGATTACTCCCCCTAGATATCCTAGCTGAGGAGATGCCAGGGATGAAGTGCCTGGTGTAATGGCGACAATAAGCTACAAGAAAGTGTAGCTTCTGTCACCATATGGCAGGCTAGATCAAACAGGAGTTTAAAAGTAAGATGTATCTTTATACTTATCCTATCCGTCGAAACCTGGATAACGCGCCCACATGGAAACTGCACTTACCACCTTACGCAGTTCTTGTCGGGACATGGCGGGTGTCGAAAACACTAACCGTTTTGGACACGACAGTTCACCTATCTGTCAACAAGGTGAAGAGCGAGAGGTGGATACTGAACACGTAATTTTTGCATGAAGCCGCTTCGCCCAATCGAGAAACAATCTCACAAAGCTGAGATACCTCGTAGAGTACATGATGCGGTCAGACGGGTGGTGCACCAAGATCTGCAGTCTAGTAACTCTAGAGTAGAATAAGCTACGCAAACTCGAAAGAGCAAGACGGGAGGTCGAAGAAACCAATCGGAGACCTGCCTAAATAGCTAAGTAGCCCCACGGGGAGAGTGGGAGGAGATGCAGAAGTGTGTTTTACTACCTCGGCGCAGCGTGGTTAGACACTGTGCAACTTTGTGAATCGTGCATGCCAGAAGCTCTGGCCCGGTATTTTTGGAAAAAAACATCGCTTTTATTCTAACTGATAGATAAAAGTACTAAGTAGGTTTGAATAAAAGAAAAGTAATAAGTAGATTTACATATTGCTGAAGCAGGTCTGACAAACTTCTTTAGGGTTACGTTGTCTGCGATTGGCCAGCAGTCTAGATTGATACGCAACACATTTCCTAGTCTAGTCAGTATTGAAAGTACGTTTTATGGACATACGTTTACTTCCACTATAAACTTTGGTTACAGTTAAGCGCAAAAAAATATGTCTTCTCTGGCGATATCGTTGGGGGCGTTAATGAATACTTTTAAAAACTGAATTCTAACTTTAATTTTTTTTAGGCCAGCTATTCAAAAGATAAGTATTAAATTCCTACAGAGAGATTGGAACAACTTCTAAAAGCAAGAAATCTTACTGACATAACATAGTTCTTCAAATTTTCACTTGCGTTTAGTTAGAGAACATGTAGAGTTCCAACAGAACAAATAGTGTGAAATTGCGAGGCTGTGATAAAAGATTGAGTTGTTTAATTCAGTAAAACCAGCAAACGGATGAGTGCGATAAATTGTGCCTAACGATGATGTCAAGCTTAATTACTTTATAGAAGTCACCACAAATAAAATGTCCTATTTTTATATGTTTTTGATATTTACATTAATTTGTATAGTGGGACATAATTAGCATAGACATACTTGCCGCGGGGTATTTCAGTCATCAACAATTTGTTAAGGTATATTCATTCGTATGTCATCGTCATCATCGGCACTACAACCGGGAACCGGTCTTGGCCTTATTTAGCAAGTCCTGAGGCTTGTTAAATTTTCCATAATGATTTGTTTTTTCCGGGCAAGGTCATTAGTCCTGCGCCAGAGGCTCCCCGACGGGAAATCGAACCCCGGTCTCCCGCGTGACAGGCGGGTATACTACCCACTATACTATCGAGGAGCTATTCATTCGTATGTAGTATGTTAATGACAAATTCGACGGAATGAGGAAGAAGCCGGTTCGTCTTCTTATGGGTCAAATATCAAAAACCTTAGCTTCAATTTGCACATTTTTTTGGTAACATTTGAATGAAGTGACATTTAGTTTCGCATATAATGCATTTTCTAATTTCAAGAATGTTCTAGGCTGAAATCCAAGCAACACAGCAACGCCATTTACGACTTTCATGGAACGGTCAAAATTTAGTTCCTTTTCTGTTAATTATTGTAATAAAAAAATGTACGTTTCCAAGCCCTCGATCTAAATCTAGTCTCTATAAGACACCGGAAGAGCGTGTGAAACCTATAAGAATATCTTGGGACGGTACTGGATATTTCATCTTCAATAAGTCCAAAATTTGCGCCAATTTTGTAATTTATTATCACTTGAAATAAACAAATTTTGTTCTTTGGAAGAAAGTGTGTTTTGAGTATTGACGAAGCGGTGTTTTGTAATTGGAGAAAACACTGCACAAGCAAAGGAACGGGTAAACACCTGGTCCACCAAAATCAACAATGACTTTTTGGTATGCCGAACTCAAACATGATGAAGAACGTCTCAGAAGAAGTAGCTCCTAAAGAAAAGATCAAGAAAGTACAAGATATCCATGACCAGAAAGCGACATAGCTAAGGCTGTAAAGACTCGGTTTTTTCCATTTTGCATGATATTTTGGGATTGTGAAATATGGTTTCGATACGGGTGTTGCAAATGTTTACAATCGACCAAAAAAGACAAGTTTGTGATTCAGAGCAATGTTTAGCCATTTAGCCAGTGACCTGTGATGAAACATGAAGCACTATACACCAGAATTGTCATAAAGAGCGAAACTATAGGTCGAACCAAGTGAAAGCGCTGTGAAGAGGCCAAAGACACAACAATCGGCGGAAAATTTCATATTTGTTGGACTATCTTGAACATTCATCATCATCATCATCGGCACTACAACCGGGCTCCGGTCTTGGCTTAATTTAGCAAGTCCCTTCACCGGTATCCGGTCCATATCCGAGACTTGTTAAATTGTCCATAATAATTTGTTTTTCCGGGCAAGGTTATTAGCCTTGCGCCCTAGCTTGAACATTAACTGGCGAATATTATGCGTTATTGGATTGAGTTGAACGATGCACTCAAAGAAAAACGACCATATTTAATAAACAAAAAAGTTTTTGTTTTTTTGCAACATAATCCACCACCGCACAGGTCAGTGGAAAATGGTAAAACTTAACGATTTACGCTTCAGGCTGTTTCCCCATCTACCATATTCTCCAAATTTTGCCCCCAGCCTAAATGCCAAAAGATGCCTCACGGGATTTCATAAAAATCGACTTTTTATTTTCATAAATTGCATCTAATTTAAGTGTAAAATATGTGACCAAAGTAATGTTTCGATATTCGAAGCACTTCTGGAAGTTATAGCATGGGGCAGAGTACATGTTTGTGTCACACAATCTAGATTTCGAGGAGGCGAAGCATCGGGCCGTTGTTGACGGTTCGGTTTCTAACCAGAGTACACACAGCCGATTGAAACCAGAGAGCAACAATAACCTTTGCACGGCTTCCATGAGGAAGAAGAGGGTATACTCTATGGATCAGATATAGGAGATTGATGGTACGCCAATATTTGATTGGTGGTGATAGCTTTTGAGATCTTAAACGCATTATTTTAAAGCTCTACTTTTTTAACGGGCTGGATTGATATATCAAATTCTATACAATGGAATCCGTCTAAATGTATATGGTGCATTCAGTATACATGTAGCTCTTGCCCGAACTATGATTATCGTATATATAAAGCCGTTTTCTTTTTTTTTGAGTTGAAATAGTCGAAAAAAACGCTAAATTTCACAGTTAAATTTCGAAAAACATGTTAATTGTTTGATTTTCAATATTTTCTAATAATCATAGTTTCGACGATAAATAATACCTTACAGATTGAACTGTTTGTTTCGGATGAGCGTAACTTCAAAAATCATGTCAACCACAGAGGTGTTTTTTTTTTCGATAATAGGGACTAAACAGTGTTCTAGGTTTTAGTTGATCGGTTTTTTGAAATAGTCTTCAATTGCTAACTTTTTATTTATTTTACTTCTACCAGGAAAGGCGAACATATAGCTCTGAGTCAGCGCCCTGAGATGCTAATTTTTTTATTGACCGGGTCCAAGGATTTCTCCTAACCATTTCACGAAGCCTATAGCTTAATGGGGTGGTATTTCACCAGGCGGCTGGACTTTGGGACCCTACCTACCACACAGTAATTTTGTCGAACTGCACAATAGCAAGAGTCGTCAGTTGAGCCTAGATTTGCACAATCAAACTCAGGACACAACCTCCTTATCAACTCAGTCATTGAGGAGGCTATGTGGCACTAACTTGCAAGTGCTTTTTTCGATAAGAGGCATTAAAGTGTTGTCGGTTTTAATTGACCGATGATTTCGCTTCAAACGTTTTTGAAATAGTCTTCAAATGTGAATGTATATGCGCTATAAACTTCTAAGTTGTATCTTTCTACATTTCCCCCAAAAAGTGAAAAGCGACAAAAGCCTTCACTAGGGATGACTTCTGTATAGGAAACGGGAACCATTGCGTATTTTGAAGGGTCGGACTAACTATATAAAGGGAATCGAAATGCTGAAAAATCAAGAGCAAGTTGATTAATAATCTATCTGGAACCTTGGAAAAAGTTTGCGTTTTTCTTATAATTTGTTAAAGTGATCCTTAAGGTATACGCGAAATTTAGCACATTAACTCTTCTAGTTATGGATGACAAATTCTGGTTAGAGAATCAGCACGCCTATTGAATATTGGTTCACGAACTAAGGGAACTCTACTCGAACAACAAGTACTGGTAGGTAATATAAATCAATAAAAAAAGAGTAATCAAAATTCGACGTGCAGGTTAGTCGTGGTAAGCGTCGTTAAGCGGTAGTAAGGAGTAGTAAGTAATAGTAAGCAGTGGTAAGTAAAAGTAATATGAAGTGGTTGTAAGTAGTAGCAAGTAGCACGAAGTTATAGTAAAAAAACAAGTAGTTTCTATCAATTTTTTTCTTGCAGTTCATTTGACCTCTTCCTCTGTATATAATTGATTATTGTTCGCCGGAAGCCATTAGTTATTGAAATTATATAATAAATATTGCTGTTCAGACAAGTGTGGTATTTAATCCAGAAATGTGATTTATTTTCTCCCGTTTTAAAATAATTGCGTTAATAAAATAAAAATAAGTAGTAGGTAGCAATGGGTATTAAAAAGAATTAGTAAATAATAGTTAGTAGTAGCAACTGCTACAATGTATTTATAAAAAATAGTAAGGAACAGAAAATAATGGTAAATACTAGAAATAAGTACTAGTATTAGGAGGTGTAGTAGGTGGGGTTAAACGTCAGTGATTAGTGGTACGTCGTGATGAGTTTAAGTAACACATAATAAAAAGGTCTAGTGCCAAGTATATAGTAGTAACTACTAGAAAGGATCAGTAGTATTCATTTTTTTTGGTTAATCGTATTATCTGCAAATTTCTTAGCCATTTGTCCCAAAACAAGTTTGGTGTCGCATGATCGGTGGTTTATTGGAGTACCAACATAAAAATCTATTTTATCTGAGACATAGCTTCACTAGATACGATTTGGTACGTGTAAAATATTTTTTTTGTTCCAAGTACAATCTTTGAAATTAGAGGAATTTTCTTTTTCTGAATTCTACATTTTGAAACCGCAAAAATAATAACAGAAAATATTGACCTTCGAAATGTAAAACTAGCCGTGGCCTTGCCTTCATATTTAAAGAGTGCTACACAAACTGTATCCGAAAGCTTAAGACTGACAGAACAAAAGCGTATTTGTTAATTTTCTTACAGTTCAGCATACATACCTTATTGCTACCCGTCGGGAAAAACTTTCACATTAGTTCATTGCTTCCTCTTCGATCGTTTGACTGACACAATTTCATGGTTGATCATTTGAAGACCTAACACTAATTTGAGATATAAACAATCTTTGTCAAACTTCCGCCTGTTGAACGATAAAGCAAAAGCTAAGTATGACTTCGATCTTGTGGTGCATTTGGTGATCTGAGACCCGAGACAAGTTTATGGTAAGCTAATCTTAATATTGTACACTCAAAATAACTGTAAGACTTCAACGTATCGACCAGTAACTGTGAAGGAAAACTTTTATTAAGAATCCAATTTGTCCACTTGAGACAATCCCATATACAAAACAGCTTTGACCAACTTCTTGTTATCAATCAAACACCTTAGTTAGACCTCAATTTGGCCATTTAAAATCTGTTTCGATCTCTGTTTTGAGGTCTTAACACTAGTTTGGCATTTATAAAACTTTTGCCCTACTGCAAAAACCTTAGCAGCATTGTGGAATATGTTTGAATCTCTTGACTGAGAACTACTTTAATCTCGTAGACATGAACCACTGAAAAACTTCTACCTAACGGACAGAAATTGCGAAGTATTGACTCCTTTTCATCGCCCCCGAAGTGTGATCCTAGCACCTTAGGAGTATTTTGAACTGCATTCAGTCTGAGTGAAAATGTACCATATTACCGATTTACGCCAAGCTATATCTATTCCGTATTCTCAGGTTGATATTTGAAAGGATCTGCTTCGTTTTGATATGGCCCTTAAGACTCCGGAAAGTCTAACAAATTATTTAAGCACCAGCATATGTCTTCTTTCACGTAACCCACTTAAACCAACACCTCCGTTCCCGATCTCGGTCTTCTAAATTCTGATTAAAGAAAGTTTAAATCCCTTTACTTTAGGTCTTCGTCAACGGAGTGTCGACGTTGTTATACTTTATTCGACAGTCTAATCATGACAATTTTTCTTCTTAGTGAATAGTAGAGACTTTTAAGAGGCGCTGGAGTCTTAGTAGTAACTAAGTAAGATACTTTAGCTCTTCGTTGACGTAGTGACGACGTTGTTATACTTTATTGGACAGTCTAATCCTGGACATTTTTCTACTTAGCGAATAGTAGATACTCTTAAGAACTGCGGAGTTAATTAAGAGTCGATGGAGTCTTAGTAGTGACCATGTTCTGCACTAAATGTGTTCAGAATTTATTAGCAAATCCTTCGATTTTATTTAATATTTAGTTTCCGAAGTAGGGACGGAATTTTTGACGTCAAATTTTATTTTTTTTAAATAATTATTTGTTTATTATTCATTTATTTACCCATTTATTTAATAATTTTGTTATTTCGCGTATTTGGAGATGGCGCGGTGAACGTCTTGAAGTTTTCTAATATTTTTCCAATTATCCGTAATACACTATCCAACTTGACTGATAGGCTTTTATGATGTCATTTTATTTTGATTAAGATATCGCCGGCAAGTGTTGAACCATTTTATCATTTCTACTGGTAGCAAAGTAAATGTGTGCATCTTAAATGGTTTACTACTCTTTGGTTTCCAAGAAGTTACTTAAGTGGTGAGCTTTCGGGAATTCAAAAGGATACCATTTCAAGGAAGTACAGACCAATCATCTGACGGAGAACTTGATCCTACAGAAGCCGATGTATCCTATCTGTACCCTTTGCTATTACCCTATAGAGTTTCGTTGTTAAGGGAAAGGGAACTGAAGACCTCTATCAGACACCCTGGGGTTATAAAGCATTGTAAATAGTAAATGCCAAGGAAATATGTACCACACACCTATATGTCATGTTTCGGATATATCTGATATCATCCATAACTGATTGACAACGACGGTTTTAGCTTTTCCTATATGTCAGCCACTATTGGCGCGCCGCTACACCTGGGAAACATATTAAAAATTGCACAACTATTTATTCCATACTATGTATGGATTTATTTGGTTTGCCAGCAACTAGCGATGGAGTACCATAGGGATCTACACTTGGTCCGTCATATTTACACTTCCGCGAGCGACCACGGCGATCCGATCGTCTGACTGCTTCGGCTTGCATCTGCTCATTAGACTCATGTTTGTTTTGTTTTTTTTTCACTTATTTACAATTTTATAAAATTTTTTACTCTCATTTGTTGCTGTCTATATACAATGGAGTCAAATTTGACTGTTGAACGTAAATAGAGGGTAAAAAAGGAGAAAACGTGGAAATGCAAACTAATAAGACCGATAGAGACTACATTTACAGGCGGTAGAGATGGACGTCTGCGGAGGTTGTGTAACTAGTGTCCTTCAGCACCAAGGATGTTCTCATTGCCTAACGATAGGAAGTAACTGTAATCTCATGGGTTATTGGCATGTTGCTGTTGCTGCTGATGTTGATTTACAACAACGGCAGTGGCGGCAACAACGCCGTTGGAGCTGGCGGCTGTTAGGAAGTTTAGAGCCCTGGCATCGCTATGTAGACGCAGCGCCTGTTCTAGCCGATGCTCCTGCAAACGAATTGCTTCACTCAAGTCGGGACTCACCTGCGATTGATGTTGTTGTTGCTGCTGCAACTGTTGCTGCGATTGCTGTGAAGATTGCGCTTGCGTTTGTTGTTGACCACTTGTTCCGGAACTACTACCAGGCGTTTGAGACTGCGGAGGATGTTGCTGCTGCTGTTGTTGCTGCTGCTGTGATTGTTGCTGATGCTGATGCTGTGACGACGCTTGCGTATTGTTCACGGCGTTACTTGTGGAGTTTGTGCTTGACGGGTTATTTGGCTGTGTTGATGCGAGTGAAGTTGATACTCCGAATACTGAGTTCGAACTGTTGTTAAGGCGATTGCTCGCCGCGAGATCATTGTTTACAGCCACGTTGCCGTTGTTGTTGGACGCTGCTACTGAAACCGCTAGGCGAATGGCAGCTTCAGCTTGAGAACGTAGTATTGCCTCAGCTTGCTGCATCCGGAGCGCAGCCTCGGGTGAATTGTGTTGATGGTGGTGCTGGTGGTGATGGTGATGTTGATGATGATGACCACCTTGGTGGGAGATTGGGTCCACTCCCATGCTGGAGCGCATAATTGAGTCAGCTGCCATGGAAACCCGCATTGCATTCATGGCCGCCACAGCAGTGGCAGCAGTATCAGCATTGGTCAGGGCGGATTGCGACGTCGTTATCACTGCGCCATTAGCTACTGGCGATTGACCCATTACTCCGAGCCCCCCATTGTTGCCAGGAGCCACACCAACATTTCCTGGTACCGCTCCTACGTTATTCACTTGTTGATTCATCCGCATTGCTGCTGCTAGATTAACCACCGCCGCTTGTACAACTGCGCCAGCACTTGTCGTGTCGACTAGACCGCTAGGTGATCCCACGTTACCGCTTCCGCCAGTACTCTGAGAAACAATCCCCGCTGCAGCCGCTGCCATTAGAGACATCCTGTTCGCATGTAAATCATCGACCCCATACTGGGAATGCAAGGGATTGCCGTGGCTAGATCGCAATATATCACTTAATTTGTTGCTGTTGCAGGTGTTGTTGTTGTTGTTCAAAAGACCAGATCCAGGGTCCGAGCCGGCGGAAGACAGTCTGCCGTTCGAGGAACATTCAGAATTGGCTGACGGCGATGGGCACATTGAGTTCGACCCGCCACCACCTCCGTCCCCACTCCCCGGTCCTGAGATTGGAAGCAGGCCTGATCCAGAGGCTGAAACAGCTAAAGTGGCTGCTAAAATTGAATCACGCTCCCGGCGTTCAGCCGCGGCTCGTGATAGCACATACTGCGCCGCAAACTGATGCTTAGGATCCATCCTCATATGCTCCATATGCGTCAGCAGTCCTGGAAATAGAATAAAACAAATTAGACAGACCTCAATCACCCATCTCATTGCCACTCACCATTTTCATGGGTGAATACTGCCTGACACACCGAACACGGCCACATTCGTAGACTCGTTGTTAGCTGCGACGTTTCTGGGTGACATGCCAAATGTTTCCGAAGTGACCCCTCGTTCACGTAGTGCTTCCCACACACGGGGCACGGGTGATTGGCCGTTCTACGTTTCGCTAGGTAGGGGTCAGTGGATTGTAAACAAGCGGTTCCAAGATTTTCCGCAAAGGGATATGTTTTTTTAACAGTAAATGAGCAGGTTTTCGCATTTGTTGTTGATGTTGTTGATGGTGACGGTGAGCACGATGAGGAAAGCATTGGCAGTGATGGACGAGGTAGTATCGGGGATGTGGATGATGATGGCGATAGCATGGCGGGAGGTGGGTTATTGTGTTCAGTTTTGAATGGAAAATCGGGAGTAAATGCAGTTGGAAAAGGATAATTTAAAGCACAAGATGAAGGATTTAAGGAAGCGAAAGAAAAGAGAAAATCAAATTGTTTTTGGTTAATGCAAGAAACCACTGTGAGGGGAAAGTAAACAAACAATCAAAGCAGAACAAGAGGTGTAAGATGCTCTCTAATAACTTGCTGAATGGGAGGAATAACTTTCCTAAAAAACTTTGTGACTATAACTCGACTAATAAATAGCTGAAACATTTTGGACCCCTGTATGAAAAAGTATTACGCGTGGATTTTTCCTCTTCTTAGTTAAGGCCAGTGGTAATCTTTCTAAAATAACCCATCCCTCATATATTCGTAACATAAGGCAAATTTCACCCATTAAAATAGCAAAGTTTTACAAGTTAATTCCGGTATACAGGATGTACTTTGCAGCTAAGATTTTCTGTTTAGAAAACATGCAACTAATACAATTAACTGACCGAACGGTGGTACAAGGGTTCGAGTCGTGATTTGTCTGGGCGCAGCAAATTAATCTTTGGTTTTATACTAGGTAGGCAATGAATATTTCTGAGTAATGTTATGTATGTGCACGAAAGGCAAGGGTTGTAAGAACATCAAAAACGGATGACGGTAAAGATTGGTTTCGGCAGATCCACGAGGATAACCTGGTACGACCTGGTTACCGTTAGTAATTTGAGCTATATAAGGTCACTGGCTAACTTTTTTGAGTACTCTTATAACTACAAAGTTTAGTCAAGCTACAACTGTGAAGTAACCTAGAGAAAAGAGAAAGACAGAAGAGGTTGCGCCTATGTTTTAAAGACCAAGGTTGACGACTTACACTTGAGTTCGCAATGAGGTTCTGCTGCTCATTTTGTGATCCTTTCAAACATGTGTAGCGCTATTCTGGATACACCCGAACAAATGTTAGAATTTAATTTCAGTTTAGGGTGAATAAACGCCTCGTGGTCAGACCAGATGGAGTGAAGTATATCTGGCATCTCTTAAAAAAAACTCCGTACTGCGACACTTTTCGCACTACAAATACTTGATCGTTCCCATTAAGAGTAGAATTAATTCATGTGCCAACGGACTATGGCTTCTATGATGCCAGTGCTTTTCATCGGCAGTGAATTTACAATAAATTTTTTCGTTAACGACAATACTGGGCTTTAGATGTATCGTATTCTACTTGGTTAGACAATCCCCATTCGTATACCTGGTTAAGGTCGGAATTCAATAACTTGATCATAGCCTGCTGACCAAGACTCGAAGACGTTGGACGGGAATGTTCGGACGAATGCGGGAAACTCAACGTGCTATCATCAGTTTCTTATCAACCGAATCAATATACAGTCTACATATGACTACAATTTCGACAACAGGGCTGTGTGTCAAACTTTGTCGAACACTTTTCACATAGCTAGGGCGACATGGATAGAGTGGTTCCGCTTTTCGGTAAAACACACCATAGGCTCTCTTGTGGACTTGTTGTCACGAAAGGAGAACATAAAGTTCATAATATTTCGAAAGTTGACCGTTAATCGATGGATCCATAACGTTCGACAGAATAAAAGTTAGTATTATAGATCGATAGGAAGAGCGACATGATTGAATTCAAATTGTACAGAACAGAACTCCGCATTGGGATTTCTCTTTGAAAAGAGGACACAAGGAGGTGTTTTGGACCAAATTGTCAGAGAGGATTTAATATGTGCTCTTACATGGTTAAGTTTGTAATCGTATGTGAGCGAATGGATTTTTAAAACTGAAAACACTGCGTTCTGGATCCGTTGAATTCCACTTTATTAGGTATTTTTCCTTGGAATTCATTGAAGGTCTCATGAGTGGGAAAAAGCCAAGTTCGACCGAATATAAAAGTTAAAGTTAAAGATTGGGTTGAGATGAGGGTGACGGGTAAAAATACATTTATGAAAATGGCACTACCATACATTCAGGATGATGACGAGTTAGCACTTCGCAAACATTACCCGGGTTGCGGGGTCAGAAAAATAGTGTCTTTATTAAATAACAAGACATAGGAATGCAGGTCTGAAAATATCGATGGCTGCTAATCTCTGTCGAATCCTTGATGATGTAAGGATTGAATTCAGTGCTTACTTTCAGCGAAGTTATACAAGGAATAGTAAGATTTTTCAGAGTGGTATGCTATGAGCTCCTCTATACCTGTTGCTACCAGACCGTATTGATGATCACAGCGGGTCTATAGCTAAAAAGATACTGTGAGTGTGTAAGATCTCCAATTATAAAGGCTGGACGTACAAGTTTGCACAGTTATTTAGCAAATGTGGAGGAACACCTCTTTACAAGCGAAGAAGTCATCTGGAATTCTTTTTCTTGGGCAACAGTATGAGCTTGTCATTGACTTTGATTTCTGGTACGAGCGTGAAACTAGCATCAAACAATAAATTCGCTTCCTGTATTGTATTGACGCCTTCACCAGAGATGGGTGTTACTGCTTTCGACAAATGCCCAGAAATTTATACCATCGCAATATATTTGGCATGAGGCACCGAAAGCCGATGTCACAATAAAATATGTTGGACAACGATGATGATCGTAGGCTGCTTTGCGTTGACCCATTTATGGAATATGTTGAAAACGATACGACGCAGCTTTAAAAAAAAAAGGAAGAAGACATGCGAAGATATATGGGGACGTTTCTTCTCCCCTAACATAATATATGTAAGTATAGATCGAAAGGATATTATTGCCAATGAAAATAATGGACAGGGAGAAGCATATATATCGTAAATGGAAGCCGCTTTTCTCTAAATTTCCTATTAGTGTAGTCAACTTGAGTACGAGTGTTTGATATTCTCGGTCTGATTTGATTCATAGTAGTCAACAAATACACTCGAGTTGGAATTGACATAGAGTGTTGTTATTTGACTTTGCTAGACGAATAAATAGTCATTTAACCTGAAATAGCTAAATTGCTGACGTATCGATACAACATGTCACCATCATCATCGGCACTACAACCGGGGACCGGTCTTGGCCTTATTTAGCAAGTCTCGAGGCTTGTTAAACTTTCATAATAATTTATTTTTACGGGCAAGGTTATTAGCCTCGCGCCAAATTTGACATCAGTCCCGCTAAATATACAATTTTCCGGTCGCTGTTTTTTTCCTCTTGTCATTTTTCAATAAACAATTAGCTTCCGTTTCAAACCTTTTCCTGTCCTGAGGCTTGTTAAATTTTCCATAATGATTTATTTTTTCTGGGCAAGGTCATTAGTCTTGCGCCAGAGGCTCCCCGACGGGGAATCGAACCCCGGTCTCCCGGGTGACAGGCGGGTATACAATATGTGTTCTATTAAAAAGAAAAGACGTTTTTGTACAGTTTTTATGGGAAAAGTCTATATGAACCTTTCTGACCAATAGACGGAAATTTCGCACTAAGGCACTGTCGAGTAATCTCTGGTTTAATTTATCAGACAGACTGCAGTCGAATTCTGATATAGTATCCCAGATCGACAGAATCAACACTGTCGAGCGGATTAAACGCCAATAATCGGAAGTATGCTGTCAGTTGTGGAGACATATTTTTTTATATTGGAAGTACAATAGGCAGGATACGCAACGCGTATGTCCCGATGACAGAATTGACAGGCTTGGGATTGGATCCCCAACGAGTTGCACTGCTCGGCCTGCACCCTATCGAGCACGTGTACCGCTGTTTTAGATGCAGCTGACCAAACTGGGAAGTGCATTTTATTTTAGGAAGAATATACGACTTGTAAATTGGGTCCAAGTGGAAGGCGGGCAATATTTCTTGTATCTGAAATCCCTAACATTTGGCCGCTCTTTTCTCAGTAATTAATTCGAGTACAAACAATCGAAAATACTATTCATGGACAATAGATCTAGGTTGGTAGCAAGAGGCAATATCGGATATTAGAGGTATTGAAATCCAATCAGGTATATAAAACTCTATTGGTATACTTTGCTGCGGCCAGAAGTCAAAAAGGCAGACTTACCCTCCATGTATCAACAGCATGATCGAACATTTTCGAACGAGTAAGGGAAACTCATCATGCTGCTATCAGCAAACAAATAAATTGGGTTGTGAGTAATGGACGAGAGACGAAGAAGAGGAATAGAGTGGATTCTCGTATGGAACCTTGGGGAACACCAGCATAATTGCCTCTAGCATCACTTTCATTGAGCCTCCACCAAGAGAGTATGTTAACCAATGAATCAGTGCTCCGTGAACTTTGCAGAGATGCAATTTCGATAATAGCGCTGGATGACCATCTCTAATAAATACTCTTAATATATCTAATGCGACTACTTCGTTTTCAGTGAAATAGTGCATGGAGTGTCTAAGCACTGAGTTTTTAAGGCATTGAACTCTATTCGGTTAGATAATCCCCATTGATATATCATGTTGAGGTCGGAATTAAATGTATAACCTGCTGATTGGTAATGACGTTCGAAGAGTTTGGTCGGGAATGTTCGTTTGAATATGAGAAACTCAACGTGCTATCATCAACAAACGAGTCAATTGGGTTGTGGTTAATGGACAAGAGATCATTTATAAAGATGAGGAAGAGAGTGGATGAGAGTACAGAACATTGGGGAACAACTTCATTAATTTGGTGGGAGGCAGATTTGACACCATCAGGAACCACTTGGATTGAACGGCCAGAAAGATAGGTCTTATCCACTGGATCAGGGAACTGTCCACTCAATAGGAATGTAATTTTGATAAAAGGGCTGGATGCCAAACTCCGTCGAAGACTGTTGAAACATCTAGTGGAACAACCTTGCTTCCGCCGAAGCAGTGGATGAGACGGCTCCACTTTTCGGTAAGGTACGCCATTAAATTTCCTGTGGATCGGTTGCTACGAAAGCCATATTGGCGGTCATTGAGGAGGTTGTAGTATAGCGTTTGGGACGATAGTGAAGAACGTGTGATTCGAACTGACCCTATGACAGTTAAAATCACCAAAAATTGAACCAATGCGTAACACATCAGGCTACTGGCCGTGTTTAGAATTCGATTTTTAAACTCAAGTATGTTCCATTGATGTGAATTGTTATGTCATCTCAAAATTTAACCAATCCTCAACACATCAGCCCGCTGCCGCGTGTACGAATTCGATTTCTACACTTACACTTCTTGGTATACGGCTCTGATGCATTTTCTTATTCGATTTTCGTTCAGTGTACACAGTAGCGTTTCTAACAAATACACATATTATACAAGCAAATACTGAAGAACAACACCAAAAGAAGATCGAATAAGCAAAGCATCAGAGCCGTATACCAAGAAGTGTAAGGGTAGAAATCGAATTCGTACACGCGGCAGCGGGCTGATGTGTTGAGGATTGGTTAAATTTTGAGTGATTCGAACCGACATAACATCGGTCCGAATCACACGTTCTTCACTATCGTCGCAAGGTCATCTGATTCCAGATATTTCGTAACTTGACGGTTAATCAGTGATTCCATTACCTTCGAGAGAATAGAAGTTAGTGCTACAGGTCGCTAAGAAAAGAGGGACGATTTGTCGCCCTTTTTGTGAATTGGCTGAATGTTCGTTGACTTCCGTCTATTTGGGAGACCGCCAGTAGAATAAGACAAATTGAAGAGTTTACGCAGGGGTTTAGAGAATGAAGAGGAACATCTCTTCAAGAGAATTGGGGGAATGTCATCAGGATCAGCGGATTTGTGTGCGTTTAGCTCCTTGAGTGCCCGAGGAACAGTACGCAGTCTGGCTCATGGTGTGTTGCTTCTGCTCAAGTTGAGGTAAAACTGAGGTGGTATTCGACAGCGTTGAGTTGGCTACAAAATGTGCAGCAAGTACATTCGCTTTCTCTATTGCACTGGTGACTGGTCTCTCATCGAGAATTAGCGAAAGAATGGACGAGGAGACCGAGTTTTAGATGTTCTTCACAAATGCCCAGAAGTTTCTACTACCTGTGAGAGAGTGTAGTATTTTTGTCTCACTCTCTGGTCATGCAAGAACTATGCGCGTTGAATATGCGCATTGTAGTCATTTCTAGCTCTCCTGAATCTTTTCCGCTTTTCCTCAGTATTGTCTGATTTATTCAACCGGAAGCTCAACTATTTATACTTAATGGCTTCTCTACACCCGAAATCGAATCGCATATTTCTCTTGTGTTTGATACTCTTTACCCTATGTGGAATAAAGGTTCGCATGCCAAGTAGAATCGTGTCTGTCAATGTGTCCGCCATAGAGTCAACATCGTTAAAAATAACGACCGATTTAATTTCCCAAAAAAGTTGCGAAAATGATGCAGGCAGTCACCAATGAGACCGAAATTTTAAGATATTTCGAGAGTACATATTTTATCAGAGGGCGTTGAGTTGTCTGTGAAATGTGCAAAAAGCAGATTTGTTTTCGTGGTTGCGCTCATAACTGGACTGTTATCGACTTTGAGCGAGGGGATAAATGACAACGTTCTAGGATACTCTTATAGGAACTGTGGAGAGAAAATATGTGTGTTATTACGAATGAAAAATGGGATAGACATATAGGATTAATGGAGTGAGAAGACACGACGACTTTGCGTTATGGATTCGCTTTTTCTGAGAGAAGATATTAAAAAAAATCGTTTTAAAAGAATATTATTACGAGGGTGAATCAAATATAAGCGGTAATTTATTTTTATACATTTATTGAATAATGTTACACACCAACTATACTATCAATATTTTTCAATATAGTCCTCTGCGTGATCTACACACTTTTGCCACCGATTTGGAAGCTTTAATATCCTTAAGCTGCATTCACAGTTCGTTGTTCGTCAAGAAAATCAATCATTAAAACATTCTGTGAGTCGAAAAAAATTGTTGCAAGAACTTTTCGGCTGAGAGACGAGTTTTGGTCTTCACTGGGCAGCCTTCATCCTTCCTTCGCCACCCCTTACTTACACGGTCTGAGAGAGCGTATCATCACCAAACTGTGCCCTCAATCGAGATAAAATTTCCGAGGCTATAACGCCTTCATTTGTTAAAAGTTGTATAATAGTCCGTTGTGCAACAGACGTATGTCTTTCTTGATCGCTCATGGCTGTACTGACTACAAAGTCGAGCGCGACCGCTAGCCAAGCCGATTCCCCTACTCTTCATAAACCAAACAACAGCCACGCACAAGATTATCTAGTTCGCAACTTGTTGCTAAGCAAAAAAGTAAAATTACCGTTTATATTAGTTCATCCTCGTATATAGGGACTCGAATAAAAAGAGTTGCGACACTTCGAAATTTATGTGGTACGAATACCTGACTTGGCCGAAAGTCATGATCATGAAATTGCAAATCTACTTTGGATTACGAATGAAAAGCGAACGTTTGAGTACAAACTTATTCGAACAGACAATCTTTGGAATGATATTGCAGACTTCAAATGATATGCAGAATCCTTCAAATGATATTGCAGCTATAAATATATTCGCATAAAAAATGTAGAATTGCTTTTAAATGTGTGAGACGTATACTTTTTACAAACGGACACGAGCCGAGTTAGCCCCCTCAAGATGCATAAGCATTTCTCCCAACCATTTCAGGGAGCCTATAGCTTAGTAAGGGGGTATATCTCCGGGCTACGGGGCATTGGGACCGAATAGTCATTATAAAATTCCACAATCAGGGCGATATTTTGTTCTATTTTAATTTAAAAGTATTCTATCTGATCTAAAGTTTTAAATATCTCGTGAGTGGAGAATGGGAGAGTAGTTTACCAGTAATTGGCTTAAAGCATGTGCGAAAAGAGATCAAACTTGTGAAAAACTTCTAAATAATTATAAAAAAATTACCCTGTCACTCAATGCGTTTCCGGTCTGATACATAGATTTCATTACTGTTGACAAAACTATGTAATTTATGGATAGGACTAACCTTCAAACAGTACGTGGCAACTTTATGGAAATGTGATGTTTAATTATCAAATCATAGTGGTTTTGGTAAAACAATTTTTGTTATGGTTAAAGGTGATTTTATGTGTTGATCAAACATTGGTTTTGATGGCAGAGATACTATTAAAGCCATCGAGTGGCTTGGTAAGCGTTATGGAGACTCTGCACCGGGGAAATCAACTATTTTAGACTGGTGCACTGAATTTAAACGTGGTTAAAGGTGATTTTGTGTGTTGATCAATCATTTGGTTTTTATGGCAGAAATACTATTAAGGCCATAGAGTGGCTTGGTAAGCGTTATGGAGACTCTGCATCGGGGAAATCAACTATTTTAGACTGGTGCACTGAATTTAAACGTGGTTAAAGGTGATTTTGTGTGTTGATCAATCATTTGGTTTTTATGGCAGAAATACTATTAAAGCCATAGAGTGGCTTGGTAAGCGTTATGGAGACTCTGCACCGGGGAAATCAACTATTTTAGACTGGTGCACTGAATTTAAACGTGGTTAAAGGTGATTTTGTGTGTTGATCAATCATTTGGTTTTTATGGCAGAAATACTATTAAGGCCATAGAGTGGTTTGGTAAGCGTTATGGAGACTCTGCACCGGGGAAATCAACTATTTTAGACTGGTGCACTGAATTTAAACGTGGTTAAAGGTGATTTTGTGTGTTGATCAATCATTTGGTTTTTATGGCAGAAATACTATTAAGTAAGCGTTATGGAGACTCTGCACCGGGGAAATCAACAAACACCGATAATGCTGAAGATTCTGGTCTCCCAAAATTGGCAGTTGTTCAGAAATTTTAAAAAAAAGCCTACATAATGATGTTTGATGATCATACTCTGGGGTTGCGTAAAATAGCTGACACTTATATCGGAAACTAGTGAGTTTACAATTTTGCACAAACATTTAGGAATGCATAAGTTGCTTTCGAAGTGAGTGCGGCGTTTGCTCACATTGGACCAAAAACAACAACGCGTTCTTTGAAGCTGTTCAAGCGAGATAAAAACGATTTCTACCGTCGGTTTGTGACAATGGATGAAACATGGATCCACCATTGCACATCAGAATCAAAAATATCGCCAGCTGAGCGGACAGCAAGTTGATCAAAACACACGATTTGAACTTCGAATCATCCGCCTTATTCTCCAGATCTGATCCACAGTGATTGCTGGATGTTTGCAGACCTCAAAAACTGCTCCAACGAGAGAAAATTGAAGGAGATGACGAGGGCAGTCCCAGAATTAATTGGCCTGACACATAGATGGCACTAGTTATTAAAATATATTGACTGTGGGAGATAGCACCCACCTTAAAAAGATTAAGTTTTAAGTTTGAAGACGGTACGTTGTTTATTACTTGTTTGACAGCCATCAATAGTGGGCGCTCTCAGTGAATTTGTAAACATGGAAGAAATTCATAGGTGTTCACACATCCGTGATTGCAGTGGCCGAAATCAGCGATTTGAAATACGAATTACTTCTTTAGCGCTCTCGGACTATTTTTTCTTTCCAAACTTGAAAAAATGGCTCGGTAGTAAACTGCAATAACGAATGTTTGAACGATTGGTACGTCGATGAATCAAGTAGCGTTTCTAAAAAAAATTGTTTCTCTTAGTTGGCCCGGAAATTTATTGAGTGGTTTTTTTTATAAGGCACTATTAATGTCCAAAAAAATTCATTTGTATGAGACGCTAATATAATCGGTTTTCCAATAGGGACTTGAAAACTTTTTTTCGGTAGTAAATTTTTATAATTTGCAGACGTTGTTCGTTCGTGTACTTAATCATTATGAAAATGTTGAGTTTACTGAATAAATTGACAGTGACAGTTTGATGATTAGTGAAGGGGTGCGTTCACAAATTAAATTCAAAGTTGTCAAGTCCCTATTGTATAACCCTATACATAGATTTAAAAATTCTGCTACCTAGTTTTGGAACCTGTTACCACTAATAAATGGGAGCCGAGGAAGTCATGTAAGTGCAATGCCTGAGTGATAGTCAATTCGGAAAGAGATGACAGATTTAAGTGAAACTTCTAAATGGTAGTTCAAATATATTTGCATAATTTTAAGTTCATAATGCTGGTAGCTATAGTTTTAAACTGTAAGTTTTTGCACAATAATTAATTATATTATATTAATAAAAAATTGATAAAAAAATGTGCGCATAAAAATAGGAAGAACTAAGTTTAAATTTATATGATTCAAAGACTCTGCTAACTGCAAATTTATCTTGTGACAGTTATGTCAAAAAAAAGAGCTGTTGAAGAATGTATGACTGAAAACGTATACAAGAAGGAATAATCTTGTGGAGAGAGCATTTTTAATAGAAAGGTGTTAGCATAAAAGGATGTGGACCTTTGTTTAAATTTATATGAAGCGGATATTTGTCTAAACTCAAAAACTCTGCTAAAGTTCTGAAAAGAGGTGAACTGTGTTTACATTTTTATGGCACACAAGGATGTCCTCATTATAAAATTCCCCTACCCCATGAAAGAGCTATCTATTGGTGTTCGAGTGAAAATATGGGACGGCGCGTTGGAGAGTTTTCTAAATGGTAGTAAAAACATAACCAAATGAAATGAGATAGAATCACGTTGAAGTATATTTTATCATTTTAATAGGCGCAAATTGATCTTGTGTCATTAATGGGGAACGGTAGAGCTATATATGATCCTTTGAGTGAAAATTTATTTAGAAGAAAATGGATTTGTATATCTATCCATTCTCCGCTCGCACTGTGCTCTAACATCTAAGGGTACTCCAAAATCCCCGTTTGCGCGGGCGTTAGTTTAAAAAAAAGAAATCGATAAAAAAATTTTCTCCGGGCTACAAAAAACTGTATATTGTATTGTATATATACAAGTTGGCATCATTGAGACACTTGTCATTTGTATCACCAAATTGTATATTATAAAACGCATTGGGAAAAACATTTTCCAGGAAAAATAACGAATGTACGAAGGGAATCGAAACTGAAGGCGTACATGGGGATCAAATAGAGAAGTGTGCGCAGCTCCATTGCAACTTCTATTAATTAAATGGAGTTTAGTTTGGAAGTTTTAAAAATTGAATAAGGTTTATAAAAAATGATATAGGAATGAGATAAAAAAGACATTAGATGAAAATGTCGTGGTTGAGTGTAGCGGTACCACCGTCGGGAGTTAGCGAGCGATATCTCGAAAGGGGTGAAGATCTCTAATTTATAAATACATGTAGATACTAAGGTGAATCAAAAAATAAACGGTGATTTTACTTTATCGCTTAGCAACAAGTTACAAGCTAGATAATCTTGTGCGTGGCAGTTGCTTGGTTTATGAAGAGTAGGGGAACCGGATTGGCTAGCGGTCGCGCTCAACTTTGTAGTCACTGCAGCCATGAGCGAGCAAATGGTACATACGTCTGTTGCGCAACGGATTATTATAAAATTTTAGCAAATAAATGCGGTAAACCCTCGGAAATTTTTTCTCGATTGAATGCACAGTTTGGTGATGATATACTGTTTCAGATCGGTGGATATACGTGGGCCAGAGAATTTAAAAATTTAAAAGAAAATGAAAGTCAAGATCGACGCCCAAGGACAAATCGCACAGATGACAATATCTGTGCCGTCCGAGAGCTCATTGAAAGTGATCGCCGCTTAACTGCTGGAAAAATCTCATCAGAAGTGATTGTCAGCTATGGAAATGTTCAATCCGTTATCACCGATGATCTCAGTTTCAAAAAATTACTGCTCGATGGGTTCCGAGGTTATTCACCGTAAATCATAAACAGGTCAGGTCGGAGATCAGTGGAAGACTTCTGGATCGATTTCGACAAGAAGGGGAGGACTTTTTGTAGCCTATCGTCACATGTGATGAGACGTGGCTACATCATTATGTTCCCGAGAAGAAAATGAAGGCGTTATACCCTCGGAAATTTTATCTCGATTGAGGGCACAGTTTGGTGATGATACGCTCTCTCAAAACCGTGTAAGTAAGGAGTGGCGAAGGAAGAATGAAGGCTGCCCAGTGAAAACCAAAACCCGGCTCTCAGCTGGAAAAGTTTTTGCAACGATTTTTTTCGGCTCAAAGGGAGTTTTAATGATTTATTTTCTTCACAAACAACGAACAGTGAATGCACCTTACTACTGTCAGTTGATGCAGTCGGCAAAAGCCGCATCTCGAAACAAAAGACGAGGTATGCTCATTCGAGATGTCAGTCTTCTTCATGGCAACGCCAGGCCTCATACCACGTCCCTGACAAGGGATACATTGGAAGAAATGGACTGAAAAACTCTCGAACACCCTTCTTACATGGGTGGCCTGAAAAGTGAAGATAGCAGCCTCGTCAATAAAAACTAGTGAATGTAGTTGTGCATCTTTTGACAGTTACTCACCAAAATTTCAGCCATTTTGGACGTGTAGTGTTTATTTGATAGTCGTTTGAGTGAGTCGATGTGAGTGATTTTGTGAAAATGGTGGAAATTGAGTATCGAGCTGTCATTAAATTATTGTTTTTGAAAGGCAAACCGCCTACGCAGATCGAAGATGAGTTGGACTCTGTGTATGGGGACTCAGCACCATCATTTACCACAGTGAAATTTTGGGCAGCTGAATTTAAACGTGGCCGTGAGGGCTTGGGGGACGGTGAACGTTCGGGACGTCCAAAAACTGCAACAACTGACGATAACATCGATAAAGCTCACCAAATGGTGCTAGTCGACCGCTGAATTAAAGTTAGAGAGATAGCAGAGGCTATGAAAATGTCCAAAGAACGTGTTTGTCACATATTGAATCAAGATTTAGGCATGAGAAAGCTGTCCGCGCGTTGGGTGCCACGTTTGCTCACGTTAGACCAAAAACATATTCGAATGAACATTTCCAACGCTCTGTTGGCGCAGTTTAGGCGCACTAAATCCCAGTTTTGGCGCCGATAAATTACTGTCGATGAAGCTTGGATACACCATTATACGCCTGAAACAAACATACAGTCAAAACACTGGACTGCAAAGGGGGAATCGGCTCCAAAAAAGCAAAAACTGTTTTTTCGGCTGAGAAAGTGATGGCGACTGTTTTTATTGGGATAGTCATGGAGTTATCTTAATCGATTATCTTCAAAAATGAAAAACCAATACAGAAGCATACTACGCACCATTACTTGACCAACTAAAGGCAGAAATCGCGGAAAAGCGGCCACATTTGCAGAAAAAGAAAATCCTGTTTCATCAAGACAACGGGCCGTCTCACACCTCAGCGGTTGCCATACCGAAAATCCACGAATTACGGTTTGGACTGGTTGACCATCCGCCTTACTCACCAGGTCTAGCCTCAAGCGACTTCTTTTTGTTCCCTAATCTACAAATAGCGCCCGGAGAACAGAGATTTTCGTCAAATGAGGAGACAAGAGGCCGAGTACTCTTTGGACGGGTTAGAGAGATGGGAGGATCGCTGGGAGTAGTGTGTAGAGTTACAAGGAGACTGTGTAGAAAAATAAAAATAAATTTGAAGAAGAAATGTCTTGTATCTTTGTTAGGTTGGAAACTTTTCAGGCCACCTTCGTATATTCTCTGTTTACGCTCCTGAAGCTCCTCAGTGCACACAGTTTATCAATGAATTTGATACCCTTTTCCGAAGTCTCAAGTTAGACTCGGAAAATAATTATGTCCCCGTAACTATTTTAGGATCACTTTAAATAGAATAACAGGCAGGCAGAGTGAGCCAATTGACAGAGTGATTCACTGTGAGAAGGTGTTAACATCATCCTGGTTAGAAAAATAAGATAAATTTTAAGAAAAAATGTCTTGTATTAGTATTGTTAGGTCGGAAACTGTTCAGGCCATCCTCGTATAGCCTAGACTTGTCTCCTTGTGACTCTTTTTTCGCATCCTTGAAAGAATCACCTGGAGGAAAAAAATTCGAAAATTATGAAGAAGTCGAGGAGGACGTGCCTAATTGACTAACAACTTACCTTAAATTTTTCTACGAACAAGGGATATCAAAGCTTCTAAATCGGTGGCAAAAGTGTGTAGATCACACAGGAGATTATATTGAAAATGCTGATAGTATAATTACTGTGTAACATTATTCAATGGGATAAGGAAGTCACTCCGGAAGAATGGAAAACCTCAATAGTCGTCCCCATTTTCAAAAAAGGCGACAGATCTGACTGCGAAAACTACAGATGAATATCATTGCTCCCAATCGCATACAAAATATTAACAAATGTTATTCTGGCTAGAATCACACCGTACGCAGAAGATATACTGGGAGACTACCAATGTGGATTCCGTAGGAACCGGTCAACAAGCGACCAAATGTTCACAATAAGACAACTGCTGGAAAAGAAGTGGGAATACGGAGAGACGGTTCACCAACTGTTCGTTGACTTCAAAAAAGCCTACGACTCAGTCGCAAGGCAGAGACTCTACCATATTCTAGTTGAGCTGGGAGTCCCAAAAAAATATGCCTCCCTCATTCAAATTTGCATGAACGAAAACAAAGGGCGAGTCAGAATAGAAAACCACCTCTCAGAACCATTTGAAATCCGGGACGGACTAAAGCAAGGAGATGGTCTATCACCGTGTCTCTTTAACCTTGTGCTCGAGTATGTCATCAGAAAGGTACAAGACGACAACATGGCCGGATCATCCCTGAACGGGGTCACACAAGTGCTCGCATATGCGGATGACATCGCCATTCTGGGCGATAATCTAGAAACTGTTAGTAAAAACTGTGAAATCATCATGCAAGCGGCAGAAGAGGTGGGCCTAGAAATAAATGAAGACAAAACAAAATACATGATTACGGCGAGAGCAGGTGGATCTCAGATAACACATATAAACGTCAGAGGTAAGATATTTGAAAAAGTTAAAGAATTTAAATATCTGGGAACGATACTGTCGGCCAGTAACGAAATGTCGAAGGAAATTAACAAGAGACTGCATTCCGGCAACGCGAGTTGGCACGCAGTCAGTAAACTGCTGAAATCCAGACTGCTATCACGTAACATAAAGCTCCGTGTCTATAGAACCATAATCATGGCGATTGTTCTATATAGATGCGAAGCATGGCCTCTCACAAAACGGGAAGACAACAAATTCCGCGTATTCGAGAATAAAGTTTTGAGGGGCATCTTTGGAGGTAAATATGACGAGGAGGCAGGACAATGGAGGAGACTCCATAACCATGAATTGGAAGAGCTATATCGCAAACCTACAATAGTGAGAGTAATCAAGTCGCGAAGATTAAGATGGGCTGGACACGTGGCGCGAATGGGGAACGATAGGACCGTGCATAGAATTCTTAACGGTAGACCAACGGGAAAGAGACCGGTAGGACGGCCGCGACGGAGATGGGAGGACAATGTTAGGTTTGACCTTGAGGAGATCGGATCGAATGGTCAAGCGTGGAAGGAGAGTGCCCAGGACAGGGAACGATGGCGAAGCCGAGTCGGTGAGGTCATGAACTTCCGGCTTCCTACAGGCCAATAAATAATAATAATAATAACAACATTATTCAATAAATAACCGTTTACATTTGATTCACCCTCGTAGAATGATAAAAAATATATCGGGTTTTCCAATAGGGACTTGACATCTTTTTTTTTTAATTTGTGAACGCACCCTTTCGCGGTGGCCATATGAACGAAGTCGAGTAATAATAAATAAATGTTTTGATTGTACTTCAAGCCGATAATAAAGCTTTTAAAATATCTCAAATGGTTTGCCTTTTATTTAAAAAAAAATGTTGTCAAGTCCCTATTCGAAAACACGATATATATTACGTAGATAGAATGATAAAATAATCGTGTTGAAATTTATGTTGATGTTTTTTCATTGCGAAATCCGCATGTACGACTAAGACCACTAATCTATCTTTGGTCACTACTGGAGAAAGACAGATCTGTCTGTGAACCTTTGAGTGGAAATTTATTTGAAAAGAGGCAATCGATTTGGTCAAATATTGTACCTATAATTAGACTTGCATAAAAATTGATGCAACCGCTTTTAAATAAACATAAAACGTAAATGAGCCCAAAAATGTTCTATTTGGATTTGAGGCAGAAAATCTATCGTCTATCAATACTGCGAAACACTATCGTCTATCAATACTGCGAAACTCTAATTTGTTAAAAAAGTGTCTAGTTTGAAAGAGACTTCTAAGTAATAATAAAAACCATATGCGTTTAAATTTAAACATGGGGCGAATATACGTGTTTCGATTCCAAAAACCTCTTGCACCTATTCATAGAGAAAGTTATCTGCCTATCGAACTATGAAGTACGGATATTCGCGAAATAGGTATCTCGTAGATTTATCTGTGTGATCCCTAAATGGCAAATGGGATCACACAGTAAACGTCAGTAAAAGATAACGCGACGGATAAACTTAATGGCAATGCTTTAACCCGTCGAAGTGACAAAGGTCGACTTTAGAGTATCCTCACCAAATACAGTTCATAACTTCTTGGCTACCCGGTTTTTATAGCTGCGTGTAAGTTATCGCCTTAACCTCTCCTGAGGTACCTAAAGAAAATCCAAAATTCTCCTTTAACCCGCCTCCCCTTCCAGCAGCGACACTGCTACACCTTCGCAGACAGAGCGACAAATAATAAAACCAGCAGGGAAGGAGAATTTCATTACCCAAAACCAAAATGAGAAAGTGAAGTAATAAGGTCATTGTTAGACTAAAATTGATACTTACTAGCAACATTGGGGTCCTTGTGCGAGTGCTTCATATGCTCCATCAGTGCTTCGCCGCCCAAAAACAATTTATGGCAAATCGGGCATGAGGTCGCATTTGGTCCGCCAATAAGTGCCGCATGCTGCTGCAAGACACCAAGATGCAGCTGTAGCTCCTGCATTTTTGTGGATTGTGCATGTTTTGTTTTTGTTTGTTTGATTTTTTATAGCATTGTTTTTTTTTATATTTATGTTTATAGTTATTGTTTATGATTTATAAGATTTTGTTTTCGAAGAGTGAATTGATATATTTTTTTTATAAGATTTTGTTTTTGTAACCAGGCACCGGGTAGTAAGCGATAAAAAAATTATTGAGTTTGGAATTTTTAATTAAACATCTTCTTTTTGGTTTGTTTTAAAACTTAACAAAGATAGTTTTAATTAGTTACAATGCAATTTTGATAGTAAAACATAAACGAAATAAAAGGCAACGCAATCGCTAACAATACAACCAAAGTCATGGGTGAAAGGACAACAACTAACAAACAATCCCAATTCTCATAATAAATTGAGGATGCCTGGATAAGAGAAGGGTAAAGTGAAATAAAAGAAAACAAAAAGAAAAGGATTACAAATGAATAATTTACACCGAAGCTGGGATGGGAGTTGCTTTCAAAACGATGAAACCTCACGCGAATCCTGTTGAGTGGCATCACGAGTCGATTTAAAAACTTTCTTGTACCCTTTAAGCGAGAGCAAAATGGATATGTTTCTTAAGGATGGTGAGTGACGAGACAATAGGGTAGATGAGGTGCGGAGACTCAACGTAATATGAATCTTCATTTGCGCCGTCTGGTTACACTTTGTGGGTTGTTCAACAGGGTGCCGGGCGATGATTGCTGCAATAATTAGTTCTACGTGCTCTGTTCATCTTACAGCGCAATCCTTTCGTTAATGTCGTATCCTTTTTGGTTCATCATTTTTTCCTGTTCACATTTTCAAGTCTTTCTTCAGCCGCTTACATTAAGCGTTGTAAATCATGTCAGAGGATAGTGTCGCGATCTAATGCCACATGGCTGCGCGAGGAGTTCTTTCAGAGAATTCCAGTGACGATAAGGACATTCATTGGTTTTCCTTTTTGTTCGATTAAAATAAAGTGAGCGCATCAATAACTTGAAATATGTTTATAATTCGCAAGGACCGGAGGACATCTCATTGTATGAGTTCAAGTAGTGTGTTAAGTATTTACATTCGTGGAAGGACACCTCCTTGGTGTTGTTTGTTGTTTAGATTCACGCGAGTGCCGTTTAATTTGTGAGTTTAATTCTGAAGTGTTGTCGTCTCTTTAGTGACCATCCGTGCAAAGTCATTCGCAATATAAAATACGTGGGTAAATACGGAAAGCCAACCGCACAAACTTTGAGATGACTTGTCAATGTTCCGTTTAGTTTTGTTTTTCAATAATATTTGTAGAACTGCCAAGGACTGCTAATTATGTGAGCAATTTTATTTGTTTGATACCTAAAGATGGTTTCAATAATCATCAGGGGGTGGATGTGCCCTTCGTTACGAAGGTCGAGTGCTTTTTGGATAGTTCAATTTAATGCAAATCGTCACGACAATTGTAACCAATGATCTGAATAATGATATCAAGTGTGTACTGCAAGTTCACGTGATAGTAGACGCAACGTTTAATTCATTCCGTGGCAACCTATAACAACTCGCGTCATGTTGGAATAAAACTCTTAAATAATCACACATTTGAAAAATAGTTCTTTTCCAGAAAATGTTGGCACACATTTTTGACGGTGCAGTTGTACCAACTGATACGTCGGATTTTAATCACTACGCGAACAAAATATGTTTAAAAACAGCGGACACTAGTTGGTGGAATTGAAAAGGCAAGCATTTATTGCACTGTCGGTTGCATTCGCAGGGCTTTTACTCGGTACTTAACAATTAGATACAATGCCATCTAACGATTTGTAGAAGAAACGGTGGGTGTGTGTCTCCACTAAACAACGGTACATGCTAATTCATCAGGTCGACAACAGAGTGCGAGGTGTGTCTGAGTGTAATACATTCGAAAATTATTTGTCGAATTTTAACGAACATATCTAACTCTTTAACTGCTTGGGAATATAGTTGTTGCGATTAGGATTTCAGATACACTTGTCTAGTAAGAACTATTACTATCAGCGTTAGATATTCGCTTTTTCCGAAAGAAGTAAAATGGCGTCAATTTGATTTTTTTTTTACACAAATGCGGGCACAAAGGGGATTTTGAAGTACCCTTAAATATCAGAGCACAGTGCGAGGGGAAGTAGGTAAGGAAAAGAGGTATCGATGTACAATGGTCTTAAATGCCTGGACGTTATATCGACGAGGAAACACATGATCAGGTATAGCATTTCACATTCGTGTGGTTTGGCTAAAGAACGGTTCCCTATATTTATTTGTGCGCCTGAAGTTGACTGATGAGATTCCGATGTCGAAATCGAAAGAGTATAGTTTCAGATAAGATATCATCTCCAAAGACACTGTAGCCTGTAGACGGTGTTGTGTAGAATTCAATCAAACTTTTCTTTTTAGTAATTTGCCTGGGCAAAAATGATTGTTAATCGCCGTTCAGTGATGAGTGACACAGCGCGAGTGGCAGAGATATTGAAGATATTAAGATATGAAAAGAGCAGCATGGCCCACGCCTGGCGACTAAAGCTTAGAAGTGTTTGGGTAGTTTCGACGCCAGCCAACGCCAACGGTAGGTCAAGGTTTTGTAAAAAAAATTGCCATACAGGCTTTGTGACAAAGCCTGTAGTATTGTAATAAGCTATAGGCTTCGTGAAATGATTGGGAGAAATCCTTGGGCATCTTTCCGAGTTGAGCATATGGTCCCGGTCGAGAAAAAATTGCATCTCAGGGGGCTGACTCAGCGCTATTGATTCGCCTTTCGTGGGAGAAGTAAAATAAAAGAAAAAGAATGTCCTTTGGAGATTATAACCGCTTCGCCTTTTTGCAAAATCTTCGAAGTTTGAGGCTAGAAAAAAAGACGTTTTCAGCATTCAGTTTTCTTTTTCTCACTCTGCGAGTTGATGATGATACAGTGCATTTCGTAGATTAGGTTCACGTTCAACTTCAATCCAAACGAAACCTGGACGATTATAATAATGTCCTTTGCGGATTACGACCGCTTCGACTTTTTGCAAAATCTTCGAAGTTTGAGGCTAGGTAAATAGACGTTTTCAGCATTCAGTTTTCTTGTTCTCACTCTGCAAGTTGATGATAATACAGTGCATCTCGTGGATTACGTTCACGTTCCACTCCAATTCAAACGAATCGCACTGTTCTACAATGCACACAATCCTTGTCGCTCGAAAAATTATTGGAGTCGAGTTTCTCTTTCAGTTTGCGTTCATCCTCAACCTTGTCGGCAATCAGTACTTTGAAAAATCTTCATCAATCATTAACAAGTTGTTGTTGGGAAAATACGGTCTCAATGGCTGAGTTAGTGAGGAGGTTGTGTCTTGCGTTTGACTGTGCAAACCTAGGTTCAACTGACGACTTTTCCTATTGTGCAGTTCGGCACAATTACTGAGTACTAGGTAGAGTCCCAAAGCCCAACCGCCCGGTGAAATACCACCCCATTAACCTTTAGGCTTCATAAATTAGTTGGGAGAACCTTGACCATCTTTCGGAGCTTGGCTGATGGGCCCGGTCGAGAAAAAATAGCATCCCAGGGCTCTGACTAAGTGCTGTAGGTTCGCCTTTCCTGGCAGATGTAAATTAACAAAAAAGAAGACAGGTTGTTTCAAATCTTTTTTATGAGCATTAAGTGCCTTTATAGCCCTCGGCAGATTCCCAAAATTTACACCAAGATCGCCATGTTGACTTCCAAGTTCTTGGTCTGTCTAGACGTGGTTCTGAGGGTCGAGCACTAACCGGAAACCTAGCTGTGAAAAACGGCGCAAACTTCTCGTTATTGCACTTATTTTTGACGACAGGAGGAATGTAAGACTTGGTAGAAATCCTGGCTTCCACATCTCGATTCAATTTTGTTATGGAATCCATTAAATCGCGTTGCGAAGATCCTTGACGAAACTTCACGACTTCATTTCAGGCTCTGGTTTGTATATTCTCATTTCCCCTTTTCCTTGGGACTCATGTCTTTGGGTTTGGTCTCGTTGAACATTTTGAGCGTCTCAATGTTTTTCTGTAAAAATGACTCTTTGTGTCTTTTAGCACATGCAACATTTTGACGTTTTCTTAATCGTATATCTTTTCTTCTTCTCATATAACAGATATAGAAATCATTTCGTAGACTTCTTCCTTCGGTTGTTTTTCTTCTTTTGCGCTTTAATGTATTCGTGGCGTGTTAAGGCAAACTTTTCGCAGCTGGAATTCGTACTTTATATTTATAATGTAACTCGCTCTGGGTATCTCAAGAGCGTGCGACAGAGTTTGATACGCATCCCTGTTATCAAAATCACATTTCTATCGAGTTCATCCGATTCAATAGATAACAGACTATCCTTCTGGCCGTTCCAACAAAGCAGTTTCGGACGGTGTCGTTAAATCAATGCCGGTGTTCCCCAGGGTTCCACACTCTTACCCAATCTATTCCTCAAACAAATAAATAAACAACTTCTTGTCCATTACCTACAACCCAATTCACGTAACTGCTGACGTAGTTATGTCACGTGTTTTTCTTCTATCCTTTTCCCAATCGCCAGGCAGCTGATCTTACCCTTCTTTTCCATCTTTACAAAGTGGACTGTTTTTTTCACACATGATTTATAACAATTATGACTGTCACTTGCGCTAAAGCAGATATTAACATTTAGGAATGAAAAGCAGAATGCGGAAAAATTGATGTTGTCAACAGAAAAAAAAGGAGGAATCGAGGACGTGGCAATATGCTTTGATTAGGGATTGTCTGCATTTCAGGGGGGCGAAGTTTCGACCTCCATAAAAGAGATCGGGCAGAGATACACATCGCAACAACAAACAATTATATAAAAAGCAAGTTAAATACTCCAGTAGAGCGTATAGTTAAAATCTCATACAAATTTTCAAATAAAAATTGTTGCAAGTACGTGTGCGAAATGAATTGATATATCAATCATACAGTCATCTACACACCACTATTATCTCCGTGAAACTAAATGTCAACCAATTCCGGCAAGAAAAATGTGAATGACAATCACGTGGTGGGTCTATAGTCTCTAATGTTTTTGGAGCGATCGGTGTTTGGTCGCTTTTTAAAGCAAGCTGGCCTTATTGTGAGTATATTTGAAGGTGCTACCACGCAGGACTTTTCGGCCAAATTATGTGAATTGATTTTTGTAAAACAGACGGCTGTTGATCTGATTCCATGCTATCGGAACGATTGGACAATCAGAGTACTATCTGCTCCTCCAAAATTTTCACAAGTAACGGAATATGAACTCGCAACCGTAGTGAAGAACGCGACACTCAAGAGAATCGAAAAAATCCATCAGTACCGTCGTGCTTTATTTCTAACATGTTTATAGTGTGGGTTCGAATCACGTTCTTCATTACTTCGCACAACGCTATAGTATGGCATATATCGTTTATAGTTCGCGGCCGCCCTGATTATTTTGGAGTTTTCTTTCGCTTTGTCACAGGAGTTTTCTTTCGCTTCAGTTCCTAACTTTTCAAGTGAATTAAGGTTTCGCTCAATTTTACTCTATTTCACTGAATAATTTTCTCTCACGAAAAGTGAATTTTTAAGGTCAACACAGCCACCTGAGGTGCTAGCAGATTGGTGTTGTTTTTGAAAAGTTACGAATTGTAGCGCTTGGAAATATATGCATGCTAAGTATTTCCTTCGGAGATCTGATTGATCCGATATCTTCCAAGCTTAGAAGCATATTCAAGGATTGTTCTCAATCATCAAAAACAATAAAAAAAAGCATTTTATTCCAATCAAATTACCACTTCTGAAGACAAGGTGATTAACCTTACATGATTATATGTATATGTATATACAAGACGAAAAACGAGCGATAGAGAAACCTTTCTGAGTCTCATTTAAATATTTTGTTTAGTCGCCCTCAGAGACATGACCTTAGCTTTTCCCAACGACTGTTTCCCTCAGTTTCTATGTGAGATACCTTTACACAAAAATACCTACTCTACGATCCATAACGTATTCACTTGGAGCCATTCGCTATTCGTCAGCGATTTGACACAATAGCAGGGATTAAATATTAATTGCACCTTAGCATGTTGTAAGGACGTAAGGGCAAAAAATTCATCCTTGCGATCATATTCATCGCTAGAACTGCAACAATTGTATCAAAGGATGTGTTATGTTAATTTGAAATCGTGTTGCTTCCTTGCCATCCCAATTCCCCCATTTCCGTGTTTTTTTGCTGTGATTACCGGCCGTGCTATTATTTTCCCTCGACGTTAAGTGGCGCAACAAGTTATCCCCTGCAGTAAAACTTAATCCCAATGCCATTTTCTTTTTCACTTAAACACACAAAACAATGGTGAATAGGGAAAAGAATCACAAAAAAGGATAACAATGCGGGTGAAGAATTCGAGGTGCCTTCAGCCGTGACCAACAAATTAAAGGATATCGACTGAGAATATTTCCAGCAGTACCTACAGTTAGTCAGTTGTTCATTTAATATCCGTTTTAATAATCCTTAAAAGGACCAACAGAAGGGTACTACCATTTCCATTTATCAGTACAAGTGCGGTTCCAGGACCCCCATTCTCTGTCCCACTCTGGCAATTACCTGTTATCACGAGAGGTCCAGTAAAAAAGGCTTTTCACAGCCATAGAACACCGAATATCGGAAGAACAATATACGGGATGTGACGGCTTGGTCAGTTGAAGTTGATGATGAAAAAAAGGACCTGGGCTCTGATGCTTTGTTTTACGGTTAAAGATAAAAATCCAGACAGACGACTGCCAGACAGGCGGGCTCAGAAAATTATTTAAAGATGATCTAATGGCTACAAAAAGGATAATCGCCATCGACTCTCATCTGTGTGCTCTCGCCGATGTGTCCTTCTGTTATGATTATTTCGTCCTTTTTTTATTACTTCTGCTTCTTTTTCTTCCTCCTTTTCTCCTCATCAGATGATTACAATTATTTTCATTTTTAAGTGGATCATGTTGATGCCAAGGGACGCGTTGGGATGAGGGTCAACGATATCCTTGCAAATTAAAGTTTGGCAATTTTTGAGAGTACTTCTGATGCGTTTTTTACTTGACGTTCTTGTTTTTCACTTCTCTTTTAATTGTATTCGAGTGGTTTTATGAACGCGAACAAAGTTTTTAATATGCGAATCCTTTTAAAAGGTTTAAAATACTCAAAACAGTCGACAGGAATTTAACGAGAGTGAAAGATTTTGTGAGCAGCACAATTTGTAAAGCGATGAAGTAGTGTGCACGACAAAAATTAGTAATCATCTAAAACTCGCTGGTATTATGGTGCCAGGGCAATTGAATTGACATTGTGGTTAGTTAGCGATGATTAATTGTTGGGCTGGTCATTGGGTTCCTTATGTAATCATCACCACCATCGGCACTACAACCGGGATCCGGCCTTGGCCTTATTTAACTTTTAAATTTTCCATAATAGCCTTGCGCCAAACCTTATGTAATACCTCACTCAATAGGTTTCCGGTCTAATACAAAGGTGACACTATTGTTGACAGGCTCGTGTGATTTCTGGATAGTACCAACGTCGAAATGATACGTGTCAAAATTTCATGACAATTTGACGTTTAGTTCTCAAACAACAGTGGGTTAGTGAAAGAATTTTTGCTATTTTGAAAACAATGGATAAAACACTATTTTTTGATGGAAGAAAATTGTGTTCAAGCCAAATAGTGATTTGATAAGCTATATGGGGTCTCTGCGTCAAGCAAGTCAACCATTATTGACTGGTATGGTGAAAAATACCGATACAGACCTGAAGGTTCTGGTCGCCAAAAAAAGGCAGTTGTTTCGGAAAACATTAAGAAAGTCCACAAAATGATTTTGGACGGTCGTAAACTGAAGTTGCGTCAAATATTTGATACATTAAAGATATCGGAAAGTAGTGAGTTTATAATGTTACACGAAAATTTGGAAATACGTGAGTTGCCTTAGAAGTGGGTGTTGCGTTCGCTCATACCGGACGAAGAATAACAACGCGTCGATGATGCAGCGCGTTCTTTGGAACCGTTCAAACGGGATAAAAAGGATTTTGTGCGTGGGTTTGTGACAATATCTGAAACATGGATCCATTACCGCACACCTCAATCAAAAAGACCACTAGTTGAGCGCACAGCAGCCAGTGAGAGTTGTCCAAAGCGACCAAAAACTCAAAAGGAAGTTGGTAAGGTTATGGTAACCGTATTTTGGGACGCGCATGGTATTTTGTTCGTCGACAGCCTTAAGATAGGTAAAAGTATCAATACCTGATATTACATGGCATTTTGGATCCCGTATTCTCCAGATCGGATCCCCAGCGACTACTGGCTTTTTCAAGACCTTAAAAAATGCTCAAGGGAAAGAAATTTGGCTCGAATGAAGGAGTGATTGCCAAAACTGAGGTTCATTTTGTGAGCAAGGACAAATTGTATCATTTTTGAAGGCAATTAAAAAAACAGTGTTTGCCTTAGTGAGAGTGATGTGTTACAGAGTGTTTTCTATGTTCCAGGTGGTTATTTTTTTTTACCGCCATTTTAGTTTGGATGACATTCATCAGTTGGTATACAACGGGTGTAAAGAGTAGTAATAAGCTCTCTCACCGACGTCATATCAGATGAAAAGTTTTGGAGAAGATTATATATGGGTTATATATGATTCCTCACTACAGCTGAAGACAATGGAGGCGGTATCGGTTCATCATATGGCTTCAGGAAGTCGCGATCGACCATCGACGCCATCGAGAATGTGATCGTTATGGCAGCCGAAGTAATAAAGGATAAAAGTGGAAAAGACGAACAAAGAAATACTGTACGGTGGTATCATTGGATAAACTAAAAGACCTGTGCAAAGGGCTAAATATCAAGACCAACTAACGAATAGATTTAGCTTCCTAGAGAATGGGAGTAGGGAGGAAGAGGAAACCGATAATGTGGACACTAAATGGGCATCGGTCAGAGACACAATCAAACAAATAGCCCAAAATTATTAGGATTGAAGAAAGCAATTAAGTCCAAACCTTGGTTTGACGATAAGTGCAGGGGGAAGTTCGAACAATGTAAACGCCTTAGAGTGATCCACTTAGATATTAAAGTCAACGCAGAAAGATACGCGACGACTCGGAAAGAGACAACGAGACTTTTCAAACGAAAAATATGCGAATGGGAGAAGACTTGGATCGAAAAAATCCTAGAAAATGCCAGAGCAAAGAACATCAGAGGTATGTATGCCGGCATAAATTCAATTAGAAATGTCTACCGAAGGAGAGCTAAAATAATTCGAGACGCAAACGGCTGTCTGGTCACAGAAACAAACAAAATCCTCACAAGATGGAAGCAGTACTTTGAAAACCTGCTCAATGTGCGCACCCATCAACCACAAATAAACGCACCAGACGTATATACGGCCGAGCCCCAGATCCAAGAGCCCTCTTTCAACCAAATTATACACGCAATAAATCGACAACAAGGCTCCCGGAGTCGATTGCATACCGCCAGAGCTTATGGAACATGGAGGAGAGGCAACCGCTCGAAAGATCCACTAGCTCATCAAAACAATATGGGATAAGAAAGTCACTCCGGAAGAATGGAAAACCTCAATCGTCGGCCCCATTTTCAAAAAAGGCGGAAACTACAGGGGAATATCACTGCTCCCAACCACATACAAAATACTAGCAAATATCATACTGGCGAGAATCACACCTTACGCAGAATAAATACTGGGGAATTATCAGTTGCGGATTCCGTAGGAACCGGTCAACGTGCGACCAAATGTTCACAGTAAGGCAATTGCTGGAAAAGAAGTGGGAATACGGAGAGACGGTTCACCAACTTTTCTTTGACTTCAAAAAAGCCTACGACTCAGTCGCAAGACAAAGACTCTACCATATTGTAGTTGAGCTGGGAATCCTGAGAAAATTTGCATGAACGAAAACATACGGCGAGTTAGAATATGAAACCACCTCTCAGAACAATTTGAAATCCGCGACGGACTAAAACAGGGGGATGGCCTCTTACCGTGTCTTTTTAACTTTGGGCTGGAGTATGACATCAGAAAGGTACAAGACGACAGCGTGGCAACGTCATCACTGAATGGGCTCACACAAGTGCTCGCATATGTGGATCACATCGCCATAATCTAGAAACTGTAAGTAAAAACAGTGAACTCGTCATGACGAAGAGGCAGGACAAGCATGGAAGGATAGTGCACAGAACAGGGAACGATGCCGCAGCCGAGTCGGTTAGGTCATGAACTTCCGGGTTCCTATAGGCCAATAAATAGTAAATAGGTAACGACAGAAGAGGTGGGCCTAGAAATATATGAAGACAAAACAAAATATATGATTACGACGAGAGCAGGGGGACCTCAGGGAACACACATAAACGTCAGGGGCAAGATATTTGACAAAGTTAAAGGGTTTAAACATGTGGGAACAATACTGACAGACTGCATTCTGACAACGCTAGTTGGCACGCAGTCAATAAACTACTGAAATCCAATATAAAGCTCCGTGTTTATAGAACCATAATCATGCCCATTGTTCTGGATGCGAAACATGGGCTCTTACAAAACGGGAAGTAAACAAATTCCGCGTATTCGAGAATATGATTCTAAGGAGTATTTTTGGCCGTAAGTATGACGAAGAGGCAGGAAAAGCATGGAAGGAGAGTGCACAGGACAAGGAACGATGGCACAGCCGAGTCGGTAAGGTCATGAACTTCCGGGTTCCTATAGGCCAATAAATAATAAATAGGTACCATTGGACATCAAAACCGCCTTTATTTCGGCCAAATAGTTGTCCGTCAGAAGAACCCTTTGTCGAATTGGCACTCCGCCCTACTTCCTAAAATTCGCCATAAGGTACCTCACCAATAGAAAGCTGATGGACGATACGGATGAGGGTAGAGAAATCTATGGTTGTCTCGGCAGAAGTTCCTCAAGTGTCAGTACTTGGTCCGCTCCAGTGGAATATTATGTACGATCATCATCATCATCGGCACTACAACCGGGAACCGGTCTTGGCCTTATTTAGCAAGTCCTGAGGCTTGTTAAATTTTCCATAATGATTTGTTTTTTCCGGGCAAGGTCATTAGTCTTTGGCCAGAGCCTCCCCGACGGGGAATCGAACCCCGGTCTCCCGCGTGACAGGCGGGTATACTAATAACTTATATCGAGGAGCTTATTATGTACGATGGAGTTTTACAAATAAAACTACCACAAGGGGTGAAAATAAATGGTGTCGCAGATGACCTTTCGATTGTAGCACTTGCTATACATAAAAACGAGGTAGAGGCGGCTACTAATAACGTAATTCGACTAATTAAAGGCTGGATGCAATCCGTCGGACTAGAACTAACCGAGCACAAAAAGGAAACACTAATTGAAAGCGTGTGGGATGTGCTATATTCCAGATCAGAAATCAGAACACACAATCAAAGGAAGCTGTTAAGTACTTAGGAGTCATTTCACGTAGAGTGGACTAGGCATAGAGCATGAATGGGTAATGAAAGAATTGTCCGTAGAATTTTTGACGGAAGACCAACTGGGAAAAAAAAACCGACGAGGAGTCGCAACGGAGTTGGGTGGATAATGTAAAATGTGACCTTGGAGAAATTGGATCAGGCGGCGAAACGTGCAGGGAAAATGCACAGTTGGCCCAGCCGACTTGGTAAGATCATGAACTTTCGGGTTCCTACAGAGCAGTGAGTAGTAGAAGTAGTAGAAGTAGAGTATGTGAGTAAGAAAACCGCGTTCAGGCAGCCCTATCCGGTTTATTACCAAGCATCGGTAGATCAGGATATAGCAAGGGGATTATCCTGTCAAGGATGGGCAGAAGTTCTACAAATAAACCAACAGAAAAGAATGCTGAGAGCATCACATACAGGCTTTGTGTATAAAGGGGTTATGCCACTGTAGAGACCCGAAAACCGACCACTTCTCTAGCTTTTTTTTGTATGGGATGTACTATTAATAAAGCGAAGTTTACACATGCTTGTATATGTATTAAGGTGTTTTTGTTTTTTCAAAAAAAAACACTGAATGGCGGCGCACGACCGTGGAAAAAAAAACGTGTTTTTAAAAAAGTTGCTCCGGGGGTTGCAAAATATCTTGAACAGTTTTGATCCCGCAAAAATAAAAAATTGTTCTTAAGCCACATGAGAATGTCTAGTGTATGCCGTACGAAATTTTAAAAATATTGATTTTTGAAAAAATGGCAAGCTTTTGAAAAAAAAAATCGATTTTTCGACCTTTGTTTATTAATAAGTTTTATAACTTTTAATATTTGGCAAAACTCTGCGGAATCTAGTTATGAAGCTACAGTTAAGGGTTGAACTCAATCGGATAAAAATTGAGAGACATATCTTGGAAGGCAATTTGAAAATCATAGTTTTGAGATAATTGCGTTTAAAGTTTTAAGTTCTGTTTCATTTTGTACGAGGGTAGGGTGAAAAGTTTGCGGCCCGACCTACAGAAGGCGCCAGCAGTATTAATTTTTGGCTTGTATTCTATAGTACTATGTACTATATCATTAGCTTGTATATAAATATTCAGGTCGATTGCTTTGTTAGTATACATTTGAGAGGTCAGCTTCACCCCACCCTCGTACGTCATAGGTTGTGACTATGTTTAATAAAATGGTTTAAATGAACGAATAATTTTTTTTTATGGTATAACACAATTTTTTTACATTTTTGAATAGCATCAATTAAGCCAATAAAACAAAATTGATTCTTTGAAAAAATTACAGTGGCATAACCACTTAAGGACTATGTGCGATTTCAGGACGTTCTCCGACAAAATAGCATTTGCTATACCCGGATTACTCCCCATAGAAATCCCAGTTGAAGAGATGCGACAGATCTATAAAAGAAAAGCTACAAGAAATGAAATGTCGGATGGAATGGTGACGATAAAGCTAGGAGAAGCAGACACTTCTGTTGCTTTATGGCAGGCCAGATGGAATAGAAGCTTAAACGGCAGATTGACCTTTAAACTCATTTGTAGAAGTTCAAATAAACTCTTACAAGGAACTGTGACAATGGATTTCGAAAATACTTCAACCGTTTTGGACACGACAGTTCACAACCTCCCGGGGCAAGGCACCTCGGCGATTATATGATGCGGTCAAAGGAATGTTGGACCAAAATCTTTACTCTAGAAATCGTAGTTCAGAATGATCTGCACGAACTTGAAAAAACAAGACGAGAAGTCACAAAAGGTATTACTAAAGTACTTACCAGCCCCGCGATGGAAAACCCAAAGTCAGTCCAGCGGGGTGAGTGGTAGGAGGTGCAAGGGGTTGTTTAAGTACGTAAACGCTGTACAACTCTGTTAATCCTGCATGACAAAGGCTGGGGTCTGTCGGGGTGAGGAAGTGTGTGCGCCAAGACACGGGCACCTGGTTCACTTCCTTCCCACCTTTCTATTTCCCGCACCAATAAAATCATCTGTGTCACCGCGTTCTTTGGAACCGAATAAGATTAACTGTTTCTAGAATCGTAGAAAAGTGTGTCTCTACAAATACCGCTTTTCCTTGTCCCTCCACCTTCTGCTGACAACGTTAATACGAGTGAAAGGGAACAATGAGCGCAGATGCGTCGTCCACGAACAATGGACTACGACGATACACCACCGACGAAGGAAAGGAGGAATAACACATGCCGGGTAATCGAATATAGGTTTTCTTTTATTTTTGTTTAACACATGTAGTTCTTAATGGTTCCGTTCATTTAACTTAACACAAATACTTTGGTTTTAATGATTACTTTAATTAGATTAACGCGCGTAGTCTTTTTAATTTTCGTACGGCAACTGATGCACTCAGGCGACATCCACTGACCCCTTTCGCAGATTATATTCGACTTTTTAGGTCCGGCCCCGGTGGCGATTGAATCTCGACTGACTAATTATTGGAAGGAAAAAGTGCATCGCGTCGTGGCAGTGGAGTCATAGCTAAAATAAACTCACTGCCATATACGAGGAATTGTGAGAGGAGTTGCTATGCTTGTATAGGAATTCAGTTCCAGCGACTCCTCGCCGTATAAGCTGAGTTGGATTCGTTGGTTGTGTATACCGGGAAATTGGCATAGCCAAGTATGATCAAGGGCCTTGATCGTTGTGATTGTTTCGTGGAAAATTAGCTGTCGTTTGGTTGCGGACGAGAAGTATGATTTAAGGAGGAAATGAACCGAAGTGGTTTTCGGGGGAAATTGGAATTGCTTGGGTGCAAGCAAGGAATATCGTTTAGATAAGATATTAATGGAAGTAATTTCGGGGAAATATACGCGGCTCGGTATAGTTGGTGGCGATGGTTAATGTTCCGTTGTAGGTTTGAATATGCGTTTTATTACAACGTACGAATTTCGAGGAAATTAAGATTGCTTGGTCGCAAGGAGGGAATATGAATTAAGTAAAGAATTGATCGAAGCAATTTCGGGAATAATTATATGTGGGGTGATGTAATTGGGGGAGATGATTTAGAATGTATTATATTGAATTGTATTCTGTTGGGAGTTTTGGGAAATGCCTTTCATTGCAGATTGGGAGATGGATTCTTGCGAGTTCGGGATGGATGTGCTTGCAGATTGGGATTTGTTTTTGCATGTTTTGAATTGGGTTACCGGTTAGGGTAGGGTGACGCGCTATTAGCGGTCAAGATTGGTTGGCATTGTGGGTTGGTTCTCCATGTGGTATAGAGAACCTCCACAGGTCCGCGGTATCTTTAGAAGATTACACATAATTTTGCGCAACCATAAAAACAGGTGTAAGGAGTAGTTGATAACAATTTATAATAAAGCAGATAATGTCGCAACGATGTGTTGAAATTAATAAAACATTATATTTAAATGATTGTTCCTTTGTGAAAGTAATTGCGCAATTCGACTTGCCTGGATCCGTTCATAAACAGAACTGACGTTATCGAAAATCCTCCATTAATACACCAAAGGCCACTACATGCATACATACTAGACTCTGCCTGGTGTGCCATTTGACCAGTGGCATCATCGAGTCTATTTCTTGGAGCACGTTAGAGGCAATGCTGTAACAGTTATTGGGAGATGTTGGAAAATTTTCTTGTGTTTGGATTACATTAGTTAGGCCTATAGACCATTGGGTTGTTACGAAAAAAACGTGGCGAGTGATTTTTCCTGGCTGAATAATGACAAAAAGTGATGATGTCGGGTACTCCCCACGAAACACTGATTTGACTCCTCCTAATTTCTTTTTATACGGGTGCTTGAGGGAAAAGATATATACAAACAAATCACCAGTGACAATATTGAAAACGAAATAACACCAGAGGTCTGAGAAATAGTTGCGAAAATTGTGTTTAGAAGATGTTAAGGAAGACATATTCCGCCAGTAAATTAGAAATCGTATTCCATTTAAGACTAAAAAGAAAAAAAAACTCATCGAGCTGGTATATAAAAAGCATCTTGTATATAGTTCCCCTGAGGGAAAGATATTGCCCAAGGGCGGTGGCAGGTTTGCTACTTTTAGTGTTGTTGCAAGAACTTGAAATTTCACGAGGTTGTAGCCCTACATATAGTAGGTTGTGATACCGTTGGTTTGTGTTTCAAGTATCTTTTTCAAACATATGATAATTGTACTTCATAGAATACTGAATCCAAATGAATATTAAGCCCGTTGTTGTTGAACGTCGAGTAGAGTTTCAAGCTGAGGTTGAGTAAATATTCAACCTACTTGAGTGTTGGTGTTAATTGAACTTATTGAAAATCCATTATTATTGAATGTTGGAAATCGGCAAATGGGAAAATTGTTTTTTTTTTTGGTCTGCTAGTTCTAAATGGTGTTGCCGCTTTTTATTTTATTGAACTTCTAATATAGTTTTTAATAAGAAAATAATCTTATTCCTTTCGTGCGTTGGAACTCCATCCTTTGGTGCATCTGTCGGTTTTGAGGCAGTCTCCTATGTAATTGTGGTTGAGGAACGAAGCAGTGTGCCATCCCCTTGTATCAAATGTCAATTGTTAAACTGACAAGAAAAGTTCCAGCAAATCTTTCAGAGCCAAAGTCATACTGGATTTATCTTGTTCTCATCTCGATGAGCTCGATGTTTGAATCACATTCTGATGTTTGAATTAGCAGAATCGGGTACAATCCATTAAGATCAATATCTAATTAAATATTGTCCATCGAATTTAATTGTGTTATTATTCGTCATTATTGGTTCACGGTTATTCATTGTATACGCCAGCTTATTATATGTATTTATATCCGCTTAATTGCCGCACTGCCTCGAGGAGCTATACCACACCTTCATTTAGGCTGCCTGGGTTTTATATTTGGATAATTAAACAAAAAAAGTTCTCGCTAACTATTTTGCAGTTGTTTGATTAGTGTCTTCTAGTAAAGTCAATTCCATATTATCCCCCGATCCTGAGCAGCACATTTCATCTAATTAATTACGGAATTGGTTAAGAACACTTCGCATCTATCTTTTGGCTGTTCGATTTATGTGCAGGCATTTCAGACGTACTTAGGTGCAATTAACTGCCGGAGATTGACCACAATTAACTACTTCGTGCCTAGCGCCACTTTGTTGATTCCTTGATGAGATCTCAATTTCCCGCAAAAAAATCCCTCGCCGGACATAAGACTCCTCCTCTACCTCAGAACATAGACGCTTGACCGCCATCGAAATGCTTCGTATCCCGATGCCAATCAACCACAACTCATAAGAGGGACATATCCCCCTAACACTACACCAACAAATGTTCGCAATAGCACTTTGTTGGGAGGATTGTGTATTTTCTAGTGTTTCTGCACTCGCCGTGCGCACTCAACCTGAACCCGTACTCTTATTCGTACACCCAGCTATAGATGGGTAAACAGCCAGGTACATGCTTGTACCTATCCACGATAGTTATTCGTAAATATGGTCGCGAATGTACGACTGTGCACAACTCGAAAACTAAGGCGGTCTCTCGTGTGCTTTCAAGCGGATATTCCTTTGTGTGTGAATGTGTTCTGCACTCTTCATCGATTAACGATAATTTTATTTATGCCAACACACCCCCAAAATTTTAATCGACTACACGCTGCACTACCTACGAATGCACAACCCGCAGATGGGGTCGCATTAAATTGCGTTTGCGTGTGCGAGGGCGATAATCGAGCCATTTTGAAAGCAACTCACCAGTAGTTGAATAGCATGTTTTTCTATTCTTTCCACTCTTCCCTGATTTCTAATCACCCAGCAAATCTACTTGAACTTAAAAGGAAGCCAAAAATGGAAGACTGAATAGAAAGACTAGATTAGACTGACCTTGGAAGTGTGCGTCCGGAGACTGGATTCAGTTGCGAAGCCCTTGCCGCAGATGTTGCAATGGAATGGACGGTTCTTGGCGCGTTCCACCTGAGCGTCGTGGTTTCTTAAATGCTGTTGCAGGTTTGACAGTTGGATAAATGCTCGTCCACAGTCGGGTAAATGGCACTTGTAAGGTCGTTCACCTGAAATAAACATATTATAGCATAATAATTAATCACAATTACTTGTATTTTTAAATAAATAAAGTATTGCGTGCCAGTCAAGAAGTAAGGCGGGTGGATATGTAGGACATGACAATGATGACCATACGGTACGCCGCTACCAAATCAGGGTAGTTCCGTAGGTGTAACTGAGTAGGGGTTTCTCGATAAGGAGGGGACGGGATATTGTTTTTCTAGATATAGCCCCAAGTATAACGAATGCGGAAAAAGTGTCCTCAGATGGATAGATGAGTTAAAATCGAAAACAAGCAATGGCTCTACAATCTATGAGCGCCAGTTATTGACGTTAACCAGATGTTTCCCAATTCGGAATCCGATACAAAAATAGTCAGTCGAATATCCCCCAATTTATACACTATCTCGTTTTGCAAAGTGGTTGATGTGAGTAGATATAGAACAGTAGTCCAAATTTCTAAAAGATGCAGTCGCTCGTATAGGATGACAGAAACATATCATCATCATCATCAGCACTACAACCGGAATCCGGTCTTGGCTTTATTTAACAAGTCTGAGACTTGTTAAATTTTCCATAATAATTTGTTTTTCCGGGCAAGGTTATTAGCCTTGCGCCAAGAAACATATAGCGTTGGAAAATCGAACCCATGAAGAAACTTGTGAGAAGGGAAGCACTAACTCATCAAACAAACGCCCTAATGTAAGAGATTAACTATAATTCTCTACTACTATTTACTGGTGTGAAATTAGTATTATTTTTCGTTTTTTTCTTTTAGTGCTATTCTTCTCTATAGTTTGTGTATTTCTGTGTATCTGGTGAAAACTCCACAAGCGATTACGCGGAGACGAGTTGTTTATCATTTAGTTTCTTATTAATAATGTTGTTCCCTCTGAAATAGCCCCCATCTCCCGGATTTCCGGATCGGGGTTTGGTTTACTCCTGGAATTCTTTATTTCAGTGGGTATCATTATGTTGTTTCCTGATAATAGTACGCGCCATTCACAAGCGCCTGAATCGTAGTTGAAAACTTCTACAGCTTAATGGGATGGTATTTCAACCGGTGAACAACCGGGGCATTTGTTGATGACGCTGGGAACAGCTTGCATGGGAGATTAGTTCCAATCAACCCGACCGCGAGGGGTTTCCTGAAGTTGTTCCCATTTGTGTTTCTGGTGACATTCCGGCACTGAACGACTTGGATGTGAGGGCGTACGGATGGGCTCAGGTGGGTCGGACTGTTGGTCCGGGTCTGGTAAACTGAATGGTTGATTCGCGTTTGTTCTCCGGGCTTTTCGTTGGATCGGCGCTTTTCGTGCACTTGGAGTGCTGTGGGTTAGAGTTTGGTGCCATACTTGTTTTCTTCTCTTGGGCACTAAGTCTGGGTCTACGTTGGCGGTCAACGTGACCGTACCGGTTTGTGGGTGCGAACGTGATTGTGTATTTTTGGTATTTAATTCCCGGGTTCTCTTGCAGGCGGTATGCTCCCACTTCAAACTGTGATGGCATGCTGTCCACATGTGTCCTCCCCGGCCACAAAATTAGCGAACAACTTCTTAGGCTGTATATTCTGTGCCTTGACGCAGACCTTGTTTGATGGGCTGTGGATATCTGGGTAGAGGTCCCTGGTATGTCTTTTCCTGGGAGTGCAGTGCATTTGTCTGTAGTCGCCCATTTCCTGGTGACCGAGAGCGGTTTATTTGATGTTGAGGCCAGTGTACGACAATACCGAATTGTCGTGTACATATCGAAGACAGTTGTTGCAGAAGGGTACATTCCTTCTCTTAAGGCACTCGTCACAGCAACGACCTCTTTTCTGACTGAAACTGAAAGTAATACGTACACTTTGTCGGACAAAGGGGTGAGTCTTGCCGAAATGTATCAAATTCCTGGAATATTCGATCGTGTGCGCAATTGATACTTGAGGTGTTTGGTTTATGGTCTTGAGTAGAGTTTCGCAGGTTTCCTATTGCAGGTTGTGATCTTATTGGGTTATTTGTAGGATTAGTGCTGGAATTAGTTGTATGAAACGGGGTGTTCTGGGGCAGAAAAAGACGTTCAATATGCACGGTTCGCTAACTACCACTCGGCCCTTAATCATCTTTTACAACAATTTGGTCTAGCTGTGAGTACATTCTGAAGCCCTATTCGCAAGGCTTAGTTGGAGATTTCACAAAATTAATAAAAAATAGATTTTTTTTAAAGTCCATTACAAAATGTCGAGTAAAAGAAGTGGGTATACTAATACTATATACTAATTTAAAGAAGAGTAACTTTCTTTCAAGGTCCATTGCAAGATGCCTAGGACGATGTGTGAATATGTAGGTTTTCTTGTAAATCTAGTACCAATCTAGTGCCGCCTCAATGGCTGAGTTGGTAAGTAGGAGTCTAAAAACAAAAAATAGCACCTCAGGGCACTGAGTCAGTGCTATAGGTTCGCCTTTCCTGAGAAAACTGGGGGAGGGGGGCGAACATACAAGGCAAAGTCTCTGATTTCAACCCGGTGAAGGCCAGGAAGATCCTTGTCCCTGTTCAATCCAAGTTGACATGCAGTCTCCACGTGACAACCCTGGATAGCTACTTTGGCACTCGCCAAGTAGTGAACTAATGCACGCAGCGACATCCTGAGAAAAGTTGCCCCAAGGCTAATAACCTTGCCCGTAAAAACAAATTATTATGGATGTTGTATTCCAGAATACTACCCTTTATTAAATTTAACACTGAATCTCCTTACACATCCTTAAAAACTTCCCTTAACATATATTACATTCTCACTTAATACATACCATTCATAAACATTCACAATATTGCCAGTTACAGCACATTTAATAACATGCCCCTTTTCATAACTTGCCCCTTTTTATTTCAAAACAGAGCACTTTGATTTTCGTTCAAATTTTACTCAATTTAAAAGTCACAGAAACAAAAGGAATACTTTGTTAAAATTTGTTTTGTTCATGTTATAATTTCCAGTAAATTAGAACATAATGTTCTATAAGTAGAGAAAAAAATTCATTTGTAAAATCAGTTTTAGATTGGAAGTTAGAGAGAACAGTTTGAGTCATGAGTTTGAGATTAGAGTTTTAATAAGTTGAGTTTCAGTTAAGTTTTTGAGAGTTAAGTATTGAGGAAGTATTGTGGATTTGAGAGTTTAAAATAAATATATCGAAGAGACGGAATAATTTCTTTCTTTGATAATGGATTATCAATGGCAATAAATTGCTCAAACAAACGGAGCGAATAAACATTGCAACGCGAATTGATGAAAGAATATTTCATAAAGAAATAATAAAAGGTCCCCGCTCTTCCCTCATCCGAGGAAGCACGGCGCCGGACGTCAACATGGACAATTTAACAAGTCTCGGAGAGACCGGATACCGGTTGTAGTGCCGATGATGGTGATGATGAAGTAGGGTCCCAAAGCCCAGCGGCCCGGTGAAATACCACCCCATTAAGGTATAGGTTGCGTAAAATGGTCGGAAGAAATCCTTGAGCATCTTTCGGAGCTTGGCTGATAGACACGGTCGAGAAAATATCAGCTCAGGCCGCTGGGTCCATGCTATAGGTTCGCCTTTTCTGGGAGAAGTAAAATAAAAAAAAATAAAAAATAAAAACAGGTTCGCGTGTAAGAGAAATGGTGAAGCTATGGTCCGAAACTACTTCAATTATTTTTTTCTGGTTTTTTACACTAACACGCGTACAAAAAGGGATATTGGAGTACCATTTAATGTCAGTAACGAAGAGTACTTGTGGCGGCTTCAACCTATTGCCTTTAAAAATGTACTTGTGGCGTTTGCGACAATAGCGAAGAGGAAGCGATTCGAACCGACGGTTAGCATCTCTAAAAGATAGAACCAAAGTCTTAACATATCAGACCGCTTCCACGTGTACGAATGCGATCGTTATTCTGAAGCACACTCAATTGATGCGGAACTGCTGTGATATACGGCTCTGATGCTTTGATTGCTTGACTTCTCTTTCGGTGTTGTTTCTCTTTACTAGTAGTTGTGGTGGGTGTCTGTTAGGAATGGTAAAGCAATAGCAAAGCGTCTAGAATACCTGAGAAATTCAGGCGACATCGGATTTACTGTAATTGGCGAACGAGTCCGTCGGCTTCGGCCACTCATACTTCTCCACCTCAATAGCTGAGTTGGTAAGGAAGTTGTGTCAAGCGTATAATTGTACAAATGTAGGTTCAACTGACGACTCTTGCAGTTCGGCACAGGTAGACGCCGGTGAAATACCACCCAATTAAAATATAGGCTCCGTGAAATGGTCGGGAGAAATCGTTGACCAACTATCGGAGCTTGGACCCGGTCGAGAAAAAAAGTAGTAGTAGTAGTAGTATTAGCGCTATAGGTTCGTCTCTCTTGATAAAAGTTAAATAAAGGAAGTATACGAGTAAATACAGTTAGCTGTGTCTTGTGCTGGGTCGTGTTTTACATTACCCGTGACGTTGTAGTAGATTAAAGTCAAAGAGTTGTAGTAATTAGGTAAAAATAAAGGATTCAATTAAATCATTGTTTCAATTGCCCTTTTCTTAGTGTTGACGGATCACGTACCAAAACCGCCAAATATTTTTTACCCGACGGCTCATTGCAAGATACATGGTAAAAGACAATATTCCGCCCGAATTCCAACTTTAATCAGTTTAGCCAATGACTTCCTTATTGACCGACACTATAGGTTTCATAACAAGAGGAGTTTATGGCATACCTTATCGAAAATCGGACCAACTTCATCCAGTGATGTAGCGAAGGAGAGGTTTACCGCATGGGAGATATCTCAAAGTGTTCGACAGAATTTAGCTCTTAGACTGTGGGGATTCCAAAAGATATATACAATACAAACGCGTAACCGTAGTCAAGAACACAGCACCAAAGGAAAAATCAAAAAGAAATCATCAGAGTTGTACTAAAGCATTAACGTAGCAATCCACGGCCGTGGTTTAAGGTGTTGATACTTTGATTCTAATATTTTCATAGCGTAGGTTCAAATCACTACTTCGTGGCAAGACGCTATAAGCCATATTGTCCAAATTGATTTCTTAAGGATTACCGGTGTACTGATTTCAAAGACTGTCCACTACTCAATCCAGGTAGTTCTAGGTGGCATCAAATCTATCTCCGATCAAATTAGTGCTGTTCTTCCCCCGAGTTCGGGACTCTCACGCACTCAGTGTCTTAGTTTTATAAACGATCTCCTTAACTTATTCACTCGATTCACTCATTTGTGGTCATCAGCACGTTTCAGTTACTTGTATTCATTTGAATATGCTCGGCCAACCACTTTCAACGTCATTATCGAATAATAGGATATACTCAATTCATGAAATTGCGACCTCAACAAGATACACAACGGAGATTATCTAACCGAGTGGATTTCAATGATTTTAAAACACAGTAACCGAGTCTCTTGTCGTCAACAGAAGGTCCTAACGAAACTCCACTGTCGATGAATAGTAATGGCATCGTCGACGCCAACGTATAGAATTTCTTAAGAGATGCAGGAAAAACCCCATCTAATTTGGCCGCGATTGAAATCCTCCTAAAGTGGAAATCAACACCTATATTTGGTCAGGTGGATTCAAAACTACATCTCTATAGGATACAAAAATGAGCAATGAAACTCAAGAGGAGGCGTACATACATAGAACCGCCCTCGCAAAATCCGTGGCGATGGATTATCGATACAATACGTTTTTCTTATCCTTATAAAGGACTCTAACGCTGCGTTAGTGTTTAATTTGCACATGTAATACGCACGCACAGCGTCTAAATATCGTAGCTCCAAGTCACGACAAGAGAAGAGAACAAATTAGAAGGATAGAAATAAATTTGGTTCGGTTATCAACCATACGCAGATTTGATGCGACTGACGAGACCACTTAAAATTTGATTTGAAAACATTTCGTGTGCCGCTCACATTCGATGGTGACCTAGATCAGGAGTCTCGCATCATCACCCATCTTGTCATATGGACTTTGGTAACACAAAGGAGGCACACGTGTGGCTACCAGGAGACGACGTACTCCGGAAAAAGGGTTGCGGTCGACCAGTGGCCCAGGTATAAGCTAAAAAAATTGTAACACCTGGTTGAACAAAAACAGTTATGCACGTTTACACCATGTGCACCACCACGGTTCTACGCGGAAGTTGATACACAGTTATGTGTGACTTAGCGATGGGAAAAGGGAAACATTACGAAAAAAAATCCCCTTCTTCCTGATTCTGGGCCCGCGGGAATGGTCCCTTGGCAACACGTTGCGTTGCTTCAGTTTCCCGTCGTGTTTTGTTTTTTTTTTTAGATACATTTTGTTTTTATTTTATGCTGATTAAGATCTTGAGGACGCCACCAGCGGACACTGGCCTTTCGGGGTTTACGGGTATGTTATCCCTCCATCAAGCGCCGCTGCCTGACCCCAGTTGGTGTGTAGGTACTTGGTGGATTGCAATCGAAATAAGGAATCGCATTGAATGCAAATTGCAATTGCAAGGGAAGGATAATTCGTGTAACATTTGCAGATTGTAACTAAGCCAAGTTGTGGGCAAACGAACAAACGGCCGAACGGGTAAGTGGACAAATGGGGACGAATGGACGAATGGACGAATGGATGAATGAATGGACAGACATATGCACGCCTGCCACCGCCGCTGGCATATGCTTCAAATTATCTTATTGAAACCGTTGTAACATCTGGTGGTGTGGTGTAGCGGGTGTTCTTGTCGTCGTTTAGATGTTCCGCGTCCCCCCCTTCCGAATTTTTGATTCCCCCAAAATACGTTTGTCGCCACCGCCACTGCCATCGCGATAGACAAGTCGACTAAATCAAATCTCCTCGTGTACACCTAACTGTTTGTTTGTTGCGTGTTCGCTGCTATCTGACCAAATATCCCCCAGCGGGTAATTTTCCCAATTTATTACCCGACTACAGCAGCGGGAAAAAAAGGGTTCGAAAAAGGATCATGTCACATCGCACTGATGAGTGTAACTGACCGTCTAAAGTGTTGTAACTCGTAATTAATGTTTTTTGTTGTTAATGCTGTTGTTGTATTCGTTGCCACTCACGTTATTGCTGTCCACTTTCGTCTGAGAAGGGTTCCCACATCGATTCCGTTCACGATAATGATAATGACGGCGACGATAGCCCCGAACAGGTTCGTTTGTTGTTATTATTTCTTTTTTTTTACTTTTGTCGGCTCGTACTTTTTGTTCATTTTGGGGTTTCGTCCGTTCGTCCTTAAACGGTTTGGAACACTTAAGCGCGCAGATCACAATGCAATTTAATGGCAATTGAGTAACAAGTGGCGTGTTGCGGTATGCGGTATGCGGTGAACAATTGGTATCTTTGGTTCTCTCCCTTGTCTCTTCGTGGCTCCTTGTGGAATTCGTCGAGGATACATGCGTAGGGTTGCTTAGTGGTGACCAACAGATTAATCCTTCTTATGGCTGATAATTTTTTCTCTTCTGGTTGTGTTACTGTTGTTTTCTTTATGTCGTTTGTGCCATGTACAAACCATTTGGGGGCATCCAGATGGCCGTTTGGTTTGCAAAGGATTTAATTAGCTAGTCGGCAATTTTTTCTTTGCGGCCAGTAAAAGGTCTTTTAGGATCAATTCGCAACTTGGATTGGGAATTTAAGAAAAGGTCCTGTATTTAGGATGTGATTTAAGGGGCAACATAATGTCATGTAATTAGGTCGTTGGGGCCGCAGGATTTTTTCAGTTGACAGATGACTCTATGATGCAGACTCCATTCATGGAAGTAATGTGCGGTTTTTCGAGACTAGGTATATAAAGAGCTTCTGTCATTCGAAATATGAGTTTTTCCGAGTATTTTTTGTGTAACACTCTTTAAGCTTCTGGTGTGGTTCTGGAACGGCACAGCAAAAGGAATACGTCGAATATGTGGCGAGGTTTCCGTGAATCAGTAAGGATTCTGAATCTGAAGTCTGATTAAACTTCGCTTATTTTGCAAGGACGAGGTTCAGCAGATTTAGGAAAAACTACACCAAAAGAAGTCATAGTTAAGACATGCATGTGCTCTTTATTGATCCCCAAAGAGTACAAAATGTTTGGGTCTTTATCAAATAATACGCGCGAATAAAAAAGATTTTGTTCTCACTTAAATGTCCATGCACATTACCGAATGAACAAGATGAAGAGGAAAGCGAACAGAACTATCGACGCACATTGAATCCTTGAGGATTGAAAACGCTGAGGAAGATGTGACCAGAAGGGGCGGTCCATATTCATGTGGCACGACTGAAAAACAGTTTCATGCATTTATTTATCCATTAAAATGTAACTTTTAACTGTGTTGACCGATCGCGGGGAAATACTCGTTGCTATTCGTTAGATTTTACATATACTTTGTTCCTTTATAATTGAATGTGTATATTATATTACATTTTTAACAATATAAGCTTTACCGCATCCTCACCCTAATACACTAAAGAACTCTGCTCCATAGTAAATCCAAAAAAAAGTTGTTATATCTATTTTTCATCTACATGTGAGCTTAACTCTATTACGAATCGTAATCGCGTTTTCTCATCCTACCAAGCTTTTTGCAAATGCAAAGAAGATTCGTCGATAAGCCCGTGGCGATTCCAACAGATACACACGTGTTGTATTCCAGAATACTACCCTTATTCGCTTTAACACTAACTCATGTCCTTTCAAACACAACCCTTAAAAACACAACCCTTAAAACTACATCCTCACATATCCTACATTCTCAGTTAATACAATTCATAAATAAACAGACACAATATTCTATATCCAGTCACTTACAGCACATTTCATAAATAAACAGACACTATATTCTATATCCAGTCACTTACAGCACATTTCATAAATATGCCCCTTTTCATAACAAGCACATTTTTCATTTCAAAACATGGCCACTTTGATTTTCGTTCAAAGTTTATTCAAAATTCTAAGTCACAGAGACTTCTAGATTGTTTTGTTCAGTTTATACGCCACAGTCAGTTAGAACAAAATGTTCTATATAAACAAGTAAATTTATATGAAAAAAAGTAGAAAGAAGAGAGCTCAGCTTGAGATAGCTGAGTTCGATAAAATAAAATAAAAATAAAACAAAATAAAATATAAAAATAAATAAGAACTATAATTGTTTTAATAATAAAAGAAAAGATTATAATAACCTCCACGCTCTTCCCTCGAGAGAGGAAGCACGGCGTTGGAGCCGTAACACTGGTGGCAGCGGTGGGATCCACGAAGACTGGTGGACTCCCGACTAGTGGACTCCTCGAAGGAAGACCAATCCTCGAAGGAAGCCCGATCCACGAAGACTGGTGGACTCCCCGAAGGACGACTCTATCCTCGAAGGAAGACCAATCCTCGAAGGAAGACCGATCCACGAAGACTGGTGGACTCCCCGAAGGACGACTCTATCCTCGAAGGAAGACTAATTCTCGAAGGAAGACCAATCCCCGAAGGACGACTTAATCCTCGAAGGAAGACCAATCCCCGAAGGACGACTTACTCCTCGAAGGAAGACTTAATCCTCGAAGGAAGACCAATCCCCGAAGGACGACTTAATCCTCGAAGGACGACTAAATTCTCGAAGGAAGACCAATCCCCGAAGGACGACTTAATCCTCGAAGGAGGAATCGATCCCAGAGGAAGATTAGTGCAAGATAAAACCCTAAAGAAGGAAGGAAGGTCTGCCGATGAGTTTCAGAGGAAATCTAAATTAACCTTAGTGGCAGCAGAGAAAAAAAAAACACAAGAAGACAACACAAGAAAAAAAAAAAGGAGAACAAAACATCAATCAACATATATTAGTAGTAAGAATCGTTAGCGAAATATCAATTTTTCTGTTCATTTTTCCGTAGGAATATTTTTACCTTGGAACTTTTAACTTTTCCTTTTTACTAACAATTTTGTCCGATAGAAATTATTTCGAATATTCTCTTTCCAGTATTTCGACGACATTTCCGTTTTGTCTTTTTCGCCGAATTTTCTTTCTCTACAGCTTTGAAACCGAATTAAGTTTCTTTTTCATATATATTGAATAACTAAAAGAAAGGCCATTTTTATATACCGTATTTTTAAGAAGTGATTTTGCCATACATTGATTTCAGAGTTTTCAAGATTACGAGTCCGTATTACACGAGACAGGCGGCCAGGCAGGGGGAAGAACAAATCCACTCTCTACAAATACACCATAACCCCCCTGAAATGGCTCTTTCTGTCGGAATTTCTGATGTTTTCAGAATCGTCCCTACCTTTGACGGAAAACCCTGCGACCTAGATAAATTTATTTCCGGGGGAGACGTTTTATTTAGATCTATAAAAAGGGCAGACCCGGAGATATATGAAACATTTTTGGAGCTAGTCAAAAATAGACTAGAGGGTCCTGCCTATGATCTAATTAGGTATAGCACAATTGCTAAATGGGAGGATTTAAAGGATAAACTTGAATCAGAATATAAAGAGGAGCAATCTCGGTCAACGGCACACAATGAGTTGATATCCCTGAAACAAAACTTCAGAGAAACCGTTCGGGAATACGGAGATAGAGTTGCGAATGCTCTGAGGACGCTGAACTCTGCTACGTGTGAAATAACAGCAGACGCGGTGGTTAGAGAATTCTTGATAGAAGAAAACTCAAAATTGGCAGTGCAAATATTTGAGGATGGTCTCAAGAATGAACAACTGAAAATCCTAGCCAAAGTCCATGGGGGAAGTAGTTTAAAACAGTCTATTGCACATGTAGTATCACATGCTGCTCGAATGGACAACTCTCCCAGGCCATATAACTATAATGACAGATTTAATCGAATAGTCTGCCAAACCTGCGGTAAGCCAGGTCATTCTCAGGACACTTGTTATCGGAACAGGCAGTCCAACAATTTTCCGAATAGACAACCAATAAAAAGAGAATATAACATTATATGCAATTTCTGTGGACGGAATAATCACACAGAGAACGAGTGTAGATACAAGATATCTAGGAATGGACCATCCTTAACAAATTACCAACAGGGTACAACAACGCGTAATCCATTCCGAAATAATCCTGCAAACACCGAAAATCGTTTTAGTGAATATCCTAGAATCACCAATAGACAAAACGATAGGCAAAATGTTCACTTTTCTCGGGTGCAAGAGTCGGAAAACGAGGCCTGACGCCAACCCAATTTTGTGGAAGACAGACAAAATTTTTCTATTTATAACATTAGATCTTTGGCAATAGATAACGACAATTTTAATGAAACTCCTAACCAAATAACTAAAGCGATACAGATAAACGAAGAGAAAACAAGCACTAATATAAATATTCCGATTCATACTCCAATTTTGGAAAATAATTCAGCAACACAGACTGAAAATTCGAAATTTTCAACAGTAGTAAAGACTGAAATCCCTAATATTTCGGATATCCCTATTGACCACACAGACACTTCAGCAACCAAGACTGAAAACTCAGCAATATTAAAGACTGAAAATTCAGAACTTGCAGAAAATACACTAACAAAAATCCCTCACATTTCGGCTATCCCTATAGACAACCCCGACACTTCAGCAACAAAGACTGAAAATTCAGCAGTGGTAAAGACTGAAGATCCAAAAGGTGCAATAAAAATCGAAACCCAGGTCAGTTCAGTAGTTAACACTGAAGAACACCATGTTTCAGCAGCAAAGTCTGAAGGATTGAAGGTTTCTACAGCAGATATAACTGAAGAAATAGTTCAAACAGCAAATAAGACTGGGAACCAAGATGTTCTAACAGCAAATAAGTCTGAAGAACTATACGAATCAGTAAATGAGACTGAGAAACTAAACGATCCATCAGCAATGAGTAAGACTGAAAAGGTAAACGTTCCGACAGAAGTTAAAGCTATAGAAAATGATGACATTGAGCCGAAAACACTAAACATTTTAAATAACGATACTGAACACCAACACGAAGTTATGAAAATTGAAAATAATAATTCAATTAAAATAGGTATTGAACAGAAAAACCTTATAAATACCTTACAAATTAAATTTTACAACAATAAACATGTATTCGAACACAAAATAAGAAAAAATAAAAAGGTACACAGTCATTTAGGACAACTGAGATCATTTCTTAAGAAAATGTTTGGTATTATGCAATTCTATGCAGTCATCATAATAATAGGCCCAAAAAAGTTTTGGAAAATTTTCCATAAATTTAAGGAAAAGATAGACACTTAACAATTGGCCTTTGTTTTTATTCAATATATAAAACAATTGTAAGAAATGACGGAAACGAAAAAAAAAAAAAAAAAAAAAAAAAAAGAAAAGGTAAAAAAGGGGAAGAAAGAAAGAAAATTTTAGAAAAAAAATTTTATTATATACTGGGATATAATACATTTTAAAATACATATCGAACGAAAAAGAGAATTTTGAGAAATAATATTAATTATATATATAGAAAAAAAAAAAGTTGTTGGATAATAAAAGAAAAGGTTCCAAGTGGAAATATTAAGTTAGTTAGAAATATTTAAAGTTAGTTAAAAGATAATGTAAGTAGACTATAAGTAAACTTTTAGATTATTGTAACCTATTTTTCTAGTATTAAGAACTTTTGGATTTTTGTAACTTTTGATATAAGATTAACTTTGAACGCCGTTGTAATTGAACGAAAATCCAAGTCGGTAATTAAACCTAATCTAAGCAATAGTTAACAGAAAATTATTCTCTTCAAGGATAATTTTCTTTCTCGAAGAAGGGTGGGATGTTGTATTCCAGAATACTACCCTTATTCGCTTTAACACTAACTCATGTCCTTTCAAACACAACCCTTAAAAACACAACCCTTAAAACTACATCCTCACATATCCTACATTCTCAGTTAATACAATTCATAAATAAACAGACACAATATTCTATATCCAGTCACTTACAGCACATTTCATAAATAAACAGACACTATATTCTATATCCAGTCACTTACAGCACATTTCATAAATATGCCCCTTTTCATAACAAGCACATTTTTCATTTCAAAACATGGCCACTTTGATTTTCGTTCAAAGTTTATTCAAAATTCTAAGTCACAGAGACTTCTAGATTGTTTTGTTCAGTTTATACGCCACAGTCAGTTAGAACAAAATGTTCTATATAAACAAGTAAATTTATATGAAAAAAAGTAGAAAGAAGAGAGCTCAGCTTGAGATAGCTGAGTTCGATAAAATAAAATAAAAATAAAACAAAATAAAATATAAAAATAAATAAGAACTATAATTGTTTTAATAATAAAAGAAAAGATTATAATAACCCCCACGCTCTTCCCTCGAGAGAGGAAGCACGGCGTTGGAGCCGTAACACACGGAACTATAGTACGTCATCAGTGCCATATACCAGAGCAATTAACACACCAATCACACAGCTTAAGTAGCGAGTTGAAACATCCTCGCGCGTACGCGGCCGTGCTGTTTTGCATATACGCTTTGGTTTTTAAAATATCTCTAAGTAAAACTTCTCTTCTTGCCGCCTCAATGGCTGAGTTGGTAAAGAGGTTGTGTCTTGCGTTTGATTGCGCAAACTTAGGTTCAACTGACGGCTCTTGCTATTGTGCAGTTCGGCACAATTACGGAGTGGCAGGTAGGGTCCCAAAGCCCAGCCGCCCGGTGAAATACCACCACATTAAGTTATAGGCTTCGTGAAATGGTTGGGAGAATCCTTGAGCATCTTTCGGAGCTTGGCTAATGACCCGATCTAGAAAAAAATAGCATCTCAGCGCTATAGGTTCGCTCTTTCCTAGGAGAAGTGTGGGGAGGAGAAGTATAATGCAGGACACGGGCACACGGTTCACTTTTTCCCAGTCAAACACGAAACGTAAGTTCCACCGCAGCAACTGTTCATCAAAAAAAAGAACAAACTCCGCAACACAATGTCCACAAATGTAACAAAGAAACACGCTCAGGAACTGGAGCACAGGAGAAGAGTCAAATGAAACACGCTGGTTGCCGGTATATGTTGAAAAGGGTTATTCATTTGTAATTGTAACCTAGGTTTACACAAACTAAACGTGCACTTTCCGCTCGATTAGACGGAACGTAATTAATAATTCTATGGTATTACTTTTAAGCGATAACTCACGACAAATTCTATTTACTTTACACTCGACTTCGTTTAATTACCCTACTACGCCGCGCGACGGAGAGCGGAAGCCGAACCGACTTGCTCGGTTGGATGGTGGCAAACGACTTAGCGATAATCATCTCGTGCAGATCTGATTCGCTACGAGGGAAATTTTTATGGGCATTTTCCCTGATAGAGAAAGTGTTTCCATCCACTAGGGAAAAGATTTACCTACCACCAGAGAAACGTAAAGTCTCTCTTGTGGGAACAAGAAAATCAGATCTCGTAATGGAGATCATGGTGGTGTGTGTGAGATCGATCGTTGAGATCAGATTCTTAGCATAACGCTTGCAGTTCAAAAGCGAAACGAAACCTAGACAAGGGATGCAGACAAAGAAAGAAGCGACCTAATGCATCGTCCGGTAATGAGGGTCAGCTGAGTAAATATCAGCCACTCATTAGATGCTAAAAGGGATTGAAATAATAGAGATCGTATATCGTATCTCTGCTGACTAGAAGAATCGGATTCTTTTATTTGCATATGTTTATGCTATTGAATACAATCCGACGGCTAAGCGCGACGTTGGTGATTGTTTGAAGATTCAAACAAAGAAATATTTCAGCGAGAAGTACTTGCAGCTGTATCGATAGTTGCAAGTCATTGCGAAGCATTTCAGATGATTACACAATGACGGCTTGTATATACCATCTGTGTCAATCGAACAAGGCATCTATGGCGACGCCAGGATCGAACTCTAGTGTGAGTATCTACACCAATTGGAAATTCGGTTCCTGGTCGCTAATGCAGAGATGCATTGATATATGTATGAATGCGCTTGAAGGAAAAATTGTTTACAGCAATTTCCCGATAATGCGTTGTATGCATTAATGTCCTTGCAAAAGGAAAACGTCTTCAGGCGCCTATGCAAAGGCATTGGCGGTAAACAATGGGAGTTGGGTTGTAATAATGGGGGTTCTGCCTGATAAGTTAAGAAAGAAATCTTACGGAGACTTGTATGCGAAGAGGTGCATGTAAGGTAAGTTTTCTTTTACAAGGACTTTTAGGTTAATGATTTGATTTCTTTAATGCGTGGAGTATTTAAAATGCTAATGCGATTGCATTAGTGAAATTGGGAGATTGGATGAAAGTTGTGGGGGTTTTTCAGGCAAGCGAACCGTGGGGTTAAAAACTTTACATGTTAAAAGTTTTGCTCCTAAATATTCCTTTAACCTACTCGATCGAATTCAGAGACTGCTCGCCTTGATGGCTTCATTGATGATTTAATAATTAATTAAACGAACTACAACACTACAATACAATCACTGTCTCATAAAAGGCGCGTGGCGGACATTTGGATCTTTTATTATTTATACCATGGAGACTGCTACCGGAAGATCCTGATCTGATATGATCCTGAGAATTCATATGTTCTATGACAGATACTATCGGCTTAAAATAATGTATAAGAAAAACTAGAGAACATTCAGTATTTGTATACAACTAAAGAAAAAAACAGAGTCAAATTCGTCTTCACAATGGTTAAAGAAATAACATATAAAAAAATAAAAAATATATAAAACTAATTATTTGGTACATTAAAAAAAATCCTTTTTTAAACATAATTCATTTCAAACACAAAACAAAATTTGTATGAGTACAATATATTGAACCGATTGAAGGCAATTCATTTCAGGAGTTGAATTTGTTTGCCTGTGTTGCTGATTCGCAATTGTACTATAGTAAATAATTCTAGTGCGTTCACATTTGCCAGCTGTCATCTGCCAACTGTCATTCACCAGTTGACAGAAAAAGAACCCTACTTAAACGTCAACATTTAAAATTTCCCAACGGCTTAATCATTCATTGCTGATATGAGCGATCGCTTGGTTACACCCTATCGTATTCGTTCTTGGACGCGCCGCCGCCATCTCATCGTATTATCTCTTGGATGCGCTGCCGTCACCTTATCGTTTTCCTTCTGAACGCAATGCAGTCACCTCATCGTATTCTTTCTTGGCCCCACCGCCGTCATCACATCGTGTTCCTTCTGGACGCACCACCGTCACGTCATTGTAATCTTGCGGACACACGCTGGATAACCTCTCGACTTGCTCGGACGCTCTACCTAACCACCTTGCTTGGACACGCGCTGGATAACCTCTCGACTTGCTCGGCCGCTCTATATACCCACTTGCTTGGACACACGCTGGATAACCTCTCGACTTGCTCGGACGCTCTACATACAAACTTGCTTGGACACGCGATGGATAACCTCTCAACTTGCTGACGCTCTACATACCAACTTGCTTGGGCACACGCTAGATAATCTCTCGACTTGCTCGACCACTTTGCTTGGACACGGGCTGGATAACCTCTCGACTTCGTCGGACGCTCTACATACCAAATTGCTTGGACACACGCTGGATAACCTCTCGACTTGCTCGGACGCTCTACATACCAAATTGCTTGGACACGCGCTAGATAACCTCTCAACTTGGTGGGGCGCTCTACCTAACCACCTTGCTTGGACACGCGCTGGATAACCTCTCGAGTTGCTCGGGTGATCTACATACCAGCTTGCTTGGACACACGCTAGATAACCTTTCGACTTGCTTGGACGTTCTACCTTACCACCTTGCTTGGACACGCGATGGACAACCTCTCGATTTGCTCTGACGCTCTACCTAACCACCTTGCTTGGACACACGCTGGATAACCTCTCGACTTCGTCGGACGCTCTACATACCAAATTGCTTGGACACACGCTGGATAACCTCTCGACTTGCTCGGACGCTCTACATACCAAATTGCTTGGACACGCGCTAGATAACCTCTCAACTTGGTGGGGCGCTCTACCTAACCACCTTGCTTGGACACGCGCTGGATAACCTCTCGAGTTGCTCGGGTGATCTACATACCAGCTTGCTTGGACACACGCTAGATAACCTTTCGACTTGCTTGGACGTTCTACCTTACCACCTTGCTTGGACACGCGATGGACAACCTCTCGATTTGCTCTGACGCTCTACCTAACCACCTTGCTTGGACACACGCTGGATAACCTCTCGACTTGCTCGGACGCTCTACAAACTAACTTGCTTGGACACACGCTGGATAACCTCTCGGCTTGCTCGAACGCTCTACATACCAACTTGCTTGGACACATGCTAGATAACGTCTCGACTTACTTGGGTGCTCTACCTAACCACGTCGCTTGGGCACACGCTGGATAACGTCGCGAGTTGCTTGGACACCCTACATATCTTCACTTGCTTGCACATGCTCGATAACCTCACCTCTCGCTTGGACGCTCTGGACCACGGACTCTTGCTCCTCTCCGGGCGCACCGCAACAGACTGACGCACAGGAAAAGGTTGAAGATGAAGAATTGGAGGCATTACTTCATGAAGGCTCATGTCAGAAGCTAGTTGATCATGCAGTATTATTATGTGTTGATCACAGAACACTTTAAAAAATGTTTGAAAGTATTAACAATGCTTCAAAAGCAAACACATTGAGTGCTATATGAACTGAATCCAGCTAGAACTTGTTCAAATCACCGAACATTTTTTCAAGGTCCCTTACATATACCCCATACCCAATAAACTGCGGTGAAACACCTTTCGAAACAATATTAATCAATCTTGCGCACTGTAACTACTATTCCAGATTTTTTTAGACCAATCAGTTTTTGAGAGAATTTCTATATCACCCCCATTCATTAAAAAGGCCGTAAGGACAAAATAAGTTGTAGTATACCCATTAAAACAGAAACACATTTCCCATAATATACACCCGATATTTAGATCATAATTCCAAATCCACGATCTTGAAATAAAATACCGGACGGCACACGCCAAAGCAAAGACAAAACGCGTGACATGATAATACTCATTTCCCAGGTGTTCCGATGGATGTGTGTCATGTATGGTATACAATATCACAGTGCATGACACTCAATTATTAACGTGTCATCTGAGAGCTGAGTCATTGTGGATTGGCTATGCAATGTGCAATGAATATTTGAAATGACGAACATAGTTGTCAGGTCCTGATTTGGATAGGTGAAATGTGATGACATGTGACCTACTTGATATTGGTGTGCATCGGAAATGCTTATGGGAGAAATACTATTTAAGGATAGATTTTTTGAAGAATAAATCAGATGCAATCAGACCACAATTTCTATGTTTGGCAGAAAGCTATGGCATTCGTGCCCTGCCACATTTGTTAAACTTTAAGATTTAGGGCTTTCCGCGCCTGCTAGAAACAGTTGGATTCGGCTCACGGCGTCTTAATTACCCTGACCATTTTCTTACTCTACATCTAAAAAACTTCTGCTCAACATGGCGATCATACCACTTTTACTCTACAAAATAGTTATCGCCCCGTTACTACCTGTCATACCCAATGTATTTGAAAGTATCGTGGACAACACTGAAGTATCCAGAAATGAAGGTCTACAACATTCAATTTAGCGGAGTTCATTTTCAAAACGTCACGATAAATAGAGGAATATTTTTCTGGCTATGACGTTGTAATATATTTGGTTAATGGGCACACTTTACAACTTTCTTGACTGCTATAATAGATATATTTCGTTAATTTACCCTATTGACCTTTTATGCCTGTAACAATGCGATTCTCTTTTTACTTTTAAAACACAATCTATAGCTAAACGCCAGCTACACTTACCGCATATTTAAATAGAAAATCAACAACACTTCCCACCAGGAACTTAAACATTGAATATGCCAAACTGATTACTACAAGTCACTCACTCTGATCCGACTCTAATCATCCGCATGCGAAGATTTTCGACACCTTGCTTTATTTAAAAATATGAACGTCTCGGTCGACGGTTTTGAGTGGAACTATCTTCTATCACTTTGTTTAATTACGACATGACCGTCTTTGTCGACGATTTATGATGAACTCACTTTATCTTCGACCGTGTAGGCTATGGACAATTGTTGAAACTGTACAGATGTGAGTGTCTGAACATTGCACGTTTATGCAGTCCAGGTTTTATACACTTTTACAGGAACCCATAGATAATTAACATGGGAAAATTCACATTAAGTGAATAATCATTGGGGGGCGGCCCCAGTGGTTAGCTATTCGAGGGTGGCAGTTTTTGCGTGTGCACTAATGATCTTATTTCATCGAGGCTTAATAAATTACCCATCTGTTTCCATAAAATTACAGAAAATTGCGGAATCTAAAACTAATTTCGGAAGGTTTTTGTTACTCTTAGGAAGTAATGATTTGTCACGCATCTGAAGGTATTATTCATGCACTTAGTATATGAGAAGTTTGAAATGAGGTGCGGACATAAAATTTCTAGAAAAACCGACGAGATTTGTCGTGTGATTGAAATGAAACCAATTCTATGTAATATCAGAACATTGTCCTGAATTTCATCTAAGGATGCGCATTAAATGACCCGAGGATTTTAAAGAAATTGTGCTGCCACGATAAATAAATATATGTTTAATTTTATGGGGCATTTAACATATTTGGAACGTTGTGGATTCCCAATTGGATGTTGGGTATGGCATATATTATGGATACGGAAAATGTAGAGTTTTGGGAACAGTATGTCCACTTAGTGATACTTTACTGATGGTAAAGCTATTATCACATACGTGGTTGAAAATAACGTTCATTAATAACTTTGACTATTGAAATAATTTGCACAATTTTATTGGTGTACATAGTTGTAGTGAGTGTCGTCCCTTAAACATTCATTCCACATTCCTCTGGGTTCAACGCTGGTGTGACCCATATTATGGGTGCGCGACTCGCCCAGTACGTCTATTGGATGTTTTAATCTAACATAACAAAAAAGTACTCCTTTCAATCTTAATTGCAGTCTAGTCTCATCGTATAATTAATTTCTTATCTGTCTGTTGGAATTAAAAAATCATAACCGTCACAAGTACGAAAACAAACAAACGTATCTACGGTTCCTCTGCAAAAAAAGAACAGATATTATTTAAAAAGATGAAAAAAAAAAAAGAAAGATCATCCCACGCCGACTCGAAGATAGAAAGACCAACGTGATTACATGAAAAGTTAAATGAGATCCAATCTTATCTTCGTGCTCTAGCTACCAGTCGGAGGCGGTTGTTTGCTCAGAACTCAGATAGAAGGACAACTAAAGGTAATTTAATGACAGAACGAGTCCTTTTCGTTTAGTATAACCATCCAGAGAGCCAAATGGATACTTAATAAAATAATCCTCCTGACACATCTTTCCATCTCCACGCCAAGTGAATCCTGACGTTTTGTGTTTTGTCTTTGAATAACGACAACATTAAAAATTTGATTAGACCGTTTGTGATGACACAAGATGCAGGACACACAGGTCAAACAGCAGCTGCTCACAGCACACCGCCTCCAACGGATATAAATCAAAATTAGTCATCTTCCCGTTGGCCTCTCAGCTCCCCCACCCAACGTATCAGTGTAATACGAAATGAGGTAAAAGCAAACATTTTGTATGCACACTACTGAGACGACGTCCTATCATCCACGTTCCACGTTCCACTTTACCTCCCATCCTACACCAAAGGACCAAATCCAACCGTCTAGGACGAATATTCATGTTTTCATTCCTGATTGCGACACTTGAACGGGAGAGCATCCATGTCATTGTTTCCTTTTAAAAACATTTTTTTTATTCCTTAAATAACAGCAAAAAAAAACGCATTTTTTGCGTTTTCTTCTTCTTAATCCTTTTTTTCAAGTTCATTAGCTTTGCATTCTGCTGTGAGATACTTTTCGTGTTCAGTCGTGAAGATCTTAGTAATTCACACCTGATTGCGTCTTCAGTGGTGTGTCCTTCGGAGAGTAGCTCTGGGCGTTTCCGACATTTGAAACCGGTTCTAGGTTCCCGACTCCTGCAGTACTGAGATTTGATTAACACAGTCACATGCTCGTGATTGAAGAGGAACAAACCGGAAGTGTTCGAATGTAGTGCCCAAGACAATGGTCATTGTTCAAGTCCATTGTCGGTATGTAAACAAAGCAAAACGGATTAGGGGACATTTTCCGGTTTTTTGGCGAGAATTGACGTCGTTTCATCAGCAAATTCAGCCCCCTGGTGGGGTAGCCTTGAATTCCTCCTCACAGGATATTCACACCAACTGAGGTTATACAATATTGAATTTCGGTTATGTGACGGAATCTCGACTGATGTTTCGGTTGGGACCATATGGATTTATAACCACATATGACAACAATTACACTTTATTTTGAGCATGAATGGGTTTTAATATCGATGTACAAGTTAATGTACCATGGAAACATTATAATGCTACCAAGACAAAAGATCTGTAGCTAGGTCGTTAAAGCTCACTTAGAGATAAAGCCTTACGCCATTATGTTTGGATTTCTTTAATTTTCAGAATTTTTCAAAGATTCAAAAAAGCCAGCTCTGCAAAGAGCAAAACAGCCTGTCACCATTTTTATTACTCCTTGTCCATTATCGTTGACGTTCTCATGAAATCACGGGAGCCCATGTTCTGCTTGTACAGTGATTTTAGACCTATCTTAGCAGTTAACTCTATTAAGGCGATTTTTGCGACCTATCTGGAGGAGGCACTAAGTTATCGTCCTTTATCATCTGAGACTCGACCTCTAAACGCTCTTTACTACAAGCCGGACTACTACGAACAAATATGACCCGGAATTGCCAATTTAAATTGCGCCGAGATACGGGATGGCTTGTGAGCAACGGAATGTACAATAAGCACAGAAAGTGTATTAAATTTTGTGAGCGATATGAAACTTCTGCTGCATAAACACCGCAAATATTGCCAAAGTTCTTCGGTGACCAGACGATTTTGAAAACACAAGCATATGATTGACATAAAATATTCAAAGAGGGTCGAAAACGCTTTGACGATCGCAAACATCAATTGAAGCACAACATGGGAGCAAATCAAAGATTTAGTGCTCACAGATCATCGATTGCAAATAATGAAGGCACATGATACTATTGGCATTGCGGCTGGATCAGTAAATACTATTGTGGAAATCTCGATTGGTTCGAAAAACATTGAATTTTTTTTTAAGGAGACATTCTAGAATTTTTTGTTTAAAATTTAATTAACATCGTTCCATAGGCGATGGAGATGGGAGGACGATAAAGTCGGATCGCGTGGAGAGAAAGCACACAGGATGTGGAACGGTGGCGTTACCCACTAAGTGAGATTATAGCGTTTGGAATGATAGTGAAGAACGTGTGATTCGAACTGACACTATGTCAGTTAGAATCACCAAAAATTGAACCAATGCGTAACACATCAGGCTACTGGCCGTGTTTAGAATTCGATTTTTAAACGCAAGTATATTCCACTGATGTGAATTGTTCTGTTATAGCTATGGTATACGGCTCTGATGCATTATCTTATTCGATTTTCGTTCGGTGTTCTTCACTATTTGCTTGTGTATTGTGTGTGTATCTGTTAGAGACGCCACAAGATCCTACATATATTCGGTTGAGTAAAAAGTCAATGCATATTTCCCAATAGATGGTGCTGTTACAGTTTTGGCAGCACTAGAGTCATTCACTCATATGAGTGTCATATGTCGTTTAACAGCTGTCGGTTTAATTTTCAATAATAATAAATCGAGCGATTTGGGTGTCTTGGGGATTTTGCAACAAGTTGAAATGGAAGACCAAACTGTGTATTATCCATATTTTACTTCTGTAAAGAGAAAAACGTGCGTCAAGTTTGTAAAAAATTGCGAAAAGTTAACGATGATGATGGTTTGCTAGAAGGTTAGTGCCAACACTGGTTCAAGAAATATTCCGCATCTTTGATCGGTCAGGAAAGCCCAACGAGATTGATGCCACCAAAATAGCGGCATTGATCAAGTCAAACGAACGTTGCACGTCACGAGATATTGAGATATATATAAACATTAAAGATCAGTCAAAAAATTCTTCACTTCCACCTAAAGAAAGCTCAATATTTGTATTCCTCATGGCGTTCATTTGATGGCCCGTATAAACACCTGGGATATGGTGCTGAAGCGTGAAGAAGACGATCGTTTCTTAAAAAGAATGATAACTGGTGATGAGGAATGGATTGTTTAGAGCAATGTGGAACGCAAGCAATCTTGCTGCCGGCGTGACAATTCGCTTTAAGCGGCTTCAAAAGTAGAACTTCATCAAAAGTTATGCTCTCTGTGTGGTGAACAATCAGTTCGGTTGAGTACTGTCGGCAATTGGATGGTTTACAGGAATATGTCATCCAGAAACGTCCGGAGCTAGTTAATCGTATAGGAGTTATGTTCCATCACGACAACGCGAGACCACACACATCTTTGGCGACCCGTCAAAAATTATTGAAACTTGGATGGCATGTTTTGCCCCACCCAGCATACTCACCTGACCCTGTGCCCGATTTCCGCCCGTTTCGTTCCCTTCAAAACTTTGTAGCGTCTCTAACAGATACACACACAATACAGAAGCAAATAGTGAAGAACACAGAACCAAAATCGAATAAGAAAATGCATCAGAGCCGTATACCATAGCGATAACATAACAATTAACATCAGTGGAATATACTTGCGTTTAAAAATCGAACTCTAAGCACGGCTAGTAGCCTGATGTGTTACGCATTGGTTCAATTTTTGGTGGTTCTAACTGTCATAGCGTCAGTTCGAATCACACGTTCTTCACTATCATTCCAAACGCTATAATTGGTGACTTCGACGTGATCTGTACACACAGCACACGCTTTCCCGTAGTAAACAGAACTTCACACACGATCATGACTTCCGCATAGAGCACCAGGCACACTCGCCTGCTCCGACGTTCTCTCGTTCGCTCCGTCGTTCGAACACGAAGCTGATCGTAACGAAGTTACTGAGGAGGGAGTAGTGTAGCGCCTCTAACAGATACACACACAATACACAAGCAAATAGTGAAGAACACCGAATGAAAATCGAATAAGAAAATGCATCAGAGCCGTATACCATAGCGATAACATAACAATTCACATCAGTGGAATATACTTGCGTTTAAAAATCGAATTCTAAGCACGGCCAGTAGCCTGATGTGTTACGCATTGGTTCAATTTTTGGTGATTCTAACTGTCATAGCGTCAGTTCGAATCACACATTCTTCACTATCATTCCAAACTTTTTGTATGGATTAACGTTACATTACAACAAGGTAATGGCAGGTCTTTCTACGAACGGGAATTTCTGAAGTTCACCGCAATATGGCAAAAGGTCATCGAACAAAACGGGAAATATGGAAAACATACAAAAACTATGTAATGACTTTTTACTCGAGCCAATAAAATTCGTATGGATGCAGCCGATGCTCCTGTTGTTACAAAGTGCCTTTACTAGGTGACCATTGACAGTATTCTGCTAGCGGCCCCGATTATGGGAAGATGAGTTCTTTACAGTCCGCCATATTATCCAAACATTTGCATGAAGTTCCCTCTGAGGTAGTTCCCCCAGAGCTCCGAATAGGAGACTAGATGACAACTTCAGCCCGGGCCATCCGACTTATTACCTATACCAACGTTTTTTTCACACTAGTTCCTCAGCCAAACTCCGTAAGATAACCAAGGATTTCTCCCAACCATTTCACGGAGCCTGTGGCTTGATGGGGTGGAATTTCCCCAAGCAGCAGGGAATTGAGACCCCGCTCACCAGCCGGCCTTGAGTCGACTTTAGGTCCTACTCACAGGGCTGGAGAGAAATATTAAAATAGCTGTGACTTTATAGTCTAGACCTCAAGCATTAATTCTATGTCTTATAGTTTGGCATCGTTTTACAAAAATGCACAGAGCACTGAAGTTGTCTTATTAAATGCATGTTTTATCACCGAACCGTAAATTGCAAAATTAGGATAGACTATACTTGCATAACTACTAGAAGAATAAGCTCATCAGCAAACGTAACTAGACCTAAGAAAGCTATACAAAATGTCTCAAAAATCGTTTCCAGTTTATAGTGCCCTGTATGAATGAAACCGTCCGTTGGGAGAGATACAGGGCTTATTCCTGCGCATTGAGAATCAGGTACCTGATGTGGACGCGAGCTTTACAGAAACAGTTCTTGTGCTGTTATTGCACAGCGAATATTTTGCAATCTGCACGAAATTTGTCACCTAAGAGAAGTACAGAAGTTTGAGAAAACTGCTTGGAAAATAAAAACACCACGGTCTAGGTCGTCAAGAAAGAAATAAAATGTGGAGAGCGTGCGCCAGTCGGTTCGCGAGATTTTTCCGTTCGCAAAACAGCAAAGGCGGTAAGTGACGTTGATTAACAATCTTTTTACTCCAGCTTTATATGGTTTTGTTGGTTTTAATCGTTGTTCCAACAGAATGGAGCCAGTTCATTTATCCTTTAAGAAAAGAACAGGAAAGGAGAAAACACAGTGTTCTAGGGTTGATTGAGACTTGTAAAGCCGGGACCAAAATTCTCTTATAGATGGAGAATTCTCTTGCAAATGGAACCGCCGAAGGATACCAAAAATTTTTGCAACAAAAGAGTGCGACATTGGCACTTCCTTTTTTTTCTAATAAATGATTATACCAAAAATCCAAAATCCTTATTTGGTGAACATTCTCGACGTCCTGGGTGTTGGTTTCCAATTCCTAAATAATAAGATGTAACGGGAACAAAGCATCTAATATTCGTGAAATTCTCACCTCAATTAAATTTAAATATGAAAAAATACTTAGATGACAGAAAACTACGAACTTCTGAATCTAGCAAATAATTTAAAAGGTCTCGGCACGTATTGCTTTTTTTCAATTCAATTTTTTCAGATAATTACATCTATGGTATATTTTACAACTAGTACGAGGGTTGCCTTTTATATTTCGGGATTAGAGAACAAAAACAAATATTGATCATCGAAAATCACTTTATTGTTTTTCAAAATTTTCCCCATGAAGATCTATACACTTTTGCATGCGTTTGAACCAATTGTCGAAGCACTTTTGCCACTCTGATTGAGGTATCTCCAACGAAAAACGTTGACCTCTCAGTTTGTTTTTTACGTACGGGAATAAAAAGAAGTCATTCGGTGCCAAGTCAGGACTATACGGCGGATGACCCATCAAATCGATGTTTTGGGTGCTCAAAAATGCAGTTGTCGCTGCCGATGTGTGAGAGCTCGCATTGTCGTGGTGAAGAGTGATCCGTCTTCGGCGGTTGGTTTTCCTGATTTCTTGGAAGACAACTGGCAAACAAATGGTTGTGTACCACTCAGAATTGACTGTTCTGCGTTGCTCTAGTGGTACGCTTGCGACATGTCCAATTTTTCCGAAAAAACAGGCGACCATTTGCTTGGAAGTGCTTCGTGCGCGAACAACTTTTGTTAGATTTGGCTCATCTTGAAACACCCAGACAGTCGACTGCTGTTTATTTTTGGGCTCATACGCGTAAATCCACGATTCATCACCTGTCACGATGTCATAGACGTGTTTCGAAGCACCGCGACCGTATTTTTTGAGCGTTTCTTTCGACCAATTGACACGAGCCTTTTTTTGGGCGATTGACAAATTGTGTGGGATCCAACGCGAACAAATTTTTTTGACAGTCAAATGTTTATGCAATATTGAATGTATGCTGGTCCCACTAACGCCTAAGGTTGTCTCAATCTCACGATAGGTCACATGACGATCTTCCAATATCAGTTCGCGCACAGCATCAATGGTTTTCGAACAACAACTGATTTTGGACGACCTTCACGAAATTCATCTTGGAGTGAACTACGACCACGATTGAATTCACCACACCATCGATAAACACTGGTCCTTGATGGAGCTTCATCGCCAAAAATTGAATTAAGTTCATCCATGCACTGTTGCTGAGTTAATCCACGCCGAAAGTTGTAAAAAATAATCGCACGAAAATGTTGACGATTTAATTCCATTTTTGGGCCGAGATGAATCTTTTAAGTTATTGTAAACAACACAAATAGCGCTCGTATGTCAAAACGTTCTGAGTGCGTATAACCTCAAAAATGTCCAACTTTACGACAGAGCTGTCAATTGCCGGATTGTAACGCTAGGGTTGCCAAATCCCGAAACATAAGAGGCTACCCTCGTACTTAAGAGATTTAGGATAGCAATTCCTTTACAACTATAATCTTAAATCTATATAACGACAATAGCACAATTTTAATGAATAACAAATAATAAATTAAGGGAAAACTACAAGAAAAAACCCTTATTTGAATCTTAAGACTAATATTGCACAGGTTTCCGGTTATTTTATGTAATAATGACCTCGATATAATTTTCATAGACAGAGTACATATGTAGTGATTTAGGATAACGCAAGATGGGAAACGAGAACATTGTCAGAAAAAGAACAATTGACGAAGAAGTTTCGATTGATTTTGTCAATAAGGAACTCTACCGGTTTAACGTTGGCGTTTTCATGTAGTTCATGAGTCGAATAATGCCATGGCAAATTCAGCAACATTTTCAATATTTTATTTTGGCACCTTTGCAATTTTATTTTGTGTGTGCGAGCACAGTTACACCATACAGGGGCCCCGTACAGGAGTATCGCTTGAAAAATGGTTTTAAATATTATAATTTTATTTTCGATGCTAAGCTTTGACTTTCTACACACTAATGGATACATAACTCTTAAGACTTTGTTTATTTTGTCAATTGTGGTAGTGATGTGTTTTTGAAAGATAAGTTTTTTATCTAGAATAATACCTAGATATCTACAGTCTTCTGACCAATCAATATCAACTGCACACATACTGAGTTTAGTGCCATTTGGTAGGTAGCAGTGTTTCCTACATCTCGAAAACCAGACAGCTTGTGTTTTATTACCATTTATTTTTATTTTCCATTTCCTGTAATATACTGCTAGCTTGTCAAGAGCTGCTTGCAAAGAGTTGTAGACATTAGTGAATAAGGCACCCGAAGAGAAAATGGCCGTATCATCGGCAAACATAGCTACCTGAATGTTTTGACCTAGACATGGTAAATCTGCGACAAACAATGTGAATAATATGGGACCAAGGACCGAGCCTTGGGGTACACCATGGTGGATTTGGTGAGTAGAGGATATGTCGGTTCCTAAACTCACAACATATTTTCTCGAACGAAGAAAGCTCTGCATAATTTTGATAAGCGGTATTGGCAGCTTAAGTTTTAGTAGCTTATAAATCAAGGCATCGTGCCATACCGTATCAAAAGCTATTTCGATGTCTAGAAGAACCAGTCCCGTTGACTCCTTGTTGATGAATTTACCAGCTATGTGGTTTTTAATGCGCAAGACTTGGTGGATTGTGCTGTGACCACTACGGAAACCGAACTGAAAGTTTGGTAAGATGTTATTGTCTTCCACAAAACGATCAATCCTTTCCTTAATGATTTTTCTAAGAGCTTACTTAGACAGCTAAGTAGACTAATAGGTCTGTAGCTTTCGGGGCTGTTCTTCGGTTTGCCGGGTTTCGGGATAGGTATTACTTTTGCTGTTTTCCAACAGTCCGGAAAATAACAATTCTTAAGACAAGCGTTGAAAATGAACATTAAATAGTTACTTGCAGCAGGTGGAAGTGCTTTGATTAATTTGTTGTTAATATTATCGAGACCCGCAGCCTTTTTTGATTTCGATTTTTTTATCAATTCTTTAACTTTGCTGATATTAGTTGCGTAAGTACTTTCAGCTGGTGATTGAGAAAGTACATGGATAGTGTTAGCAACTTCAGCCTCAGTATACGCGTCGCTTAGATGCATAGATATGGAGTGGTTCTTACTAAACGTGTTAGCAAGCAGATTCGATTTCTCCACTGAAGAAATAAACAACTTGTCGTGAACTTTAAACGAAGGAATACTTGGCCCTCTCTTTTTCATAATTTTTGATATTTTCCAGAACGGTTTGCTTGCTTTGTCAAGAGAGGAAAGGTGTTTATTCCAACACTTGTTCCTATATGCTGAGATTTCTTTTTTAATGATATTATTTAAGACTTTAAAATTAACTAGAAAGCATTTAAGCATCAGACTAACGGCCGCGTCTACGAATACAATCGTTGTTCTCAAGTACACTCAACTGATGTGGAATGGCTTCGTTATTGCTATGGTATATGGATCCGACGGATATGTTTTCATTTTTGACTTGTCTTTCGGTGTTGTTGTTCTTCACTATTAGTTTTGTGTGAAAATGCTAGAAACGCCACAAGCATTCTTTAGGATGTGGAATGGCTTCGTTATTGCTATCGCATATGGATCCGACGGATATGTTTTCATTTTTGACTTGTCTTTCGGTGTTGTTGTTCTTCACTATTAGTTTTGTGTGAAAATGCTAGAAACGCCACAAGCATTCTTTAGGGTACATGCATGCTATGTGCAGCATTCTTTAATTACCTTGATTTCCTAGGAATTTATATTGATTTCTGATTGATCCGCGGGTAATGACTTACTTGTTTACTATTTTCAGTTGTTTGTATTTATACCCCAAAACAACTTGTGTTTACAGAAATGTCCGTTCATGGACGATGATATCAGAAATTGTTGTATATATCTTACTGGCATCGTTTCCACGCATTTGATTCATGGCATCCTTTGTTCCGTGAAGGGTCAAAGCCTATCACAGAGTTCTTCCGGATGTGTGTTTCTTTCTGGACTCTATGATTTCATTTTCTGTTTATGCATCTCAGGTTTACACAGGAATAATTTCGTTTGTGATTCAATCTACAATGAACCAACCCAGGGGAATTCACGTTGAGTGATTCCAATAATCACGGGTTCGACCCCAATTGGTAAATATTTGAGGGTGACTGTGTTCACAGATGATAATTTGGCTAATGAACTATACTTTCACAGATGATCATTTGCCCCTCCCAAAGTAGGGTCGTTATTGGCATCTTTAAATGGCAGGGTCGTCCGACGCTTGGAAAAGTACCTAAAAGTGCTAAAAAAAAACTGAAAAAATGCACGTTGCTTCATTAACTATCCTTGTATAAGGACCAATCGCTATGTTAATGATTTTTTAATTTATTTAAACAATAGAAGTAAATAAGTAAATACCTAGCCCACCTTTCGAAAAGGCACGAGTTACCTGAGCCTACCATTTATACTACAGTGGGCGTACATACATAACACAATTAAAATGCTCGTTGGTGTTTCCGTGGTCCTGCTCACAAATATGGGAAATTTCACGACCAGGAAATGTCTCATCTAGTAAGCGCGCTATTCTTTCGTGTTGCGCAAGATTTTTAAGAACTAAGAACTGTCGACTGTCACATTATCATTTGTTTTTTTTTTAATTGGAACTATACAAATGGCACAAAATTTAAATCTCGTGTGAATTTTGGGACGCCCTATATATTGCTATGTTTTCAAAAACATTCAAAAACAACACCTACTTTAACAGACTCATTGATGCATTAAAAGTAGATCCCAACGTTTGTCAGGCACAAGTCAAAATGAAGCAGGATAGTACAACGGCTGACATTCACCACTTTGTGCGTTCAGTTCTTTTCAATACATGCTATCAATAAGCTCCCTGTGTCATTATTTACCATAGACAAGCAATTTAAATTACGCATTGATATACTACCAGCTACCGAGCCTAATTACTGAAACTACTGTTTCATGAGCTATCATTAAAAATCACTTAACCTTTAAGTGAGGAAGTGAGATTAAAAATCACTTATCTATTAAGGAGTATTAGTGGTCGCTATCTCCATAGAGAAGCAAGTGGTCATGTTATAAAATGCGGTGAAAACATTTCGCAAAAAAAAAAACAGGGCAACCGAACAAACAACAACTGGTAAACAATTCTCCGTGTCCTTCAGTATTCCCACCAACGTCCGCACAGACAGAATCTGTCCTTAAAATGTTCATTTTCGTGGAGTGCAAAATTCTGCGTGCAGTGACTTTTCGCGCGAGAGCTTCCCCATAACTTCACCTGATGCTAAGTCAACTTCCGCGCACGGCAGTTAACTGGAACCATCAAGGTGGTGTTCTACTATACACTACTATATCTGTGTTGATGCGAAACAAGTGGCACTTAAGCGCCTCATCAGTGTCACTGAACAAGGATTATAATGCACAAAGTTCTCCATGAGACTTCGTTTGCCGCGTTGGCACGCTCTGCGCGAAGTCAACGCTCAATTACAAGATATTCGCCGCGGTTCATTCCACGTACTAGTTTGTTTGTCTTGCGCCCGAAAAACTATGAAGGACGACCGGCAAAGAATTTAAATGAGGATAACACACATTTTTTGTTCGTTTTTACGACTTACGCGCTATTTTTGGGGTTTGCAGGTCCTTTTAATATCGGCGCATAGCACAAGTCAGCAATCCAGAAGGAAGCGAGTGGAGGCGGCCTTATGGTATACGATGGCAAACAAACTTTGCCACCATCATCGCCGGATTCTCATCCTAGGAGTCCTTTTATTTGCGCCACAACTTTAACTGTTCGCTGGAGATTTGTAAATTTTCTCTGGATGTTGTTCTGCTCTTTGCTTGTAAGTAATCGACATATGACTACGGTCATTAATTGGAAGTTTATCGATTGGTTCGCCAAGAGTCCTTAATTTTTAGATTCTAGAACTCACTTGTTATTATTGCTTCCCGAAAACGATTGTGGGGCGGTATTTGTTGAGCGGTTTTTTGTATGCATATCCCTAGCCGCCCAGTCGCACCCTGCTGCCAGAACACCCCAAATTAATGATTTCTTTAAGAATTTAGCCGTGAAACTTCGTTATGACGAAGACGAAAAAAGTGAATTTTTTTTACTTAAGAAGACGAGTGCTTTGACAGTGGGGATGACATGAGTAAACAAGCAGGGTAAAAAATGAACGAAAAATGAAGGGAACAAATCACCGTCTAGACGGTTGCGTGTTTTAAAATATCGAACTGTGCGCCGCGGTTCCAGAGAGTGAGTGGCTATTCGTTCTGGTTTGGGGACGGTTGTGATCCGAGGTATTTGGCCGTACAGATGGCCGCATAGATTTTGATATATAAAATGGGTGACGACAACGTTTGACAGTACTGGGAGGACGTCTGCCTCCATTGGTAAGCCCTAAGTAATCGCCGATTCGACTACACTGAACCGTGCTATTATTACGCAATTTATTAGTCCCCAACCCGAAAGAAGATATAGTGTTTTAAATGTACCGACCGGCTTTCTATTCGAGTGTTGTGTTGAATTTAGATTTTACTTATTAGGGGGGGTTACCACATTGGAGAATGAATTTTTGTACGACAAAACAAACGTGCCTTACCAGAATCCTTCCGCTCTGCGCTTTAAAATGTAATGGTACATCAAAATCACTTTTGTGCAAGCGTTTCCCATACAAAAAAATAGTTCTCTCTCTTCATATATGTATTAACGTTTGGGTTATCAATACTGGCGGTGAGGTTGTCCTCCTCCTGGGAGAAACGGGAATATATTTGAACATCCAATGTAGTCTGCAATCTGAGAGGAAACTCTATGGTGACACCAATTCAATTAAATGCTGTTCCAATAGAAATGTCTTACATGTAACAGTCGGTGCTGTCCACGAATGAATGGACATTTGACCACAATACCATTAAGATATACAAGAATATTAAAACCTTAGGGTGGTATCAACCTGTGAACATTACCGACAATCACAACTGAGGTACACATAAAGTGACTCACATTTGTACACACGTAATAGGGATTCGTGAAATCAGTATTACGTATTTCAGAAAATAGTTCTAAGATGTATCTGTGGCGCTAAATGAGAACATGGGACAATGGAGGAAACTACACAATTGTGAATTGGAAGAACTATACTTCATGGGCCGGGCGATAATGGACAATGAAAGAGTATTCTTGATGGAAGACCGACGGGAAGGAAGAAATTGGATCTGGAGGCGAGAAGTGAAGGATGAGAAAAGGGTGGCGTAGACGAGTTAGTGAGTTTAGTGAGGGCAGAATCCTCATTTATTTAGTTTAGTGAGGGCAGAACCCTCATTTATATTGCTTAATGCAAGCTTAAATTAACTTAAATTAATTAATATAAAAATAAAAAAAAATCTTACAGGCTATATTAAATCTAGAGTAAGAAGGAGAATAAAAAAGAAAAAAGAAAAACCAGGAGGTGGAAATGACAGGGTGATAGGGGGGTAGAAGGCTAGGGAAGAGCAAGTGTATGTGGGGGAGGCAAATTCGGCATTTGTGAGACAGTGACAGCGAAGGGCATGTCTACGTACTGGTATGGCGCCGGGGTTGGTGAGCTGGGGGGAGAGGTTGAAATTGGGGTGGGGCGGGGTTAGGACGGGTTTCTTCTGAGACGTTGTTTGAGGGCAGGAGTGGAGAGGTTGAAATCGAAACCGGTGGGGAAAAAGTGGCCTGTCGTGGCATACGCGAGATGGGCTCGTTAGCGCCGTAAGAAGTGTGATGAGCGGGCACGTAAAACAGACGAGGGGTCCGTACATTACGGGGGTTTGTATGAAATGTTAAAGTGGAGAGCAAGCTTGGGCAATTGATTGAGCCTGACAGAAGGCGATGGACAAAGATGATGTCAGCATGGATTCTGCGCTCCTCAAGTGTGTTGAGATTGATTTGAAGGAGCCGGCCTATGTATGGTGGTAGAATGAGTGGGTTTTCCCAGTTTAGTCCACGGAGGGCAAAGTGCAAGAAACGACGTTGAACGCCCTCGATCCTATGAATGTGAGACAGTTGATACGGGGACCATACCTGACTAGCATATTCGAGTAGTGGCCGGACAAAAGTTGTGTAGAGTGATCGGGTGAGGTAGGGGTTTAGGAATTCCTTCGACCAGCGTTTTACAAAGCCAACGGCGGCGTTGGCCTTTAGGATTATGTCATCGATATGTGCGGTAAATCTAAGCTCCTTGTCACATTGGACGCCCAGGTCGCGAATCGATTCAAACGATGTTATCGGTTGGTCTAGCAAGAGATAGGAACGTGGCTGGGTGGGGGAGCGTTTCCGAGAGAAGGTGATTGTGTGACATTTGGCGATATTCAGTTCTAGGCAGTTATTTTGGCATCAGATCGAAAAGCTGTCAAGATCCGATTGGAGAAGTGAGGAGTCAAGGGGAGATCGGATTGTCTTGAAAATGTTGGTATCATCCGCGTAAAGCGAGATGAGTGAGTGATTGATGCACGAGCCTATGTCGTTTATGGTTAGGATAAATAGGAGGGGGCCGAGATGACTGCCCTGGGGGACACCCGAAGTTGGAAGAAAAGGATCGGAGAGGGTGGATCTAAATCGCACATGGCAGGTTCGAGAGTTGAGATAGGATGAGATCCACTTAATCAACAGGGGTTGAAACTCAAGGGAAGACAATTTAAAGAGAATGAGGTTAAGGGAGATTTTGTCGAAGGCCTTGCTAAAGTCGGTAATAACTACATCGACCTCATTGTCGTTTTCTAGGGCAAGGAGTGTGTGGGATGTGAATTCGACAAGGTTGGTAGTAGTGGACCTTCCGTGCTGGTTAGGAGAGATGATGGGTGTGCAGCGAAAACATAACGCTTCATATAGAAGGCCTTCGAACAGTTTAGGAATGTGCGAAAGCTTAGCAATGGGACGATAATTGGATATATCGTTTTTTGGCCCCTTTTTATGTATGGGGGTTATGTAATGTTTAATTTAATATTTTTCCAAATGTCGGGGAATAGACCTTGTGCAAGGGAAAGATCGAAGATTTAAGCGAGCGGGAGAGAGAGAAGAGGAGCATTTTTTTAAGAAGATAGCAGGGTGTCCGTCTGGGCCGGGACTGAAATCGTCTTTCAGTTGTTCAAGTTTTTCTTTAACTTGGTGTTGTTGAATATGCAGAGGGATGAGTGGGCCAAGGGAGAATTCAGACATGCCGGTAAAGGAGGAGGGGTTCTGCTCGAACGAGTCGTCCGCGAAGGATAGTTTGAAGAAGAACGCGAAAAGATTGGCTATGGTATGGGAGTCAGTTGTAGTAGTTGAGTCGTAGAAAAGAGAGTTGGGATAGGCATCTGACTTCCGTTTGTAGTTGATAAAGTGGTAGAAAGATTTGGGGCCATTGATCAGGTTGATTTGGGCTTTGGCAAGGTAATTGTGGTAGAGGGAGCCATAAAGCTCGGTGAATTGGTAAAAGTAACCCAGATAGTTGGAGTAGTCCAGAGGAGAACGCGTATTTAAGAAAGTGTTCCACAACTTATTCCTCTTGTTACGAAGGTTGAGGAGTCTGCGGTTATACCAAGGGGGCGATGAGAATGATAACCTGTTTCGGGAATATGGGACAAATAGGGATATGGCGTTGTAGATTACTGTGCAGAGCGAGGCTGTAGCGACCTCTACACTTATATCATTTAAGCGGGGTGTGGTATTGCTGAGGTACTCATTTATGAGCCGGAAATTGGCATTTCAGAAGTTGAAAGAATATTGGTAGGAGGGGGGGGGGGGGGGGGGTGCTGTGGGCTGAGTTGTCGCGGTATAAGGATAAGAGAAGTGAGGGGTGGTGGTTGTCAATAGTTGAGAGGATGTGGGGACTAGGGGTAACTGAGGAGTTAAAGGGGTCTGTCGTGAACATAAGGTCTAGTTGTCTGCCCAGATGATTTAGGACATTGCTGACTTGGTAAAGGCTAGAGTCGGTGAGGTTGTCTATTAAGAGACACTCCTTGGTAGTAGAGGGGCTTGAGATAAAGTGGAACTCATCCAGAGAGCGTCCATTGGAGATGAGGGCATGAGCTTTCCATAAATAAGCTTTTAAAAAATCGTTTTTTTTTCTGTGCATTTTTTGATAGCTGATGTGCAGAATAAGCCCCCGAAACCGTTTTTGCGAAAATAATTTTATAAAAAAGTTACACCATAACGAGGCCAAGTGAGGCCGTTTATGTTTCTCGTCGAGGCTCTCTATCTTTTCTCTGGTTGTTATTATGGTCATGATTCAATTGAACTTGGTAAAAACAATCCACCTCTTCAGATATTTTCTCCCTATACCCTTGAATCAGGAGTAACACGTCAGTTCACGATAAAATTTAACTTTAGACAGACAATCGTTCTTTAGCCGAACAACCCGAAATGGAATGCACTCCCTGACCAAGAGCTTCCGCGTCAATGTAATATCCAGACGTTCAATACTAATGTACAGCCATATCTTATTTCATGATCTCATCTGTCTCTCCCCCTCTCTCTCCCTCTCTCGCTCTCGATCGCATTATGCTTTCATATTTAAGGGTACCTCAAAATCACTTTGGTGCGCGAGTTTCTTGTGCAAAAGACATCGACCGACACCGAACTGACTATAGTCTCAATCTATTGGTCTTTCAAATATCGCATAAATGCAACACTTCAACGGGAAAGGTCAACTACCATCCCTCAAACACTTGTGAACAATTTTCTCCGCCATCCCATACCACTTCTGACCAGTGTCCTTTAGGCTAGTAATTATTGTAAAGTACACGAAAGACGTAAAATAAGATTAAAACTATTGTAGTAGGTCAAGATTTGTGTTAAGCTCAAATAAATAAACTATGACGTAAGTGCTACAGAGGACCCTTGCGTCGCTCTTGCTTCTAATTTGGCCAAGTGAATAGATATCGACTAGAATTGTATACAATTTCCCTGCACTGACTTTCCTCATCAAGTCGAAATCATTTGGAATGTCGCCTAGATCATCCCTTCGCTGTATCGCAAACGACAAGAAGGACCTTCGACGCACTAATCAGCAGCATTTAGGTGTGATCCTTATTCTCCCACAAGCCGTTTAGTACAATAGGCATCCGATTTATGCTGGTGGAAAAAACTATTTAAGACGCGACTCACTCCAATGCATTCCAGGAGATCATGGTATGCTTTTCAAAGAGTTTTACGGTCCTTCTTGTGACTTCCTGTCGCTCATTACTGGGTTCCTTGTGAACGAGCTTTACCTAAAATCCTTTTACTTCTTCACGGACACATCATCCGAGAGAAAGTGAATTATCCAAACTATCTCATAAAAGCATTTGCGAGGATGAACGTCACGAAAAAGGACGATGTATCAAATAGCATCGTTGCAGGATTGCGATACGGTGACAAAATAGCTCCGACAACGTAACTCGCCTCCAGCCCGCCTGCCATTTAATTTAAAATGGTGATGATTACCTCCGAAAAAAAGGATCCTAGCGAAAAAACAAAAAGTACACAGGAGGACTCCAAAAAGGCAACCAGAACGCGGAAAAGAAATAAAAAAGGGAGTAGCAGGAAAACAGGAGACCGAACTGAAGCTATGCTCCATCACGATACGTGTCTGATGCTCCTTGTCGTCTAGAGGGATGCAGTGCAACACCGACACACCGGTACACCCGCAGGAAGGTGGTACTGTCGGTCGTTCTCTCGTCGTCGACTTTTTATCGTCCACTTAATCGCCTCTCTGATGACTTTAACGCGATTTTCCGCGGAATTTTTTTCGCCTGTTCTGCGGCTTCAACACCGCGGACTGTGGTGTAGCCGCCCGTCCCCCGCTGCATTTTAACAGAAATTAAGATATTGAAATTTATTTTCATTCCTGGTGTCGGTGTACGTGAGTTAATGAGTACTTAAAGACTTTTTCCACATTTTTTTGCATTCGACCGAGAGCGCCAAGGAGCGCACGTCCGCTATCCCTTCGTTCTGGTTTCTATTTTTTTGTGACCCGTGACGACAGGGATTAGAGGTCAGACTGCGAGTGTTGACAGCAGAGATTGGTTGAAGCCTTTTCAATCTCCCACCGGTGTATGCTTGTATTTTTTTTTTTTTTGCCTTCGTAGGTCCTTTCAGTCTTTTCGTTGTCATTTTTTCGGTTCGCCTATATTTGCATTCAACTTAATGGGCTCAGTTAAGAGTGCTAAGAGGGTGCCGTGCAGGATATACAGCAGCAGACCTTAGCGGAAGATAATCACCTGTAAACGAGTGAAGGATAGCAGCCTAATCGTTAAGGATTGCTGGGCAAATAGATTGAATCCTTTGGATGCCTTCAACTGGCATAGCGGTAATTCAATTGATTATGCTGGTCAATTAGGATTTAATTGATACGACAGCTTGGGTGGATATTTGATCGTCTGGCCAACGGTCGGGGATAGGGTAATGTATTGTAGACAATAAGAAGGACTCACCTGTGTGTAGTCGTGTGTGCTGCTGCACATGCGACAATTGTTTGAAGCGTCGATCGCAATAGGAACACTTGTAGGGCTTCTCTCCAGTATGCACCCGGATATGTTGCACTAGTTGGTGGTTGCTCGAGAATGACTTCAGACACTGTTGGCACTGGTGGGGCTTTGATTCAGTACCCATGCCGCCGGGACCCAATCCGACTCGGGGTATCTGTTGTATTTGCTGCATTGCGCTCTTGTGCATAAACAACTGTAAATAAGAAAATTAGTGCAGAGCACACAGAAAACAAATGTTACGTTAGTATGATGCACATGTCGCGGCTTTAAAAGGTAGTCAATGATAAGACAAACGCAAAACAAGGGAGACAAATGATAAGAAAACAAAACAACCAACAAAAAGTAATAAGAACGTAAAATTGCGATTAAGAAAATGTAATGTTACTCAGTGTTGAATTTTGTTTGTTGGTGATCCTGCATTTAGCCGCTTAACTTGTGGAACGAAACAACACGCATCGCCTTGCATTTGGTGCGTGCACCAGCAATGCGACATGAATTCCTTTGCGCACGTTGTCGCTGTCTCCTGTTGTGGAAGTAAGAACTGATAACATAAATTTAATACTGTCAAATAAATCATTGTCTGAATTTGTTGCCCACTGACCAAGGTGGTGGTCGATGTTTATTCAGCTATTAGGACAATGGAACCCAAGCGATATTTGGGTATATCTTAAGTATCACTGTGTACTGGGTGATCCAAAAGGAGCTTCTAAGTGTTTTTTTTTGTCTTTTTTTTATATAAAACGATGTTCATCCTTATAATCAAAGATGGTGTTCAGGGCCTTAATAATGTTAGAAATTGATTTTATGCGGATTCCGTCAACAACAATGATTCAAGACATCAATTCGCGAATAGATCGATTTTATCCCCGCACCAATACGTGAAAGGACACAACTTCGAGCAGAAAATTGACATCAATTGACACGAAGATAGTATACAGGGCCTTAATAATATTAGAAGACGATTTTATGCGAATTCTGTCAACAACAATGATTCAAGACATCAATTCGCGAATAGTTCGATATTACCCCCGCAGCAATACGTGAAAGGACACAACTTCGACCAGAAAATTGATATTAGTAATAACATACGAGGGCAGTTTAATAAGTCAGTGACATTTTTAATTTCCCGCGCAGTAACTTTAAATGCAACACTGTCCCCGTCAACTACCATCTATAAATATACTACTTTTGAACAAAGTGCGGCATTTAGTTAGTGTTTGACACCCGTCCAAAGCAGACAACCTCGTGAATTTTAACGAAAATGGAAAAAAGTGAATTTCGTGAGCTGATTAAGCATAATCAAGCAAAATCCATAACTTGGGCTACGAACCGGTACCCCGTCTAGCATATTCTCCAGATTTAGGCCTCTGCGACTATTTCCTGTTTCCAAACCTGAAGAAATGGCTGGGCGGTAAGAGGTTTGGGTCGAATGAAGAGATCATCACAGAAACTAACGCCTATTTTGAGGGCCTTGAGGAATTCTCTTATTTGGAAGGAATAAAAAGAATGGAAAAACGTCCGCAGTTGTAGCATCGCCTAAGAGTCCAAGATCCACCACAAAACAATTTTAAACCATCTGCATACCACAGAATTCAAAAGACGCCTGATGGGTAATGAGTAGAATGGATTCCCTTTTTCCCAAACTAGTATTTATATCACAACACGAACACGTGTTTCATTCATGATTTGCAGCCAAACAATATTCTAAATTGTCGCAAGACTAATGACCTTGCCCGAAAAAAAAACGAATCATTATGGAAAATTTAACAAGCCACAGGACTTGCTAAATAAGGCCAAGACCGGTTCCCGGTTGTAGTGCCGATGATGATGAATATTCTAAATTGTACAAACTTGCTTACATTCGCGTTACATGTGCAATCTTCCAACGTGTTTGATTTCATTTACTTTGAGGTGTGCGTTTTCGGTAACATTTTCTTGATAATAATAGATTAGATTAACACACTATCATCGACACTGATTTTTATTACTAGTGACATTACATTAAAGCTTTTGAAATCAAATTACAGGTATAATATTAAGTTGGTTGCAAAACAGAGAGTGGTTCGGTGGATCTACGTAAGTCCACCCGCACGCCCGTTGTCTTCTCCTGATTCATTCACCCATCGAAGGTGCAAAGTATTCTACTCAACTTCATTTAATATCTCGAAAATTTGAAGCAGAGCGGTTTTTTAGTTTTCTGACTATAAGGGTTCGTTTGGTGCTTTACATAATTTACGCCAGAAAAGGGTTTTATAAATTTACTTTTGACATAAAAGATTATATGTCAAACATTTCTGAAAACTGGAGAACGGAGTCAATTTATTTTTGACATTTTAGAGTATATGTTAAAAATTTTGGGAATTTGAGATACATAGGTACTTTTCGGAACTTCACCCGCGAAGCTTCCAGTGTCAAAAATTGAATACAATTTCGACGGTGCAGGGAAATATTATATTTGAAATCATCATAATAAATACTGTCATCCTAATAAATGCCATCCATAAGAGCCTGCGCAGACATACTATAAGGTTTCCCGACTAGATACAAATTTACAGACAATTTATGTTTTCTGACCAGATATAAATTTACAACCGTTTTTTATTAAAACCCAAGCACGAAGGGGACTGTTTTGGTATCCTGAAATGTCATGTACAGAGGGAGAAAACGTGTTTTTAAGACTGGCAGTCTTATTTGAGGGACAACTGTTGTAAAAGTTTTGCCTATGAGGTGGCGAATTCTGGATAATCCCTAAATTCTGACTTTGAATAAAGTTCATATTGGTCCAACAATGAAAATGAACTGAAATGCGAATAAATGTCATGTCTACCTCATTCAATAGATTGTTACATTATTCCTTGCAAACACATTATTGTTTTCAAAATTATTGGACCCCTACTAATATGACCTAATATGAAAGTGCAATACCCTGGATCTCTATGTCATTTGCATTTGCATCCAATACCAAGCCATAAGCTTTGGCTCCCTGATCCGAGACATTCAGTTGCATTCCTCGTGCCTTGTTATTCTCTGCATAGTTAAAAAATAATAATAAAAGTGCAGCACTTTTGTCCAGAGGTCTTTACTCCGGCGGACGACTTTAAAAAAAGATCACAAACGTCTGGTCGGTGAGAATGGAAAAAAATAATCCAACAGACGAGCCTAGGCGTTTGGCTCTACGAAACATTGGACATGGCCAAATGTCAGCTTCTCTAAATCCTGGGCCCATTCATTCCAAGAAAATCTTAAGACGGGTGAATAGACTCAAGAATTTCGTCTTTCACCCAGACGAAAAAAGAACTAAAACACACAAAAAAAATGGATAAAAAAAATAAATAAATAAAAACTAAACATAAAAATAAGAATAAATAAATAGGAGAAGAAAAAAAGGCACCGCACAAGGCAGGAACGACGATGCGCGGCAGATGCCGACTATTTGAGACCGCCTGGTTCTTCTCTTATACTTTTTTTGCCTCTTTAGTCCTCGGTTTTCATTTTTTTATTCCCTTTCTTATTGTGACTAACCACAGCGGAGGTGGACGGGGTAGAAAAGGGCCGTATGGTAGTTACACCGTCGACGGAAATGCATGTGGAGCGCATTGCACACACATCCCCAATGTAACTGTTGGAAAGTGGCAGACGAAAAATAAAGTATCCAAAGCAAAAAAGTAATAAACAAAACTAAAAATAAAAAAACAGAAAACATAAAAACGTAAAAAAAGTAAAAAGGATTAAAAATAAATAATAGGAAAATTGCATTTTTCCAGTCGTTCTGCTGGTCTGTCGCTCGGATCACAAGCCTCCCATTACATGTGATATTTTCGTTGTTTTAATTGTCTGCCCCCGGTGTGGGTTTTGTTCTTGTTCCGCAGTCTGTGCGTTTTATTACTCGCTTACGCACTTCCCAGATGCTGTTGCAGCAGGATGGTCCATAAAGGTGATGAGCAAGATGCCCACATTTCGGCCCGAAATCGCGCCATTAATTGACAGGAGTATTCGGATGGCAATCAAGTGTCAGTCGGCGAGGGAAGCGATGTCAGTGTGTATATTCACTTTGCGGAGGCAAAAATCTGTCCTTCAAGCAATAGCTACCTTTAAGTTGGAAGCTGCACAACTTAACTTCGGGGCAACTTGATATTGGGCATGAGAAATGTTGTTCATCAGTATTAAGCAAGTCGGATGGCTTCTTGGTGATCAGATTTATTGCAAGCAAAGTCTATAGGGACGCATGCTAATTTAGGTAATTCTGTACTGTTGCAGTTTATCCTTCCAGCGGATTACTGTCATGTCGGTGAATGGAATGTTGTATCTATGCCAGCACAACTTTTAAAGAATTTGACGGGAATGAGTAGGAAGATAAATAACCGCCGCAATTGGCTTTTATCCACCATCACCTAATTGAAACGCTGTAAGTGCAAGAGCTCCAATCTTTGCTCCTTTCCCAGCTTTCTCACATTAAGAGATTTTCATTTATGCTCTACGCACTAGTGTACAAGTATAATTATTACTGGTTGGCCATGAATCTCTAAACTCTCAGAGATCACTATTAGGTGGGTAGACATATAAACCCCGACAAACTTGTGAAAGACAATGAGTTCTATTAACCACATATTAGGTCTTAAGTGAAGAGACACAGATCTACCTATGGATCGCTGGAATGACGCTTCGTCACTAATCCAATTCCAATTAATTTTAATATCAATATCCAGCGGCATCAGTCACCCTACGACTCGGATATCATCTGCATCAAGGATGTGTCTTACTACAAGGCCGTTGTTAGTAACAGAATAGCGATGAGTGGAGAATGAATATGTACATGCCGTAACTGTTCAGACATTACCTGTTCATGACGACCGCCCGGTTTTACATTTGCGCGTTAGCTTAAGACTCTCACAAATTTCGACAGTCGGTCTTAAGCAGATCGACATGGAGTGCTTAAAATGTGTACGTGATATGACTGGAGGTGAGATTTTAACGTATAAGCGATGGCCTTCGGAAACTCTCCAAAAAAGAGAAGATTCTGTTACGGTCGTGTTCTGGCCAAGGTTTGCACAAGGCCAACTATGCTCCACAACATTCAATGCAACGTAAGCATTATTTTTGCGTGAAAAACGTACAAGACAGATCGATCGATCCACTACCTATCAAATGCCCTGTCCGTGTATAATGACCACATATAACATAATAACGATTGTTCATGAGATGAAATGGGTAAGGAAGATCACCATAATCCAAATTTAAACGGTCAACGATCATGTTCATAATCGACAACTTTTACTTTTGGTTAGTTTTTTTTTTTCGTTTTGTACGAAATACGCGCACAAAAAGAATTTTTAGATAAGTTCGAATGAAACAGCACAGTGCGAGCGAAACAAAACGGGTGTGGATAAGAAGCTAAGGTATCGACGTCTTAATTGGGTGAAGATTAAAAAGTCACATAAATAGGTACAACATTCCACTTTCGTGTTGTTCGGCTGAGGAATGATCGTTGATTTTGATCCAAATGCCTGAAATTGATTTATAACTTGACCTGATGGCCATTTTTTGATTGACGGGCTTCGCGAACCGGTCGAATGCACTCACAAATTTCTCTTGAGCAAGAACCCTAATAGTAGCTATAGAAAAGGACGAAGAGGATACCTTAGGCCTGGGTTCTAATATTAGTACTCGAAGAACAATACTCTTATATAACCAATGAGTTTCGAACCTCGTTTTTCTATCCTAATTAACACATACAGCATTGTTTTAGATCTACCTGGCCAAAAATGAATTCTAGATTCCAGTTTAGATCGAATTAACAGGTTGCATATTATGGCCGATGGGGTATGGGAGGGAACTTACAGGGCAAAGTCAGTGATTGTTTGCAACCCGGCGAAGGCCAGGACGATACTTGTCCCTGATCAGTCCAAGTTGACATGCAGCCTCCACGTGAGACCCCTGGAGAGCTACTTTGGCACCCACCAAGGAGTGAACCAATGGATGCAGCGACATCCTGAGAAAGATTGGCGCAAGGCTAATACCCTTGCCCGGAAAAACAAATTATTCTGGACAAAGTAGCAAGCCTCGGATATGGACCGGATACACGACAACGACCACGGAAACAAAAATGGTTAAACAATTTGAGATTTTTCTCATGGAACGTCCGCTCACTATACAGAGCTCCAGTTGCACCGCAGATAGCCGATGCCCTGTCCGAATATAAGGCTGACATAACAGCATTACACGAAACAAGATGGACGGGGAGTGGTGTTATTCAAAGAAATGAGAATGACATTTATTACAGCTGTCACGCAAAACACCATGTGCTTGGGGTAGGCTTTCTAGTCAGCCAAAAACTGAAGCCAGCCATTATCGGCTTTAATGCAAGGCTGTGCACTCTTCGCGTGCGAGGCAAGTTTAAGACCATAAGCATCATAAACGTTCACGGACCTAAAGAGGAGTCGCCTGACGACGAAAAAGAAGAATTCTACGAGAACGTCGAACGGGCCCTCTGTGCCTGCCCAAGATACGATGTGTAAATCGTTCTTGGTGAATTGAATGCCAAAAGAGGACTGGAACTGGTTTTCACGCACTACGCTGGTCACCATAGTTTGCGTGAGAACACTAATGACAATGGACTATGAGTTATCAAACCGGCAGCATTAAAGACCGTGGTCGTTGCAAGTACCAGGTTTCCGCGTAAAGATATCCACAAAGCCACCTGGACATCACCTGATGGAGCCACTCGCAACCAAATTGACCGCATGTTGATGGATTCCCGCCAATCTTCAAGCCTGATGTCGGTACGAACGTACCGAGGTGCCAACGTCGACAAGGATCACTATCTCGTTGGTATAGTTTTCCGAGCGCGGATTGCCTTACGGAGACGTATTGCATCCACGGATCAGGTTGGAATCAACACGGCTGCTTTACGCAATGAGAACACCTTTGGTCACGCGTTAAGACTCGCCCTCAAAGAGCTCGACGGAGGCAAAGTAAGTCCTGTGGCCAGAATGTCGAGCGTAGAAGAGAAATGGAAACGTCTTAAGAATACTGTCATTAGTACTGCCAACTCCATCTTAGGCAGTAGTCGTAGAGATAGGAGCGACTGGTTTGATGATGAGTGCAAACTAGCGACTGAACGTAAGAATGCTGCATACCGGGCCATGCAGAGTCTCATAGGACGCGGGTATGGCGGGAGAAAAACAAAGAGCTCAGAAGATCTGAAAAATATTCCACAGATAAAAGAAAAGTGCCTGGGAAAAAAATTGGTCTGTGAAATAGAGGAAAGTAGAGAGCGAGGTCCACATCATTCGCGGAGTTCTGCCAAGTATGAGGCAGTATACACCACGCTGCACTCACTGCAAGGATAAAAAGCGTAATCTGATCACCGATCCTGAGGGCATTCATGAGCGATGGGAAGTGGACATCAATGAATTGCTAAATGGTCAGCTTATAGCGCGTTTGAAATAATAGTGATGAAGATCGTGTGATTCGAACTGACGCTATGACAGCTCGAATCGCGAAAAAAATTTTACCTAAGCGTTACACACCAGGCTACTGACCGTGTTTAGAATTTGATTTCCAAACTCGAGTATATTCCACTGGTGTGAATTATTTTTATTTATCGCTTGGTATACGGTTCTGATGTATTTTTCTTACTCGATTTTTTCGTTCGGTGTTCTTCACTATTTTTGCTTGTGAATTGTGTGTATCTGTTAGAATCGCTACAAGCTCACAGAAGAATTGGAGGCTCCACAAGTGTAAGATCAGCTCAAAATGCTGCCGCTACTAAGCATTGCGGAAACAGTAAAAGCCATAAGACAGCTCAAATCAGATAAAGCCCCCGGAGCGGTGGCATATCAGCTGAGCTGATCAAACAAGGAGGGACAGCGTTACATCACACAGTTCATGAGATTGTGGTGCACGAACAAGAGGAGATGCCCGAAGGTTGGCGTCGTGGAATAACTTGCCCCATACATAAGAAAGGAGATATCACAGTGTGCAGCAACTATAAGGGTATAACATTGCTGAGTACCGCCTACAAGATCGGATAGTCCCATACGGTAAAGCCATCAATGATAAATATCATTGTGGTTTTATCTCTGGTAAATTAGCGATTTATCAGATATTCACCTTTGGGCAGGCGATGAAAAAATGTCTGGAATTTAAGATCCCATTATATCATCTATTTATAGACTTTAAGGCCGCCCACCACAGCATAACCAGGGTAGAACTATACAATGCCATGAGAGAGTTCGGCATCCCAAACAAATTGATACGACATTGTATGCGGACCATGACCAACGTAGTCACGTAAAAATAGCGGGATTGCTGTCCAAACCAATAAACATCTTTAATGGACTCCAACAAGCGGACGGTATGGCCTGCCTCCTCTTCAACCTGGCGTTGGAGAAAGCAATCCGCGACTCTGGAATTGCAAATACAGGGACTATTGTCACCAAGTCCTGCCATATACTTGCCTACGCAGATGACATCGACATCATCGGTAGATCCGATTCGGCTGTACAGGACTCCTTCACCCAGATCGAGCAAGCGGCACAAAAACTGGAACTGCACATTAATGAGGGGAAAACTAAGTACATGGTGGCAACTTCTGCGAAGAGAAGACCTAACGTTGGTCAAATTAACAGGGTAACGGAGCACAAATTTGAAGTAGTGCAATCGTTTAACTACCTTGGGTCAATAGTAGCAGCAGATAACAATATGGAAGAAGAAGTAGGCGGACGGCTAATCAAATCCTACAAAGCCTACTCTGGTCTATCAAGGCTCTTTAAATCCCGAAATTTAACCAGACTGTACTACTGTACAAGACCAAGGTCTTACAGTACTCATGTATGGATCCGAGACTGGCGCTCTGAACTCTTAGCCGCGTTCGAGAGGAAGGTCTTAAGAAGAATTGTTGGCCTCGCGTATGAGGGAGGACGATTCCGGAGACACTACAACCATGAGTTGTACGCGATCTACCTTGAAGCTAACGTCGTAAGAAAAATCAAGCTCGGTAGACTCCGCTGGACGGGACACCTAGTTTGAATGAGCGAAGAGGAGCCTGTCCCGAGAGTCCTCGGCAGGCAGAAAGTTCTATTATACATTTAAAAAGGGGAAGGTGAGAGACAGATACAGTATGATGGCTGAATGATCGATCGCATATGTCTGGTACTCGTAACAGACCGTGTTGGCTTATTTACAAGTTGATTTAAAGTATTTGTACCTTTTCGTCCGTTGGACATATTAACCTTCATGGATTGTCTGCATAAAATAGTGAGACCATTTGGAACTATGCTAAATCAGCCGTAATACAATTTCAGTGCACAGGTACAGGATCAATTAATGGAGATAGGATAAATATTCTGTTATGGCGTCGGAGTCATTAAAGGATGCGTTTCTATTCAGGTTCCGACTCAGAATAGGTTCATCTAGTTCAAATTCAATATAGAAAACAATAATTTCATATTTACGAACGCGAAGTTTTTGTCTAGAGTTTTCGGGTTGATTAATGTGAGGCGATTAGTCTAAGGGGACGGGAGCAAAAGCGTTTTATCGTCCCCGTCCACGAAGAGCGAATCATTAGAAAAGACCTTGAATGCTCTTAGGTGTTTCTAACAGATACACACAGTACACATGCAAATAGTGAAGAACTACACAGAAAGAAAATCGAATAAGCAAAAGCATCAGCCGTATACCAAGCAATAACATAATAATTACACATCAGTTGAGTGTACTTCAGTTTAGAAATCGAACTTGTAGACGCGGCAGTAGCCTGATGTTGAGCATTGGTTCAATCTGTTTGTGATTCTAACCGTCATAGTGTCAGTTCGAATCACACGTTATTCACTATCGTCACAAACGCTCTACTCCCAATTCTGTGAATGTGGGTCTTTTGGTAGGCGGAACATACCTGACTGGAAAACGGATTTTAGAGATATCGGGCGAAATCAGAGTTGAAGAATTGTTCAGACCAGCGTTTCACAAACCCGGGGAGAGCATAATCTTGTCAATATGTGAGACGATATTTAGTTCCCTATCACATAAAATACGAATGACGCGGATCGTTTGGAGGATGATCAGTTATGAAAGGAATAAGAATTGGGGAGGAAAAAGGTTACAAACTGCTACTTGGCGATATTAAACTCCAAGCAGTTTTTCGACACCAATCCGAAAAGTTGTCGAGATCTATTTAAAGCAGAGGTAGAATCAAATGGTGGTGTTATAGAATTTTATGTCGTTAACAAGAATACTTGGTGATCTCAACAATCAAGTTTGTGCTTAGTATAAAAAGTAGAGGACCTAAACGGATCCCTTGAGGGACCCAACAGGCAATCAGGATGGGAAGATGTATCGCGTACCTGAAACGTACTTTTTATAGTCTATCTTCCAAGTAGGAAAAAATCCATTTCAACTAAGTGGCTTCAAAGCTCAGAGTGAATATTTGGAAATGTATAAATGTTTTTGTCGAAATGTCGACCCTTTGCCGCTCTCTAGGGCTGAAAGTGTACAAGATGTGAATTCGACGAGGTTGATGATTGTTGATCTGCCCACAAGAGCTCCATGTTATATCTGTGACAAATGAGAGATTTTCAGTGAAAGTTTAAGAATCCAAACAGAAAACTTTTAAAATGGGCTCAATGGATGAGTTGGTAAGTACGTTGGGCCTTGGGTTTCATAGTGAAAACCTAGGTTCAACTGACGACTCTTGCTATTGTGCACTTCGGGACAATTACGGAGTGGTAGGTAGGGTCCCAAAGCCCAGCTGCCCAGTGAAATACCACCCCATTAAGCTATAGGCTTCGTGAAATGGGTGGCAGAAGTCCTTGAGCATTCGGAGCTTGGCTGATGGTCCCGGTCGAGAAAAAATGGCATCTCTGGGCGCTGACTCAGCGCTATAGGTTCGCCTTTCCAGGGAGAAGTAAAATAAAGAAAAAAAGGTATGAGGGTAAATTTGCCATTAGGGCGATACATTGCCATACATTGGTCGTTTTTGTGTATGGAAGTTTTCCAAGCGTTGGGGAATTTACCTAGACGAAAAGATTTATCGTAAAGGGATTGAAAGAATTGCAGAATATGTTTTGACGAGAATGTCGGGGATGCCATTAGGGCCAGGGGTGAATTCGCGAATGAATTGGAGTAATTTGTTTTCATTTAAGTGAGGTTCAATGGAATGAGGATGAGGTGGCCCGAAAAGCGAGTGAGTTAAGTAATCAAAATAAGAAGAGGCAAAAAAAGGAGTCACTGGTGAAAGGCTGTTTGAAACAAAAACGAGCAAAAAGATTAACGATAATAAATTGATCAGTTGAAGTTTAAAAGGTTTGGATAAGCAAACTAGGATAGCCATAGGATCTTTGTTTGTAATTATCAAACTAAAAACGGTTTTGAGGTTGTTTTTTTAAAGATGGTTTGTTGTTTTGAGAAGGTGTTGTAAAGTTCGCTAAACTGAAGATTAGAATCGAGAAAATTAGAGCACCAGATAACCGTATACTTCCACAGGAAAACGGCCCGTAACTTGTTTCTTTTGTTAGGTAGGGAACGAAGTCTGTGATTGTACTAAGGAGGTGAGAGGTCAATATTTTATGCTCAGAATAAGGAACAGACAGGAATTGAAATTGCCGGTGCAAAAAAGTGTAACACTACCTTCTACAGATAAATGATTATAATTGAACGAGACAAGTAATCATTACGAAGGTGGTTCCTTTATGAAAGAAATAGAAGCAGTTATTACTAGAGGGTAGTGAGGACTAAGTGCTTGGGCCTGTAGTTTAAGATGTTGCCGTGACAGACGGTAGAAGCACCTGGTCGATTAAAGCAAAGACATTCCTTTAAGGGTACTTAAAAATCCCACTTTTGTGCGCACGTTAGTGTGAAAAAAAATCCCTTGGCGGAGATGGAATAGAGAATATAGGAAGACTGATTACCAGGTAATATTCATTTTAGCCGTAGAATGTGAAAATTGCCAAAAGCCATGACATCATCCTAGCCATCACTCGGCTTCATTATATGGTCAGTTGCCTTGAGAGCCAGCTCGTATACTTCGGTGGCCTGTGATGGCAAGATGCCGACACAAATAAAATAAACTAATTTACAAGGTAGTCTAATTGACTTGACACTTATGGCACTGTCATAAGCAGATGTACATGGATGCACGATTGTTGGCCTTGGATTCCACACAAAACTGATCACAAGAACTGCGAAGTTCATTTAAATGTCTTGTGTTTGTTCGATTGGGCTAATGAAATCCGAATTTCCAGAGAGCAAGTCACAAGATACCTCATAGGCGGTTAAACTCGTACTGAGTAGCAGCAAACGAAAATATCAAAGAACTACGGAAACATAACTAACTAAACAGAACAGAGGATGACATTGGTTATGATTTAGTAAGTCTGTCTATAATGTAAGCTTGGTCAACAATATGCACGGCATGTACATCCCTACAGTACTATCACTACTATTTATTGGCCTATAGAAACCCGGAAGATCATGACCTCACTGATTCGGCTGCGCCATCGTTCCCTGTGCTGTGCACTCTCCTTACACGGTTGACCATCCGATTCGATTTACCCAGGGTCAAACCTTACATTGTCCTCCCAGCTCCGTCGCGGTCGTCCTACCGGTCTCTTTTCCGTTGGTCTACCGCCAAGAATTCTACGCACTGTCCTATCGTTGTCCATTCTCGCCATATGTCCGGCCCATCTTAATCTTCGCGACCTGATTACCCTCACTATTTAAGGTTTGCGGTATAGCTCTTCCAATTCATGATTGTGGAGTTTCCTCCATTGTCCTGCCTCTTCGTCATATTTACCACCAAAGATGCTCCTACAGGGGAGTGAGAATATTAGCACGAGGGCAGTTTGATAAATCAGTGACTTATTGAAAAAAAATATTTTTTCGGCAAATAAGCATTTTATTTCGCAACATTCACGAGGTTGTCTCCTTTCAATGGCTGTCAACTAAATGACGCAGCTTGCTCAAACTTTGACAGTAGTTTCTTTATAGATTGGAGCATTTAAAGCTACTGCGCGGGAAATTCAAAAAGTCACTGACTTATCAAACTGCCTTCGTAGAAGAGACGGGGACGCACGGATATGTTTTAGTACGTAGGCGCAATGTTGTGACATACTGCCCAACTCTGTGAAACATGCCAAGGGCTCGAGCCCGCGGTATCTTTAAAAGATTACACATCTTATGGTGCAGCCATAAAAAAGGGTGACGCAAACAAATTTTTACATTTGTTATAAATTTTTGATTTCGTAAAACTCTATAATCCTTGTTTTAAATTGTGGACTCAAAATATATGTGAATTTTACTTTGAACACCGACGGTTAATCGGATTGCATATCATCGATATTTTAATGTGCACCTAGCATGAATGAACCTAACAAAAAAGCTTCTGGGTGCAAAAGTCAGAAAGGTACCACCCACATACCGGACAACCGCGTTTGACGTATCTGGATGAACATTTGTGTGGGGAGAGTGCACCACTGACTAAAAATAGAAACGATTGTGATTCATGGGATTGTCGTTAGACGTGTTTTTATTTTATTTTACTTCGTGTAGTAAAGGTGAACTTATAGCGCAGGGTCGACCCCCAGAAATACTATATTATCTCAGTCAAGCACCAAACGATGGTCAATCACTGGAACACTGGAGCCGAACCTACCACTCGCATAACCCAGCTTGTGGTAGCAATGAAGCCGATAAATTGGTCGTGATTACGAATGAGCAAATGAATTATAAATAAATATCGTAAATATTTGGGATATTTGTGACATCTACTTGGGTTTTCGTCAGTGACAAAAACACCAACCACAGTGTACTGTTTGGTTTAGTATATTGTATCAAATGAGAAACGGGTTATTTCTAATGAAGCCAGTATCACAGGTATCCACCACTCTGTGCTCCCCATGAGATGGAGATACAATGTATACTGTAAGGTATAGAACGGTTCTATTGCGGGGCATCTGCATCCAGGACGTGGTAAACATGTTCACTGAATTCAACCGCTCCCTGCTTTTTTGGTTTTACTTAACTGAACAACGAATCATCAGCCACCCTCCAATCTGTCTGTTTGAAAAGTCAGTAAAAGAGCTCTTTAATACATTTATCTTTTTTTTTTATCTAGTATGTCCACTTTAATATTTCACACAATGAAAGCTGTTGGTGAGGTACGTGTCGCATTTACCGGCGGTCGATCAGAAAAGAAGACCCTTGAACTTATCAAAAGAGTGTGGCGGTTTTACGAACCACACAAAGTACCTAGCAAATCCATCGCATATCCCCAACGCCACATTGAATTCAATGGGCGAACTAAACGTTCAAATTTTCTAAATATTGAGTTTAATTCATTCATTCAATTCAAATCCAGTCACGCAATTTCATCCAATGCAATTCCCTAAAATCAAGCAGCATGAATCATATCTTCTCATATACGCTATAAGCAATTAGCACCTCTAATTCCTTGCAAGATCCCAAAACCAAAAAGTGCACGTGTGCAAACAAAGGCATAACGAGTCGACCCGCCGACACACAATTCTTGCAATCATAAACATCCTAACGCATATCTTTTCATGCCAGATGTTTTATGACTTGGTAATGCAATCTAGAAACCGACAACCAATTTCCACGGTTCCTTTGTTACCCATCTGAAGCACACGAAAACTCTTGTTGTCTTAAGCCAGGTGGGTAACGCAAACAAACCCCATGAAAGGATCGAGTAATAAGTGGCGGTACGCCGATCCTTCGAAAGAAGATACCGAGAAGAAGATGGAAATATGAATCGAGATGGGAAATTTCTTTTACAGATAAGAGGATGAGAATGATAATTATGATGGGAAATTTCTTTTACAGATGAGGGAATGAGAATTGGAAATGGATAGAGAAATTAGTTAGAACAGTCAAAGAACCCTCACGAGGAGGCTGACCAGCGTTACGCGATAGATCGAGAAGGAATTTTCGACCCTCAGTTTAAAACCTTAAAATACGCGAGTTAAACTAAAAACACTCTCAACGTATGTATATTCAACTTTCAACGCACAGCAATTCAAACGTGTGCAATTTGCAATTCTCCACTTTGTGTAGTTGTCTCGAAAACACTAAATAAAAGACTATGGGCTGTAAGCTGAATGAATAAGGATATGTTCAATTATTAATACGCTCCAAGATGTGGTGGAAGTTTGTTGTTTATTAATACTCAAGGTATCGAGGATAATCGTGAAACTAAAGAGCAAAAGGAATCGGACAATAAAATAAAAGTTCAAAGTAAAAACAATTCACCGTGTTTCATTTGTAGATATATTCGCTCCGTGTTTGAATTCTCTTGTTTTATTGACAGTGTTCGGCGGAAAACTACATCGACACTCAACCCGCTAAAATCCACCAAAAAAATGTTTGGACATATTTAAGTGCCTTAAAAATTATGGTTACCTTTAAAGTGTAGTGAGAAACATCACACCAAACCTTTAACGAAACCATATAGAGGGATATTTTGTTCCACTTTATTGAGGTTTGTTAGTTGTACGAGTTCACACTGATAAATTTAGTAAATTGTTAGCTGGAGCATTTGATTAAGACTTTGTGCAGGCTAAACAAGGTAAGACCTTCGGGTAAAAAGGTAATGAAACGCATGCAGCCTTGCGTACCTTTTTAACTAAATGTCTTGTGATAATGTGGCGATCGGGCAAAGAACTTATTAGTTATTCCTATAAAATGTGGAGTTAATTTTGGGCGGTTTAAGTCCTAGCTCCTGTAACGGTGCCGATGAAGACCCAAGTTGTAACTATCCTTTAGATGATGTTAGGAAGCTGCTACGTGTTGCTGGTTCACGGCCAAAATAAGATGTATGAACATATTGCTCCCTTTCCTATACCATGACAGAATGAGATGCTTTAGATGACGCTAATGTTGCTTCACCCAGATCATGAATACACCTCACGAGATTTAATGCGCACTGACTGGTTGATTTTTCGTCTATATTACTTGAGGTTTTTCTACCCCACAGAAATACATTTTTAACTAAGACTTTTGTGTAACAATTTGTGTGAGCTAAGGTGGCTACGACTATTCGGTAAGGTATAAGAAAACTGTTTGGCGTTACGTATGAGATTACAGATTCCGTTTTTGTTTATTTTACCGACCCATAGTGCTGAGTCGGCGCTTTTTCAGGTCACCACCAAGCTCCCGAAATATAGGCAGGTGTAAACGATTTTTGGCATTTTCTCACACAGGGAAGACATATCTGGTAGTTATAGCGTTTGGGATGATAGTGAAGAACGTGTGATTCGAACTGACGCTATGACAGTTAGAATCACCAAAAATTGAACCAAAGCGTAACACATCAGGCTACTGGCCGTGTTTAGAATTCAATTTTTAAACTCAAGTATATTCCATATCTGAGGTGAATTGTTATGTTATCGCTATGGTATACGGCTCTGATGAATTTTCTTATTCGATTTTCGTTCAGTGTTCTTCACTATTTGCTTGTGAATTGTGTGTGTATCTGTTAGAAACACCACACTACTCCCTCCTCAGTAACTTCGTTACGACCAGCTTCGTGTGCGAACGACGGAGCGAACGAGAGAACGTCGGAGCAGGTGAGTGTGCTTGTGCTCTATGCGGAAGTCGTGATCGTGTCGTGAAGAACTGTTTTACTACGGGCAAGTGTGTGCTGTGTGTACACAGATCATGTCGGGGTCACCAATTATAGCGTTTGGGATGATAGTGAAGAACGTGTGATTCGAACTAACGCTATGACAGTTAGAATCACCAAAACTTGAACCAAAGCGTAATACATCAGGCAGTATATTCAACTGATGTAAATTGTTATGTTATCGCTATGGTATACGGCTCTGATGCATTTTCTTATTCGATTTTCGTTCGGTGTTCTTCACTATTTGCTTGTGAATTGTGTGTGTATCTGTTAGAAACGCCACATACTACTTAGTGCAGGCTGTAGAGGTCTCAATTATTCATATAATGACTAAATGAGGGTTATTCAAAAGCTTTTGAAAGGTAGGGAGGCTTCATTATTCATTTAAAGCTGTATGACAAAATGAGCAGTAACCGACTCCTGAAGTTGAAGCGTCTTCATCGGATAATGATGAGTCCCTTATAATGTACCACATGTCACGAAACGTGTGAACACTTTGAATGGGTTCAGAGAAGAACTCTTTGTCTCAACGACTTATGGTATTTTCGCACACACACAAACTTTTGATCAATGCTTTTCCCACGGTTACAACTAATGTTATTAAATAGGATGATCGGATGGGCGATATAAGAGAAATGTCTGGCTTCATCCGCTTATGGATTCGTATGTAATGCAGCACATCCCCATAGGATTAAGTGCCCTGAATTTATTGTAAGCCTAATTCTTGGAAGTAACGATGGGGTTGGACCTAGTGCCTGGTCATAGATTAATGGAAAAACTGCCGTCAAAAACTCTTTGACTGACAAATACAGCCACTAATAGGAAAGGGATAGATAACATCCAGAATGTCTGTTGATGGGCAGTAACTGGTCACAGGCGACACTCGTGGGAATTCGAAATCTTAAAAAATTGGCCGCGACTGAAATTTGCAATTATATCTCGTAATTTATTATTATTATTTTTTTTTTTTTTGCCGTTTCCGCTGTATGTTGTGTGTTTTTTTTACTGTGCTTGTTGTTTATGTTTTTCTATGTTTGGCTGTTGGACATTGACACGATAATCGGTCTGAATTGATTTGTAGTGAATGTATATGTAATCAATCGGCTGCCCAAAGTACCTCGGCGAAGTGCAATGTTTTGTTTTCTGTTGCTGTATTTCGCGCGGGATCTATGTTCGAGAATCAAAATCCGTGTCTCGCGATGCAGAAGTTGAATGTACGGAATCTGAAGAGCGCAGACATGTGCAATATTTTTCTGACCATCCCCAATATTCAGAGTGGAAAGTGAGCGATCTCGCTGAGATCACACTTCAGGGTCATTATCTTCCTGATCCTGGGTGCAACACACTTTTTCAAATAAAACCCATTACGAGCTCGCAACCAGAGCACAGAACGTTCGTATGTAGTTCTGTAACATTCGGGCGGTGTGTACATGCTGATTGTGGATCTCATTCGCCAGAGGTCTGCCGCCGCAGCGGTCCCTTCCTCAAACTCATTTATTAAATTACTCTTCTCCTGTTTTTTTTTCTCTGTTCTTTTTTTTGGTTCTCGTTCAATTTTTAGTTTTGTATTGTTTTTTTTTTTTAACTTTTGTTTATTTATATATTGGAAATGTTTTTCGTTTTTTTGTTACTGGTGTATTCTCATCTTACTATCAGAAACCCTACTCCCCCTGGGGAGCTGTTTGCTATGTTGCTAGCTCATGTTCATGTGTGTGCTCCACCGCGGACCACGTGTTTCTTTATTTAGGTATCTTTCTTCATTTATTTTGGAGTTTTTTTATGCTTTTCTGTGTGTGTGCCTTTTTTTATTTCACAATTCCTTATGCCATTTTCGTTTTTGCGAATGTTACTGACCTAACCCATGAAAAAATTTGTTGTGTTACGGTTGTGGAGACGGTTGCAGTGGATCTAAAGTGCACAACCTCCTAACAGCGGCCCCATAAAACCGCTCTAGAGGAACAGCACCAGCAACAGCAACAGCAGAAGCAGAAGCAATGTGCGGCTAAAGGCCTCCACCTTCCTCATCAAAGAAAAGGATAAACAGGCAAAACAAAAATTTGAAAAAATGAAAACGAGTGAAAAAAAATAGATAAATAAAATTGCGAAAAAAATGTAAAAACACAATTTAAAAAGCGACACAAAAATAAAAGAAAAAATTAACAAAGCAGCCACCAAGACGTTGAGGATGCCTGCTGTTGATTGAAGGGGCTGCTGGGGGGTTGCTAGGCGCAGGGGACGCTCGTGGGGATTCGGAGTTTTAAAAAATAATCCGCGACTGATATTTACAGATTTTTTCGCCGTAATTTATTATCCGTGTTGTTGCTGTTTTCGTTATATGATTGTTTTTTATTTTCTTGGTTGTTGTGTCTGGTTTTTTTTTTGTTTTTTACTGTAGGCCTCTTATGTTTCTTTTATTCTTAGTTTGTACTTTAATTTTTGTTGTTGTTGGTATTCATTCGTTAGTCGCCGTACAATTGCTAGTATCTGGTGTTCTTTATAAGGTTTTTGTAACGCTGGCGGTGCTGTTGTTATTTTATGGCACTGCACTGTATATTGCTGCGTCCGCAAACAAAAACTTGAATTTTCTATTTTTGGGCAACGAAGCAAATGTTTTTTTTCCCCAACTTTAGTCAAAAGGAATTGCGTTGTTTCGAGTATCATTATTATCTTTATTAGTATAAGTATGTTTGTTATTTTTCCTTGCTGCTTTTTCTGCTCGAGTGCCATCTGACTATGGCCGCGAATATGGAAAATCACCAAAGAACTAATAGGGAATGTCAAGAGGGAAATACCCTGAATTCCTTGATGTTCCTTAGATGTGTTTGCGACCTGGGTGTAGAGAGCAGGGGTTATTTTTTGAACTCACCAAATGCATTACGTCACTGAATGTGTTCCATCACCTATTGAGGAATGCAGGGTCGACTTTATTGTTTATCGATTAGGACTTGGCTGTGTCAAACATCTGCCCAGAAAACTTCAGATCGGTACCAGATTTGGGTGACTTCATATTCAATGACAAAAAGTCTTTTCTTGGCTGGAAGTCCCCATTTCAACTTCACATCGTTAATTGCCGCCAATTCAATAAGTTCTTTCATTCCCATGGGGAACAACGTGATAACAAAATAATTAATTGCAGTCGTTCCCGATTTATTTCTCTGTGATGTCAAATGGGTTGCCATCCCGTTGTGAAACTTATTGAAAAGTGATTGGGGAGCTGCTGTTCTTCAAAGTGGATAACACTATCAGTTGTTCGCGACTGTCTAACGAGATTTCCGTATAAAATTATTTTCTTTTAAGGTTTAACAACGAAATATCTGGATTTCAAAAAACGCCGCAGTGACTTATCTAGGACAGAAATCTGGCACAATACGTTCTTTGTCTGGTTAGGTTGTCAGAAGAATTAATAAACTACCAGCCGACTAAAAGGGTGTCACTGTGTAATTGAGTAAGTGTTGTAAATTATGTTAGATGGTGGTGGATTACCTGTGATTTGGAAATATAGACATTTTAGCAGGCGAAAAAAGGCTGTTTTTTACACAAAAAGTATTTCGAGGTATCCGTAAATGTCAGTACACAACACAAACAGATGAAATGGGAGAATATGAGGAAAGGAAGTGTGTAGGTTGGTCTTGAATGATGTACATTGGGCTTGAATGCATGGTATTGCACTGACGACGTTCGAAATGATCAGTTAAAGAATTCCACATTCGTGACGTTCGGTTGAAGAACGTTTACTTGAGTTCATTCGCATGTGTAAACTTAACTTTTAAGATGAACTGATGCGCACTGTCTGGTTGATGGGAATATATGTATTTTTTTATTTTTTTATTTTAGTTCTCCCAGGAAAGGCGAACTGCTATTTTATTTCTGGGTCCTCCGAAAGATGCTCAAGGATTTCTCCCAATCATTTCACGAAGTCTATAGCTTAATGGGGTGGTATTTCACCGGGCGTCAGGGCTTTGGGACCCTACCTACCACTCAGTAATTATGCAGAACAATAGCAAGATTCGTCAGTTGAACCTAGGTTTGCACAATCAAATGCAAGACACAAGCTCCTTACAAACTCAACCATTGAGGTGGCCCGAAACATAAACTGTATTCACCAAGTCCTGACTTACTCGGTAATCATCATCATCATCGGCACTACAACCGGGAACCGGTCTTGGCCTTATTTGGCAAGTCCTGCGGCTTGTTAAATTTTCCATGATAATTTGTATTTCCGGGCAAAGTCACTAGTCTTGCACCAGAGGCTCCCCGACGGGGAATCGAACCCCGGTCTCGCGCGTGACAGGCGGGGATACTAACCACTATACTATCGAGGAAAAAAGATAGGTAGGATGTGTTGCGTCTATGTTTTAAGGAGGAAACAGAGACTTATGCGAATTAGTTTCGTTGCTCGTTTTTGTTTCCTATCGGGCGGGTGCAACCCTGGGGCCAGGTTGAGGTGAAATATTTCTCGCATCTCTTAAGAAACTCTGGGCTGCATGTTTGGGGTTTAAGTATGTGATCGTTTCAATTACGAGTCGAATTAATTCGAGTGTCAACAATTGATAGATTGTTGGCTTCGGTCACGTAAGTGCCATTCCCCAACATTGGAATTCGTCTTTGATGAAAATAATTCGTATTCCAGTTTCGAAGTGATTGGATTCTGCCTGGTTGGATTATTCCTGTTGCTATAAGTTAGTGGGCTTGGAATTCAGCGCGTTGAGTATATTCTGCTGATTGATAATAAGATTTGAGTATGTTCGAATGATGAGGAGAAAACCAACCTGCTGTTATCAGCAAACCAGTGAACTGTGGTGCATGGATAAGAAATCGTTTACTATGCTATATAAACTTAAGGAATAGGTGAGAGGTTGGGACCTTGAGGGACACCAGCATTAATTTGGTGGGAGGCAAATTTGACTACATCCAGTCATAGTCGGATTGAGCCGCCACAAAGTTAATCTCCTATTCATTGTATTAGTGTATGGAGCCAAACGCCATCGGATTTGTTAATGTCAGATTATTTGAGTGCTCGGAAATAGCACGAGTTTGGAGGTGAATCTGCCGCATTGTGGGCTACTTGTGCCAAAGCCGAGAAGGTAATGGACAAGAGAAACTGGCTATCCTTTCCCCCTACTTCCGTCCGCATTGGGCTGCGAAATATGCAGCAAGTAAATTGAGTTTCTCTATTGCGTTGATAATTGATCTGTTATCAACTATAAGCGAAGGACTGAATGGGAAGATCGAGTTCTTTATGTGCGTTGACGCAATGACCCGCCTCACCTCTCTTCTACGATCGCAAAGTAAGTTGATGTGTCATGCAGTATTTTATTATTCAAAAACAAAGAACTTTTCCTGAAACCCTTGACAGAAAAATAAGTTATTTCATCTTAAACTTAGAATTAATTATTGGTTTATTTTTATATAATGGTCACATGTGACAAAAAGCATGTGAGTAAATACTAGTGTTCTCTTCGATTTAAGGGACTCAATAATGTAAATATTTCCCGAAAAATCTCATAGATTTCATGCAATTATATTTGAAGCACATGCCAATCCGATCGATTGTTTTTTCTAACAAGCGGGTTATTCATAGCATTATACTACACAATAGTTCACCTATGGACTATTAATTACATTTTTTTATTATTAATTAATTAATTAATAATTATTTATTAATTAATAAGGAATTCGAGACTAAGTTAGGTCAACACTAGCTACAGTAAAATAGTGTTATTTTACTGTTTAATATATGTATTTAGAAAATATTTGATATAAGAGCCTGAAAAACAGTAAACTTGAAAGCGATTGGTCGCCGTCACAACAGTTTAATCGCCGTCCGAAGTTTTTTAAAATCAAATTCTAATAAAAAATCAATTGCATCAGATGTCCATGCGCGGCCAAAATCTTTTGAAATTAATTTCAGGTACCATAATGTCTCAACATCTTACAGTAATCAGGAATAAATTTATCCCATAACGGCCACTACTGAGGCAGGTAATTTCAGTATTTAATTCACAGATAGTGATATAAACTACGGCACTAGCTAACAATCATACGATATTCGATTGGGCAAAAAGTATCGAACACTTCTGGCAAGATGTATTTCCAGTAGCCCCACTGCAGAAATAGTAGTTACAGTTGGCTAACTTCCAACTGTGTTTCATTGCATGTACGATAATATTGCCCCCATTGAAGCAAGAGAATTTGTGTGATGAATTTGATCATTCCGAAATATTCAGATGAGGATAAAATCCGGACTTTTTGTCGGATCTCCCATTCCATAATTGCAAAACTATTTATGAGGAATTCTTGTGGGCTTTTTAGTTAGTGTGTGCCCAAACTCAAGGAGATCAGCCAATTCAATGCATGGGAACGTCGTCCTAAACTATGAGTTCTTTCTGATTGAAGAAATGGTGCTTAAATGCCTACTTTCTGGGCCCTAATAAAAATACCCATTGTTGAACAAATTCACATTGATCAACACAAACAATTATACAGTTTCTGAAACCTTTATAGTGAAACCGGATTAAAAAGCCTAGACGGAAAACATGGTGCCAAGTAATTTTACCTGTCATCATAAATACTCCTATCGCAACAATTAAGATAATGTGCCGAAACCATGTTGTCCACGAGTTTTCCGAATCCTTGTATTGAAGGTCATTCCAAAGCACGATTTGAGTCTTTGGGTAATTATGATAAGACTGAAAATCGGAGAATCTTCAAGTTGCTGAAAAAAGGATTCAATAATAAACTGTCCACCGAGATGGTTTTATGACGGTTCGGTCGTTTTCTGAAAATGTACACGATCAAAACTAAATCGTCAGCGAAGACGGTCCTGATAACATTCCCTGTGTCGAGCACTTTCATTGAGGGTGATTAAATTAGGGTTTCTTAATTGTGTTTCATGAAGTTTAATTTACATTTATTTGAAAGTGTTCCCCATGTGAAAGTTGTGTGAAATACTTAATTCTCGATATAATTAACTTGACCAACAGAACCCTCAAGTATGTCAAAGAGAATAAGACCATTTCAAAAAAAAAAATAGCTTGATATTGAGGCGGGCCATGAACCCACGCAAGTCGCACCTAAACCGATTTTCCAAAGTACAATGGAATAAATGAAGGAAATAATGAAGAGGAGTCTAAGCGATTGACTTAAAGAGATCCTGAGAGATTTATACAAAAGTCGAATTAGGCGCATGCAGCCACTATCATTCAAACCTTATGATTTGCTAAACATTCAGGAGGTTGTATTCAAAATTAACAAACCTCTCTCAACAATCGTATGATTTAGCCGGTTCAGAAATGTTTTTGATGTTACCGCCCTACACCGAACAAGCTTTGACACTACACGTATGGGCGGCATAAAACACCAAATTATTATGGGGAACCCTGGCAGACTTTAGGACTGTGCACTGACATTTAAGGATATCAATAAATCTCCGTTCCGTGCACGTGTGTTATATATAAAAGTGGGATGCACTATTAACGAAAGGAGAAAAGAAAACACTTGATTAGATAGAAAGTTCGATGCTCATGTGATTCAGCTCAAGGATGAACTAAAAGAAGTGTTAGATTAATCGACCTTGTCCAAAAAATACTAATGAGCAGCTCTATAAACGTTTAACCGGATATCAGCAAAAGCGGGTGAAGTCTACGTGACCGATGCGCTGGAGACACAATTATCACACCAAAAGTGGACCACTAAGTCGATTAGGGAAATTCTGGACAAACGTATTGACACGGAATTTTTAAATATTGCCGATTAGACATTTACGAAGAATATTGGCAAACATGACCAGTAAAGTCAACTACAAACGAGGTGTTTCATACCCTATACATGATAAGAGAATACCTGTCCTAGCTTAGTAAGTAATATTTCATTGTCCCCACATCGACCTGATTTGCAAAATACTATCGGATCCATGTCAAAGTTCACATTCATCATTTCAGGGAACACATCATTAATACCAAAAATTATTAAGTCTACGGATCCCTCTTAACATTACAAAACTCCCAATAGTATGCTACCTATTCACCAAGCTCAAAGCCAACAAAGTTAATATGGACATACTTTCATGCAAGTCGAAAGATGGCCAAAAGACACTCAGCTGCCCAGCGAGCTGTGGAAAAGCACACAAATTTCAGTACGTGCTACATTAATTACAAGGGGTTTGACTTTGTTGCCCCTTACACACGTGTTGAAGATGTAAAAGGTAGATCCAGATATTTTCAATTTTCTGGTACACGTGGTCCAAAACCTGAACGTTGGGCTTCGCACTAAAGCTATTAGGTAGAATGTCATGCCTATGAGCAGAGCAATGCATATATTTCGTTGTGCATAGAATTTGATACACTTAGCCCGAATTTATTGAAGGTTAGATGCAAAATGTGTTTCTAGATAAATTCCGAAACGGGATACCCTTTCCTTAACCGCTTGATGTACGTGGATATTAAATTAAACCCACATACAGGGATGACCTTCATAAAGCGATTAAGGCCACCCACGAATAAAATACGGCAGTAGGAACGAGTTTCGGATTAGATAAATGCCAGACGCGTTAGAATCTAAATATCTTCATGTGATTTTGTATTTCACTCAAGTAAGTGGATCGAAAACCTCACCAAAGAGACCAAGAAATAGGTTGGTTTCTTTGAATTGAAAGGGTTCTCAAGACACGTCTACAAAACACTCTTACATCGGCTTTAAATGTCGACAGGGACTGTTCAACCTGTGTATTATATCGTAATGTCCTGGAGTGAATCTTATTAACATCATAAGGTTTAAGTATATCTTCGATATTAGCCCAGGTATAAATGACGCGATCAATGGTATTTTAGGGCACCCATTGTTAACATAATATATTTGCAGATTCTCTTTGATCTTGAAAGTATGGGTCCCAACAAATAATTAGCCCGCAAATGCTGAACACTCGACCGGTTTTGACAATTACGACGAGTCGAGGATTATTTCTGAAACCATTCACACCAATGCATGCCGCGGTATTTTCATGGGCATTGATTATTAGTGTAGTGCTCCAAGAAGCCCTACCATTTTCCTCTCACATACATTTCTACCCACCTACTATATCATACATCCTAATCTCATAATCCTTAACTCAAATTCAAAAAAACAATCATCTAAATTGAAAATTCGTGATAAACGAATCAAATGTTCGTTTATCGCCCTTGCACCCAACTCCCCATAATCATCCGACTAATTCAAAAATACAAAATCCAGATAAACGAATCAAATGTTCGTTTATCACCCATACACACAATCCTAAAATCCAACCAGATGTGTATATTCTAAACATAGATATCACATCCCTTTTCTCCAGTACTCGACTCCAGTCGAACTACATTTCGGAATTCTGCTTGCATTTCGATGCATCCGCAATACAAAATCCCGATAAGATTTTGTATAAAAGGGCGATGAATATCAGATTCGAGAGATCAGTCTCAATTGGCGTCCGAGGTGTAAGGACGCCAGAAAATGAATTTACTAATAAAATAAATTTAAAGTATATAAAAAGTATTTTTAATTGAGCCTGGCCGATTCCCAGGACCGAATTCAACGATCGGTTGCTACTCTTCGCGGAGGCCCCGGAAGCACGGTGGCGACCGCAACGGGTCCCCTCAGGAGCGGTCTATAGAGATCCCTCATCCTTTTCAGGACAAGGAGACATGCTCCCTGAGAGAAGGATCACTACATTAGACACTTTGAATATTATTGTAAGAAATTAATCGAAATTGGAAAAGTCAACTCACCATTAATTCGTAGTTTATATCTCAACAACCGAAACGTAATTTATTACAACACAACAGATCATGCTCTCTAAATTCCCTAAAGCTTCAGTAACATTGTTGAAACTCTGAAACTAAAAGCATCATTGTCTCCCGTGCAAACATTAACGCTGCCCCAACCACAAAAGGGAATGTAGTTATACACGAAGGGACGGATAATGATTAGTTCTCATTTTCAAGCGATTGGTGCTAGAAAACGATCTAGCTGCAAAATCGATATAATAATTAGGAAGTGGTAAGCGACCACGAAATACCAACTCTACTGAGCTTCTCACATGAGTTAACCGCTGACGGACATCAGACGTTACCATTCTAGAGGAACACAGGAGAAAATTTCGGGTGGTTGGTAAACTCTCCAACATCATCATCAAGCATATTCCGACCGAAACATTCTATGTTATTCTTACAACTTTTTTGAACAACTATGCTTTTAATAAGAAAAAAGAACAAGAATTCTTCTGACTCGACTAAGTACAAGCCAACCAGCCTCCTGCCCAATATTGGGAAGTTATTCCGAGTTATTCCGAGAAAAAATCTATTTTAAATGAGTGCGAAAGAAGGGAGATACCGCGGAATCAGCTTGGATTCAACACTCTCTTATCAATGCTCGCCCCAATAAATCTGATCTCAGATATCGAGTGTACCTGAACGTGACAAGATGCATACCTGCCTAATATCGGGTAAGCCTTCAACATGGAATACGAAGTCGCTCGTCGACATTTATCGTAACAGATAGATAGTACCTGGTAAATAGGGCTTAGCATTTAGTCTTAAGTAAAATCTGTAAATTTGTTTGTTTGCATTTATTATGCGTATTGTAAAAAAAATAGATAGTACATAATGCTTAAGTTGCGTTTAGTGACATCTTGACCTTCCACAGGGCACCAACCTCTTTTATTAAATAAATACATCGCTGGAAATTTTAAGGGTCTCTAAGAGTTCTCTGACGATATATTTTTCCGTGTGCGATATGGAAATCAAAGCCTTAGAAAACCAAACCCAAAAGAAATTTGAGAAACTACTGATGTACATCTCGGAGAGCAAATTGAACATTAACCATAGAAGAGGTGAAACCATATAAGAAGTGAAATCATATGATGCAGAGGTAGTTTACATTTGAAACACTATCGGAAAAATATGAAAATTATGGCCGCAATGGTCAAAACCAAAGCGGTTGTAGGTCTAGGTAATTCTCTGGTCAAGTTCTTGTAGTACGATCAGCCCATAAGCGTACAGTTGCAAAAGGTACACACGGCATTTGTGTCACAGAAAAGCCTTCTCTATTCAATTCACTGAAGATCCGAAGGTTTTATGTAGAATACAGTCTTCCTCTCGTCCAATTCCGACATACGTAAGCCCAACTATGTTCGTCGTGCATAGAAATGGGTCGTCGCTTTGAAAGCAAAACCCTCTGCAACTATATGGACGCTACTTTCGCATCTCGAATGAACAATGTCATTCCGAACCTTGTGAGACATGCTGACGATTTCAACAGATTACACACATGCCACCGTAGTGAAGAACAGCGTACCAAAAGAGAATAAAAAAAAAATCACCAGCGCCGTATACCACAGCATTAACAATTAAATTAGAGCTTGTGTATTGAGTTAAGGCATCCTCGTATACCGCGGCCGTGGTTCAATGCTTCGGCGACTTGATTCTAACCATTTCATAGAGTAGGTTCGAATCACATTCTTCGCTATCAACAGTTTGGCGGCCAGATAAGATATTGGAGACCGAATGTGCTTAGGCCTTTCAAAAGTGCTATAGAGAGTGGATATCACCAAAAGTATTTATATATTTCTGTATAACGGTTTCATATCAAACCCAAAAACGCGCCACTAGAAAGGCGAACGACAAAAGTGATTTCTATGTATTTAATAATTCCGAATTTAAAAACACTGATCGGACATATTGCGTTATTATGTCAAAAAGGAATAACATCACTTACAATAGAAACATAAATATGAATGACTGGATTGGATCGACATCTACACTTAGGCTAAGTTAAAATGGTGAGATGGGACGGAGTATATGATACTGACCTAACGACTCACAGTCGGTTGAGTGCCGGTATTTGTTTGCTTCTAGTGACCGGTCTCATTGCCGGTCCGACCGGTGGTTTTCGAGTCAGTTTAAACAATGTAACGGAAAAGTTAGTATTCGATTTGGGATGTTCTACACATTTTTACCCAACGTCAAAGATACTCCTAAAATAATTGAACAACAAAAAAAACGAACAGAATATTCAGCTTTATGGGACCATTACTTGAAGGCTAAAAAACGCCAAATTTAAAAAGATCCTCAGATGCTTTATAAGACAATATTTTTTCAAAATATTTAAATATTCCGGAGAAGAAACAATTTTTTATTTCATTTCTTTATATATATCTTTAATCTGTATATCTATATCTTTGTATATATATTTATATTATATCTTTAATCTAAGGAGGGTGTGGCGTTTCTAACACACAATACACAAGCAAATAGTGAAGAACACCGAACGAAAATCGAATAAGAAAATCCATCAGAGCGATAACATAGCAAATCCACATAAGTCGAATGTACTTGAGTTTAGAAATCGAATTCGTACACGCGGCAGTAGCCTGTTGTATTAGGCATTGGTTCAATTTTTGGTGATTCTAACTGTCATAGCGTCAGTTCGAATCACACGTTCTTCACTATCATCCCAAACGCTATAAGTGTACTTAAGTTAAGTTCTCTCGTGCAGAGCGTCATAAAGTGGAGGGCTTTTTAATCAGTAATTTACCACCGTTTATTAAAATCGATTAAAACAGAAAAATTGTGGACTTCTCAAAAAGTGTGCAAAATCAACCTTTTTTAACTTTTTTTTGCCAACCCTTTTATTATTGATTCTAGATAAATCGTGTTGAATTGCCGTCCTACATGGTAATGAACAAAACGCACCAATACTTATTACAATGGGGTCGGTGGTTTCGGAGATTGACAGGCCGCAGTTTGGTATAAAGCCATTTCGAGGAAAGTGCGTCTAAAGTTTTAGTATTTGAATAACTTCTTGCTTCACATAAATGATTTGTTGGAGACAACGGATAACAAAGTGTTCAGTTTTGCGGATGATAGTACGCTTGTTTCCTCCTTTTCGAGTGATCGGCCGATTGGTGCATCTGCGTCACACCAGCTGAGATGTAGACAAATTGACTCTCTGAATCAGGATCTAGATAAAGTCCTGCAGTGGGGAAAGGCCAATCTTGTCGACTTCAACGCAACGAAGACCCAGTATACAACATTCACAAAGAAAACCGGATCATCGGTTCCACAGCTGATGATGAATGGCCGGGCCCTCGAGGCTGGGGAAAATTTGAGATTGCTCGGCGTCACGGTCTGTGGGAATGTATCATGGCATAAACACGTATCGGGTATCGCCAGATCAGCCGCAGGAAAACTGAGTTATCTTTTTAGAGCCAAGAAATATTTTACTCCGGCCCAACTTCTTCTCCTATATAAATCTCAAATTAGACCCGCGCTCGAATATTGCTCTCATGTTTGGAGCTCGGCTCCTAAGCATACCCTCGACCTACTTGAGAGCGTACAAAGACGAGCGATCCGCCTGATCGGGGACTCGGCGCTGACGTCGGGACTACAGTCGCTATCACATCGAAGGCGCGTGGCCGACCTCTGTCTGTTCTACAGATATTATCACGGGTGCTGTTCTTCGGAGATTCTTGGCATTGTTCCACGCAATTCGGTCTATATGCGCTCCACAAGACAATCCGACGGATCGCACCCGTTTGTGGTTCATCTCCCGACAGCGCGAACATCCCTGTATCAGAACTCGTTCCGTTACAGAGCGGGGAAGCTGTGGAACTCCCTTCCCACGCGAGTGTTCCCGGAGCGTTACAACCTGCAACTGTTCAAAAAGAACTGCAACAGTTATTTGATGGCATCTCGGGGCGCCCACTCGACGCTATAGGTTCGCCTCTCCCGAGAGAAGTCTAATAAAAAAAAAAAAAAAAAAAAAAAAAACTTTTGAAGAAGTATACACCTGTGCCAAAATAGGACGTTTTCATTATTTTTGTAAGCATCTTAAAAGAAACTAGGAGATGATGATTCTTGAAGGCAAAGGAAGTTGACATATAAAATCAATTTTTTACGAATCAATTCGTATTAGTCGTATAAGATTTTCATTATAACTAATACGACTCTTCTTAACGCATTCACTTCAAAAAATATCAGTTGTTCTTGTTGCTGTAAGTTTTTTTATCTTAAAGGTTTATGGGCTATGGTGGGGTAATTGAATTGAAAAAAAAAATGCCACGCGGCCGGGTTTGCATCGAATCGGGTCGCCATTGCGTGACTGGGTACTTCTGAGTTGACAAATGATGGTCAAATTTTTTGTTTCGAACAGCGCTAAATTGAAGACGTTTGATTTGATTTCAACTCACCCCGATGGAGCAGTTAGTAATGAGACTTGGAGACGTGTGTGGCTGTTTCTCACCTCCCACCCAAACAAATACACAATTGAAGTTTCTTCGCCCTTGGGCACTTCAGACCACTGTGTCGTGTCAGCTAAATTTCCTCTAACCAACAGTAACGTTAATGAGAAAGCCCTCAAAAGGACAGTATGGTTCTACGAGAAAGCCAACTGGGAAGGTCTGAACGACTTTTTTGGGAAATTAAATTGGTCGTTATTTTTCCTCCATAACGATGTTGACTCTATAGGGGACACATTGACAGACACGATTCTACTTGGCATGCGGACCTTGATTCCACACAGAGTAAAGAGTATCAAACCCAAGAGAAATATGTGGTTCGATTCTGGGTGCAGAGAAGCCATTAAGGCTACAGAGATGAGCTTCCGGTTGTATAAATCAAACAATACTGAGGAAAACCGGAAAAGATTTAATGACTGCAATGCGTATATTCAACGCGCAAAACTCTTGCATGACCAGAGAGTGAGACAAAAAATATTACACTCTCCCACAGGTAGCAGAAACTTCTGGGCATTCGTGAAAAACATTCAAAACTCGGTCTCTTCATCCATTCCATTGCTTATAGTCGATGGCAAAGCAGTCACCACTGCAATAGAGAAGGCGAATCTACTTGCTGCACATTTTGCAGCCAACTCAACGCTGCCTGATACCACATCAACTCCGCCTCAAGTTGAGCATAAGCAGCACACCATGAGCCAGATTCGCTTCCGAACGCGTACTGTTGCCCGCGCACTCAAAGAGCTAAACGCACACAGATCCGCTGGTCCGGACGGCATTCCCCAAATCCTCTTGAAGAGATGTTCCTCTTCACTCGCCAAACCACTGCGGAAACTCTTCCATTTGTCTTATTCTACTGGGCGTTTCCCAAATAGATGGAAGTCAGCGAACATTCAGCCAATTCCGAAAAAGGGTGACAAATCATCCCTTTTTTCTTATCGACCCATAGCACTAACTTCTATCCTCTCCAAGGTAATGGAATCTCTTATCAACCGTCAACTTTCGAAACATCTGAATTCAAATGTCCTTCTCAATGACCGCCAATATGGTTTTTGTAGCAACAGGTCCACAGGAGATCTGATAGCGTACCTTACCGAAAAGTGGAGCCATTCCATCTACTACCACGGAGAAAGTAAGGTAGTTGCATTGGATATTTCAAAAGCTTTCGACAGAGTTTGGCATCCAGCCCTTTTGTCAAAATTGCATTCCTATGAAGTGGGCAATTCCCTGGTCCAATGGATAAGAGACTATCTATCTGGCCGTTCAATCCAAGTGGTTCTTGATGGTGTCAAATCTGTCTCCCATCAAATAATGCAGGTTCGGTATTCTCAACCACTGTCTTCCTCATCTTTATAAATGATCTCTTGTCAATTACTCACAACCGAATTCACTCGTTTGCTGATGATAGCACGTTGAGTTTCTCATACTCATACGAACACTCCCGTCATTACCAACCAGCAACTTATGCTTGATACATTGAATTCAGACCCCAACAAGATATATCAGTGGGGATTATCTAACCGAGTAGAATTCAATGCCTTAAAAGCTCAGTGCTGCCTCTTGTCGTCAAAGGTGAACCCCAAAGTAAATATACTGTCTATAAACGGCACTTGCATCGACGAAGCCAAGGAATTATCAATCCTCGGCACTCGAATTAATTCGACTCTTAACTGGAATGACCACATATTTGAAGCTGCGAAAAGTGCAGCCAAATGTATGGGATTCCTTAAGAGATGCAAAAGATACTTCACTCCATCCAACCTGGCCACCATTTACAAGGCGTATATTCGTCCAAAAATGGAGTTCAACTTTGATTTGGTCAGGCGCATCCTAAACTGCACTACACGTGCTCGACAAGATGCAAAAACGAGCAGTGAAACTTATTGGGGACTCAGCCGTAAGTCTATCAATTCCGTCGTTAGAACACAGGCGCAACGTATCATGCCTATCTCTTTTCTATAGGTATTAACACGGTCGTTGCTCAACTGAACTCCCTGAATGTGTTCCGCCCCTTCAGACATTTTCCCACGATACCCGTCAATCTGTGAATGCGTAGCAGTTCACGTTGAAAGTGGACTTTAGGCGCACAAATAAAGATAGAGAGTCATTCTTTAGCCGAACCACACGAATGTGGAATGTTCTGGCTGATCATGTGTTTCCTGGCCGTTGTGATGTCCAGACATTCAAGACCAATATACATCGACACCTCCTTTCCTTATCCAGTTCCTCTCCATCCGCTCGCACTGTGCTCTGACATTTAAGGGTACAAAATCCCCTTTTGTGCGCGCGTTAGTGTAAAAAAAAAAAAAAAAAAACTACAATTGCCGACTCAGGCCTAATATGACTGTCGGGTTATATATTTCTTATACAATTTTGAAAGTCGTGGAACGTGGAATACATTTTAAAACGTCACGGCTCTATGCGCATTCCAATGTCGGGGATTTCTTTATTTTTACACAAACAGAGTGCGACAAAATGCTCTTGATATATACATAAATGTCAAAAGCAGAGGAAGAGGTTAAGGAAAAAAGGTATCAGCAGCGATTGCTCTTGAATGCCTAGGGATTACAATGACGAACCACACCACGCAGTTCTCGGTAGTGTGATTCGGCTGAAAAACGATCGTATATTTGATTCTTTGTGTTCATTTACATCTTCAACTTGGTGTTAAATCTCTAAAACTTAAAAAAAATGAAGCTTAAACTGTGAATTGTTAAAAGATATATCTATGTGAGTGATTCCACTACTGCCAAAACTGTACTAATACCGTCTGTTGCAAAAATACCTTTAGTCAACCCAATATTTGGAGATGTGATGTGCCTCCACCAAGTTCAGTTTAGCAATGACCGGGATAATGTATAAAGAAAAGAGATAGGCAGGACACTTTGCGTCTATGTTCTAATGTCTAACAAGGTCCATTCTGAGATTCCAATCTTCGATGGCGCTTTCAATCATTTCGGCTGGTATTTGGGGAATGACGCGAGTAATGCTAACTTACAATTACTCAATCGTAGCCGGCATATCCATTTAGACTTTGCCTTGTAGCCCCAAAGAAAAATATATCTAGAGGTGTGATATCACTTAATCTAGGTTTAAATGTCCACCGAATTATTCTCCCATTGATGCCATGGACGGACGGACTGTGTGGCAAATAGCACCACCTTGTTAGAACCAAATGTCGTCAAGATTACAGGCGGGATAACGGGCACCATTCACATTTGTAGTGCCCCAAGAAGCCCTACCGTTTCCCTCCCACATACACATTTACCCACCTACAAAAATCCCATCCATATCCCCAAATCAACATTGAATTCAATGTCAAGCAACTGAAGCAAACGTTCGATTCTCGAACATTGAATTCAATTCATTAAAATCCAAAAAGCACAATGCATATCTTGACATGTATGGTATCGGATATTCCAATAGGGACTTGACAACTTTGAATTTAATTTGTGAACGCACCCTTTCACTAATTATCAAACTGTTATTGTCAATTTATTCAGTAAACTCAATTTTATCATGGTTAAATATACGAACGAACAGCGTCTATAAATTATAAAAATTTACTACCGAAAAAAAGTTGTCAAGTCCCTATTGGAAAACCCTATATGTGCAATTAACACTTTTTAAAACCTAGAATCCTAAGCCTAAAATGAACACGTGTCTAAACAAAAACATGCCTATTTGATCCGCCGACACACAATTCAGGCAATCTAAACATCATAATGCATATCTCCACATCCCAGGTGTTTTATGACTTGTAAATAGACACAGATTCGATTCTAATTTCAAACCCAATTCCCACGGATCTTGTGTTACCCATCTGAAGTCCACGCAAACTCTTGTTTGCATTGGCCAGATGGATAACACAAACAAAACCCCAAAAATGGGTGATAAGTGGCGATGCGTCCGAATTTCGAAAAGATAACAAAAAGATATAGATATAGTCTGAATCGAGAGTCGGAATCGACAAGTAATAGACAGTTAGAAACTAGAGCCAGTAAGTAGCGTGCGTAAGGAGAAGAGCTCCTCCAAAAGTTATGAAAATCGAAGTATTAAATTGATGCTTTTACAAAAGATACAAGTTGCGTTTAAATTTTAAATGGCTGTTTAAAAAGAAAGATTCGTTGGTCGCAGCATTTGTTCAAATAGTGATTTGGATGTTTCTCTCCCGATTAATGTAATTGACTTTTAGCACAGAAAGTGTTTTTTTTCTCGCGTGTGTAAAGGCACTTACGTCGCTAGTGAATCAATATAATCGTGCGGCAACACCTTTGGTATTTTATTCGGAAGGGCAAAATACACACGTTCGACACATCCATCAAGGACAACAACGGTAGTCCACTCTTCCCGGGGAACCGAGAGCACGGTGGTGCACTAGAAATATTATACATTTACTTTCCGTCCACCCTCATTTTTGAAGATATACAATCCAATGACTCAACGCGCCCGTAATCTACACTAAACCCTTGTTTTGTCAGGTTGTAATGTCAGCTCTTGAATCTCCTCGGGCTGTTCTTCAGTCCAAGTACGGCAATTTTACTTAGCCATCAAGCCAGAAATGGGCTCCACGCTGAACAAAATTTTGGTGATTTGAATGCAAAAATTGGTCGGGAGCCGGTTTCCAGGCACTACACAGGTTCCCATAGTTTGCATGAGAACACTAATGACAATGGACTGCGAGTCATCGAACTGGCAGCATCGAAAAACTTGGTCGTTGCAAATACCAGGTTTCCGCGTAAAGATATCCACAAAGCCACCTGGGTATCACCTGATGGAGCCACTCGCAACCAAATTGATCACGTGTTGATAGATCGCCGCCACTTCTCGAGCTTGATGACGGTACGAATGTACCGAGGTGCCAACGTCGACTCGGATCACTATCTTGTTGGTACAGTTTTCCGAGCGCGGATTGCCTTACGGAGACGTATTGCATCCGCGGATCAGATTCGAATCAACACGGCTGCCTTACGCAATGAGAATACCAGCAACACCTTTGGTCATGCGTTAAGGCTCGCCCTCGAAGAGCTCGACGGAGGGAGAGAAAGTCCTGGGGCCAAAATGCCGGGCGTAGAAGAGAAATGGACACGCCTTAAGAATACTGTCATTAGTACTGTCAACTCCATCTTAGGCAGTAGTCGTAGAGATCGGAGCGACTGGTTTGATGATGAGTGCAAACTAGCGACTGAACGTAAGAATGCTGCATACCGGGCAATGCAGCAGTCTCATAGGACGCGGGTACGAGAAATACAAAGAGCTCAGAAGATCTGAAAAAAGGCTTCACAGACAAAAGAAAAGTACCTGGGAGAAAAACCTTTTCTGTGAAATAGAGAAAAGTAGAGAGCGAGATCCGCACCAGATGCGGAAGTTCTGAAACCTGAAACTTGAAACTTGAAACGTTTTTCTCAAAACCATGTTTTTCACATCGATGTCCACGATATCTCAAAAACTATTTGACGGATCGCCTTTTTTCTTTTTTCTATTTTAAAGCAGGTTTGAGTTGTGGGGAGGAAGCATTGTGCACCGGCGTACGGCGCTGATTCTCTTCGCATCCCCATCATTCACTTAATCAAAGTTCCGCAATAATTAGTTCATCGAGAACAAACCGAATGAAACGCAGCAAAATGTCACCAAGGGGAAACGTCACACACACGAGAAACAAAACACTCAGGTTTGATATTATTGTTTTTTTATTTCGCCACGGATCTCAATTCAAATACAATTAGAGAGGTCCTTGGGGGGAAATTCCCAGCGAGTGAGGGAAAGAACAATTACATTACAAGCTTAACAATACGGCAAAGTTACTTGGTATGAACTGAACCACGATGGGAATATCAGCTTCGGTGGCTGTGACACTTTTTGGCCCACGTACTCAACACTACGACAACGACCCCGGGGTATATTCGTATCCTCGAGCGCGAAAGCCTTTGAAGGACAGCGTTCTTTTGTTTGCACATGGTGCGAGTTAGGGAATTAGTCTCAACGTCTATTGCGTTAATTACATGCAGCTGCGTTGGACTGTCTATCGTTGGGTAAAAGGTTCGCCAGCTGATGTGTATGTAGGTAGTTTTTATGTACACATGTTGAGGCTGGGATTAGCCAACTCAAGGGTAAGATTCCCTGATTATGCGGTTGTATTATATATGAACCGATGAATTTTCTTTCACGGAATTTATGATAGGCTTGGAGAGAATTCTTATAGGGGATTTTAAATGCGAAATTATGCATGCAGGTAAGAATTCTCTTCTAGGGGATTTTAGCTAAATGAACTTGATCGATTTGATGCGTGAAGCATTTAAGGTGCTAATGCGATTGCATTAGCGAAAGCTAATGCAGACTGGGTTCTAGGGATGGGGGTTCTCTAGGTAAGTAGTCAGTGGGGTTTGGCGGAACCGCCACAGAGTCATTGGAGCCCCTACTACAATCAAGATGATATATGCATATTTTTTTTTACAGAGGAAACAATTTTTCTTTTTCAGAGAAAAAATTGTGACAAACCGTATTTAAAAATTCAAATGTCCGCCATTTTGTTAAATTTCGACTTTCATTGATGATTCTAGTAGGGGCTCCAACTACACTCATATAGTTTATGAAAATTCTTCGATTATTGGTTTTCGATAATTCTTGCATGTGCTAGAGTGGCCAACAGTAAGGTACCTTTCTTGAGACGGTCACATTACAACGCGTGTCAAGGATTATTGTCACTATAAATTTCTTTTTGTATTTTAGAACATATTATACAAGTGACAAAAAGTTCGAGTTCATTACTTATTTTCTTCTATGAGAAAAAAAATTGAGAACCTCCCCTTAAAAGATTTTTTTTTTGTTTTTGGGCATGAAACGCATCAAATCGTGATTGATACTAGAAACAGCCTATGAAGAAGAGTGCCACGTTAAAATCTATTGGTTTCTGGCTATCACTCAGTCATGAAATGGGAGATGAAGACTAGGATATGACAGTTGGAGCTGACACGTGGAGACGAGACTTGGAGATGACACTTAGAGATGAGAGTTGGAGATAACACTTGGAAATGAGAATTGGATATGAGACCTGGAGATCAGTCTTGGAGATGGGTCTTCGGGATGAGACTTGGAGATGAGCTTTAAAACGGACACAACCGATTAACCCAGTGATTATCGTGCTAAAGGTGAGTCGAGCCCGAAACGAACACACTAATGGCACGAACACACTAAATCAAGGTGATGTTACCAATTTTCTTCGATTATCGTGGTGTTGCAGGAATACCTTCCGCCTGATTAAGCTGCTAAAAAGCACTAGGGTAGGTCAATAAGTCCTTAGAAACGCATATGACGGCGCTCTTAGCATCGCTAATGGTCTGTTTTTAGTAAGCATCATTCCTCACTAGGTATCTGTCAATTTTCAATTTCTTTCATGTTTCAATTTTGCATGGTAAATTGGGTATGCAAAAAGTATCAGCGAGATTGGTGCCACATTTGCTCTCAGCTGAGAACTCTTAGAGCGCATGCGTCGCAATCCAGATGAGTTTCTGCGCAGATTAGTAACTGTCGATGAAACACGGATACACCACTACACTCCCGAGACGAAAGAACAGTCAAAACAGTGGATTGTTAAAGGCAAACGGGCTCCAAAGAAGGCAAAGACTGTGAAATCAGCTGGATAGTTTATGGCAACTGTGTTTTGGGATGCACATCTTCATTGATTATTTGGAAAAGGGACAGACGATAACTGAACAGTATTATGCATTATTAGGTCAGTTAAATGAGAAAATAAAAAAAAATCGTCCTCATTTTCTAAAGACTTATTGACCTGCCCTCGTATTATAAATGGTGCTGGGGAGAAAGCAAGAATAGCTTATATAGGGTTTACAATAGGGACTTGACAACTTTGAATTTAATTTGTGAACGCACCCTTTCGCTAATCATCGAACTGTCACTGTCAATTTATTCAGTAAACTCAACATTTTCATCATGGTTAAGTACAGGAACGAACAACGTCTGCAAATTATAAAAATTTACTACCGAAAAAAAGTTGTCAAGTCCTTATTGGAAAATCCTATATAACGATACGCAAACCCACTTGGCCTTTTCTGTAAGATTACGGATTGACAAGATTTAGTAAGCCAAGGTGAGCCTTTATTATGCATCATTTGCATGAAACTGTTCATAAAAAAGGCCGGAATTGTGGCAGGGCAACTCATGGTTTGAGTATCACGATTATCATCTCACGCTACACTGGTTCTTCGGTTTTTTTAAAAAGAAAAACCAGTATCGTTCCACAACCACCGTATTTACCTGATTTAGCACCAACTGACTATTTGCAAAATTCCAGAGGCCGCTTGGAGAGCACCGATTTGAGTCGATTGAAGAGAGACAACCTGAATCACTGCGCACTTTGAAGGCAATTCCAGAAATGGACTATAAAAAGTGATTCGAAGGTTGGAAAAAGCGTTAGCATACGTGTATTGTGTTTGAGAAGGACTACTTTGAAGACGGCGAAACAGATTTGGAATAATAAACAAAGACTAAAAAAATATAATGTGCTTCCTTTTTGGAGACGGTAGTAAATAAGTAGTTCTGCACATATATATATATACAGTTGACGATGTTCAGAAGCTTTTCTGGGTTAACATGTATTCTAAATGTAAAGTGTTAATCACAGTAGTGCGAGACGTCTGAGAAAGAGGGGATATTATAGCGTTTGGGACGATAGTAAAGAACGTGTGATTCGAACCGACGCTATGACGATTTGAATCACTAAAAGATTGAACTAATGCTCAACACATCAGGCCCCTGCCGCGTATACGAATTCGATCGTTATTCTCAGGTACACTCAACTGATGTGGAATTGCTATGTTGTTGCTTGGTATACGGCTGATGCTTTTCGATTTTCTTTCTGTGTTGTTCTTCACTCTTTGCTTGTGTTCTGTGTGTGTATCTGTTAGAAACGCCACAATATAAAAAAGGCAGCCAGCTGAACGTGGAATTAATTTCAGGTGTAAATTCACTTTTTGGAAGGTTTGCGCTCATGATTTTCTAACTAACGTTAACTTTAGCTATTTACACGTGGTTTTAGTAGCGCAGACTCCTCTTGGCTGTCTATCTCCTACTGTTGCTGCGTCATCCAAAACGTATTAAACATATAGGTTTCTAAAGAAAATCGGGATGTCATCGCAATCAGTTACGTCTAAGAAATGGAAAACTGGAAGTATTGCTGCTGTAGTAGAGAGTGTAGTCGAAAATGTGCGAAGTGTATTAGACTGTTTTTTTTTTAAACTAAACTTATTCAAAAGTTCCCCTCCGCAGTTACACAGTGATGGAGCCATTTTCTCCAGTCTTGGTCGCAGACCAAATGAATAGGGGGATTGAGGCAAGGCCGAAAGGCAACCTTACATTAAGCTAAGAGTGTCTATAGCGTTTGGGATTGATAGTGAAGAACGTGTGATTCGAACTGACGCTATGACAGTTAGAATCACCAAAAATTGAACCTAAGCGTAACACATCAGGCTACTGGCCGTGTTTTAGAATCCGATTTTTAAACTCAAGTATATTCCACTGATGTGAATTGTTTTGCTATCGCTATGGTGTACGGTTCTGATGTATTTTCTTATTCGATTTTCGTTCGGTGTTCTTCACTATTTGCTTGTGTATTGTGTGTGTATCTGTTAGAGACGCCACATGTCCACTGGAAACCAATAAGTTAGGATTTAAATAATAAATTAAAAAAATATATAAAATGTAAAAACGTAGGGGAACTGAGGAATCACATGAATGAAATTTGATGGCATAATGCTCATAATTCCGCCCGTCCATTTTCACAAGCACGACTTAATTTCAGACGTAATAACTGCAATGAGTTAAAACTTGGACTGCGTCAAGGACACGATCCAACATACCTGTCGGCAAGAGCATTGTTGAGTCATGCACAATGTTCTCAGTCTCATTACTTTTCTAACACAACACATATACATATTCAATATTAATATCGAAAGTTAGGCAAATCGCAAATGACACTTTATTTAATTTTGTATTTCAAAGTTCGGTGGTTACTCACACTAATGTCATGTTGCATCTGTGCCAATTGAACGTTCGATATCCGCGATTAAACTTGATGCAAAAAATTAACCACATTTTCATTACCATTGCGAATGAGTAGCACTGTCGGATTTGAAGCACAGAGCACCTCTTCATTCACGACGTGGTTAAGGATAGGAAAGGTCCTGGCCTTTCAAATCAATCGATGAACGAAACATGGTTAAGGGGCGCAACTTGTGTGGCACTTTTATAAAAATTGACTTGTTTTTGTATTTATTCGCTAACCTTTAATTGAATTTTTTGATTTTTTGGTTGGAAAGAATTGCAGATCATATATACACGAACATATTTTCTAATTCCAAACATTCCATGCAATAATTTTCTCTTAATAAAACCCCGAAAACCAAGTGTTTTGGGCAGTCACACTTGATGAACTTTTATGGTCAGAACGTGAAGGCGACTGCTAAAAGCTTCAATGGAGGTGCTGAGACATTTTTCCGATCACATTTATAAAGAGTAAGTGTGAGATTATCAACTTGTCAGGATTCTGAGAACTAGGAGCTGACAGACATATCTAGCCGGATGATTCCACCTCTACATCAAATATCAGGGTTGCCTTAAATGCTGGTTATGAATATATATCAAAACAAGGTTACAATTTTCTATGAATGGCTTATGAAGTGGATTTTTTAGTAGCATGTCATGTTTATGATCCATTCCCTATTACTGTACACTAAAAAAAGTGAAAAGCGATTACGAAAATTACTTAATTCAATCAAGGTGTTTTCGACTGACTATATCACGAAGAGGGAAGCTCACCTAATTTGCTGACCACTGTTGTATGCATGCATAACGTAACTCATGACTGCAACTGACAATTTTCTGAATACCATTCCATACCAGAAACCCTTACTACACGCGACATTTTACATCTAATCTCTCATTACACACAACACACGTTCAAAATAATACTTTGCTGTGTTTGAAACCTCCTACATATAACTTCTGATTATTCGTCACTACATACGAAGCTGGTGGCGCCTAGAAGAGAAGCTTACGTTGCTTGAAAAAATCCCCAAACACCCAATTTGAATGACAAGCAATTAAGTGACCCACCTGAATTAAGTGTCGCCGTGTCTAACTAGCAATCGGCTAGCCCACAGAACTTTGATTACAAATTGCTGACACAGACCTTGGCGCGTCGCTGGCCACTTTGACGAACATCAACAAAATATATGCCGAGTGGGTTTTTCTGCAACTTCCGACCCTGGTCACATGGTCAGATACGCATGTATTACACGAGAACAAATTCGTCAAATCAACATTAACCCAAGTTTTTGGTGAGCGATATTGTCTTTTTGATCGTTAACAAAAAATAAACATTAAATTTAAATAATGAGTACAACAAAGACGGGCCAACAAGCGAGCGACAAAGGGCAGTACCGCGGGAAAGAGTGCGAGAGAGTTGAGGAGGAAATTCACTCATTTTTCTGCAGTCGACACTAATGAAGGAATTTTCTGCGACATATTGCACAACTGCCTGTTGTAAAATAACAACAATAGCAACGAGCGTAATTCTACGATATTGCGCCAATATTATGAAAAAAAAATATCAAGGAAAAACGAAAAAAATCAACAACAAAAAACAAAAAACAAAACAAATGACAAGAAATAGAACGACGACATCTTATCAGTAGAGTGACATAAAGAGTATTAGACAAACAAAATCAACGCGTCGTCTGGGTGAAGGCGCTGCAGAGCAGCGACGAACCCGGTTACTGACGCTCGTAGGTATTGAAATTTGAATTTGAGATCAGCACTCAACAATCGATCAAGCAAGACCGTAAAAAAGTTTGCGATCACATGTAAACACACAAGATGGAAATGTTGAAAGACTTACTTCGCTCTTGAGGAGAATCATCCAGGCAGCTGTGATCGTAACAGGGAAGCGGAAAGGCAGATCTCGAAGGACGATTCCTCGCGTTGATTGTCTGTTAATATACCGTTACAGTGAGAATAACGGGCGCAACTATCTGTGATCGATGATGCCGAAAACTGAGCAGTTGAGTGGCGTAGTTAGAAATAGCGGCGTAAGCCGGGCTTTTGATAAACACCGAGGCATTATCATCCAGGATGATATGTTGGTTTTGTTTTTGTTCCGTTATTCGCATCACAGGGATCACTCGCGTTGACACTGGCAGCGGACTGTCGGGGGGATGGACGTGGACGTGGGCGCGATCATCATTCTTAATAAGGAAGCGGCGGGCGCGCGTCAACAACAAATCACATGCGACCCGGAACTAGGCAATTTTATTTTCGGAGTTTAATCTCCGGAGTTGATGAGTCCGAAATTGTCCCCACAATTGACGACGAGAAACCAATGAAAAATAATATAACAGGCCGAAGGAAAACTTGTTGTTGCTGTGCGACTGTGCGGCTGGTGTCGCTGTTGTTTTTGTTGTTGCTGGTGTTGATGTTGTCCAAGGCAAAGGAAAACGCGAAATGAAAACAAAAACAATTTGTGAAATGAATCGTCGTCGATGTGGAACGTTAGTCCTGCGCGATCTTTGCGCGCTGTAGAGCGTTGTCTGTGACTGGCACTGGGGGACAATGTTGCACTTTTTTACCGCCGCCACTTGGCCCTAGCTGCAGTAGTTTTGCACTCACTGTATGCACACATTGCACACATTGGCGGGCCTAGACGCGATCACATACAATTGCACACACATAGCGTGCGCGCGCGATATAATGATGAGATGATGAGTTGTTGGTAGTGCGCGGCGCAGTGATGTTATGCACTCTCGATCTACCGATTACCACCTTTTCTCCACCCACCCGACCTCCCCCCACCCAATAAACAAATCTTATAGGCCGACACCTCTCATTCCTTTCGTTCGTTTTCTCTCTTTCTCCGGTTCTTTCTATGTCTTACACGCGACGCACATTCGCAATTGACAGCGCGCTCTTTCCTTTAATAAAATGCAATATGAATCTGTAGCCGGTAAAATGCTAGACCCCGAGGGCGGATGGAGACGCATCTAGGCGTTAGAACGGTGTGAGGTGGTGGGGTGCCATACAGCCACAATTGCGATCGGAATACCATTTGTTTACATAGCAAGAAATGTTTATCTCGTATCTGTTATTCAAATTTTGAGGGTTGGATCATCAAGTAGATGTCGTTGTGATATGGTATGCAAGTCATTTCTGGTATGTGGAGACCGCCGCCCCTCGCTTAAGACTGCATCAATATGTTATACAGACGTTGAGCAGTACCGCTGTCAAATACGACCGTTTGAAATGGACAACAACAGCAATGTAACCCACCTGAACGGGGCGGGGAGGATCAGGTCATAAGGTAAAGGACAACAATATCGATTGAATACACATTTGTGAAAGAAAACGAAAAGGATAATCATTTCAAATACAATGAGCCGTGACGCATATTATTGCACATGTTACACGACTCTTATCCAAACTTCTTTTTGGTTCAAATGCTATTGTCCGCTCTGACGTGTGACATTTGAATAGAATGTCATCCCTTCTCTTCCTCAGAGGACGAAGAGGAAAACCTCTTTTTTTTTCTTCTCCTTGTGTTCATTATTGCCACTCGTTTAAGTATCAATTTTGGTATTCAGAGTTTTGTAAAAGCCCTTTATGGGTGACGACATTAATGGTCTCGACTTACCGGCGAGACAGTTCCGAACTATTGTGGAGGCGGAGTGGCTAGTAAATGGAGTAGTTGGATTGTGTGTGTGCATGACTCTAGTTAAGTGACTTTGCGCCATGAAAAGAGTTGCTCATTTCAGAAGTATATCCCTACAGACCGTAAAACCACTAATTGTTTGTTATTTTTACAATTACCCACACTCACAGCATTAAAAGCATGCCTATTTTTTTTCTAAACATGATTACCAGCCAGCTCTCTCTTTTTTCTCTCTCTCTCTCTCCCTCTCTTTCTTTCTCTATCTCTACATATCTATCTATCTATCTGTCTAATTTACCGTGATTTATAACTGCTTTTGAACTTTCACGTGCTCTATTTCATCGCGCTTCAGCATATTGTCGATATTAATTGTCAAGAACAATATTCTGAGCAATTTTATGTACAGAAACAGGAGACGAAAACATGTCCTAAAAAAATAAAAAATCCTGTGACTTGTCGAACTTCAGTCAATTACAATTCTAAATTTTGTATATGACAGACAATATTAATATTTTGAGCCTTGGCAGCACTTAGTGTCCCCCGATGCTTTCTGACATTTCCACTGGCAAGTTTGACACTTTTGAGCGTAACCTTCTTCCGAATGTTTTATTTTTTACAGACTTGAAAATTGGGCGACTGCGGAAAAACACGAATTTTGATGGAGTGCTTCGGTCAACTTACTTCTACTTTTGACGATGAAGTCGCATCCATTGTCAATGTGAAACACTAGTATTACGAGTTTAATCATAGCCAGCGTTCGCTCACCGATAAAAGTCGTCAAGGTCGTCCAAAATCCGTTGTTGAAAACATTCACGCTGTGCATAAGCTAATGACCCAACATGGTTGTGCGTCATACTGTGAGATTCACGCAACCTTAGGCATTGGGACCAGTACTATATATATACCTGCGTGGCCCGAAAAGTTTCCGACCCGACAAAGATACAAGATATTTTTTCTTAAAATTTATTTTTATTTTTCTACATAGTGTCCTTGTAACTGTAGACACTTCTCCCATCGATGCTCCCATCTCTCTAACCCGCCCAAATAGCACTCGGCGTTTTTCTCTGCAAAATAACTGTTCCCGAAGGTGATTGCCTCCTCGTTTGAGGAAAATCTCTGTCCTCCGAGCGCAATTTTTAGATTAGGGAACAAAAAGAAGTCGCTTGGGGCTAGATCTGGTGAGTAAGGGGGATGGTCAAGCGGTTCAAACCGTAATTCGTGGAAGGCAATTTCTGCCTTCAGTTCGTCAAGTAATGATGCATAGTATACTCCTGTAATTGTTTTTCTTTTTTAAAGATATCGATTAAGATAACTCCATGACTATCGCAAAAAACAGTCGTCATCACTTTCCCAGCCGAAAAATCAGTTTTTCCTTTTTTTTTTGAGCCGATTTCCCCTTTGCAGTCCTTTGACTGTATTTTTGTGTCGGTATAATGGTGTATCCAAGTTGCATCGACAGTAATTAATCGGCGCCTAAACTGCGCCAACAGAGCGTTGGAAATGTTCATTCGAACAGGTTTTTGGTCTTATGTGAGCCTAAATCTTGATTTAATATATGACAAACACGTTCTTTGGACATTTTCATATTATCTGCTATCTCCCCCACTTTAATTCGGCGGTCGTCTAGCACCATTTGGTGAACTTTAGCGATGTTATCGTCAGTTGGTGCAGTTTTTGGACGTCCCGAACGTTCACCGTCTCCCAAGCTCTCACGGCCACTTTTAAATCCAGCTGCCCAAAATTTCACTGTGGTAAATGATAGTGCAAAGCCCCCATACACAGAGTCAAACTCATCTTTGATTTGCGTAGGCGTATTGCTTTTCATAAACAAAAATTTAATGACAGTTCGATACTCAATTTTGTTCATTTTCACAAAAACACTCACATCGACTCACTTAAACGACTGTCAAATAAAAACTACGGCTCCAAAATGGCTGCAATTTTGGTGGGTAACTGTCAAAAGATGCATAACTATATCTACTAGTTTTTATTGACGAGTGCAGCTATCTTCACGTTGAGGTCGGAAACTTTTCAGCCCATCTTCGTATATATATATATATATATATATATATATATATATATATATATATATATATATATATATATATATATATATATATATATATATATATATATATATATATATATATATATATATATATGTATATATATTAGCAAGGCTAATAAACTTGCCTGTAAAAATAAATTATTACATAGATGTTTGGTTTTGCTAGAGAACAAAATTATAATATATGCGACTGTTCCAAAAATATTATAACTCCATTAGAGTCTCAGCGATAACTCCTCTCAAAAGAGAATCACAAAAACTGAGTCACAATTAATGTTTTCTTTTTTACACTAACGCGCGCACTATGGGATTTTGACGTACCATTAAATGTCAGAGCACCGTGTGGGCGTGTTTTTCAATAAAATTTAGAAAACATTCCTTAATTTTTTCTCACTATTATTAGCCATTGGGCTATTATCACCCTCAGCAACGAAATGTGTGACACTGATAAAGTCTGATGATTAGAGTTTTCGAAATTGTGGTATGTACAGACGATGAGAGTGCAATAATTAAAATGTCAGATTGCAACATTACATTTACGAGGGTGAAACCAATATAAACGACCATTTATTTCTATACATTTATTAAATAATGTTACACACTAACTATACTGTCAATATTTCTCAATATAGTCACCTGCGTGATCTACACACTTTTGCCACCGATTTGGAAGGTTTAATATTCCTTGTTCGTAGGAAAATTTAGGGCGAGTTTTTAGCCAATTGCGCGTCTCCTCCTCGACGTCTTCATTACTTTAAACTTGTTTTCCTCCGCGTGATTCCTTCAAGAGTGCGAGCAAAAACTAGTCACAGGGAGACAAATATGAGCTATAAGGAGGGTGTTCGAGGATGACATCTCGAATGGGCATACCACTTCTGATGAGATTTCGCCAACAGTTAAGCGGCGATCACTTTCAATAAGCTCTTGGACGGCACGGATGTTGTCATCTGTACAACTTGCCCCTGGGCGTCGACCATGATTTTCGTTTCCGATACGTTCTCGCCCACTTTTAAATTTTCTGGTCCACGTATACACACTATTCTGAGGTATTGCTAACTACGAATGGACACTAGTGTAAACACACACATCCCAAGCAATAAACAAGTGACACTGATCAATTAGGAATCGCAATGTAAACATTCGCTCAAATCTGTAATTGATAAAAAGTGCACGCATCCATCTTGAACGATATTTAGATCACATCCCCAGATAGTGTACCCTGATTGAAATGATCCATAGACAAACGGGAAGGAACCGTTAAAAATGTATTTAACAATCTGCACGATATTATACATGGTGGAATCTTACAATAAATTATTGGATTCGCCGATGACAAAGAGATTGTAAGGTGGAAGCGGCCACCATCTGGGCACTAACGAGTTGACTGGACATGTCTATAATGACTCGCTAGAAACCCTGCGAGGTTTGATACATTTGTTTTTGATACATTCGGGAGGTTGGAAAGATTTGATACATCTGAGAGGGCATGTGTAGTCAATGGTAAGCGATTTTGAGTGTAACACATCCACCTTATAGTTCCGACCTAGCACCAAACGGCTCTCACCTTTCTTATCACAGCAAAACTTCCTTAGTGATAAGAAATTGGTATCATAAGAAGACTGTGAAAATCCGAAGCCGAGTTTTCGCCAATAGGGTTCAGGGTTTGTATGAGAGCCGCGTTGTGAAGTTTTGCCTTTAATATGGCAACTGTTAAAGAAAACCTCGCTTACTGTGACTGTAGAACAAGAGGAAGCTCTCGCCGAGGAACCATCCCTTTTAATTTTTATAGTCCTTGTTCAAATCGGATACGAATAGAGTCGCTTTTGATTTAACACCCTCACCGGAACGAATCATCTTTGTTGAAGGAAATAGGACAGCATAATGAAGGGGGTTATCACAGAGAGAGTCGGGTACTTTGAACAGGCGACTTACTGAGCATAAAGGAAATTTACACACTTACACACGTTGCAATGGAATAGTATAAATGGGACTATTAACACAGAATCTGGAGCACAAAGCACTGAGAATTTACTAGCATTACAAATTTAATTGAGCAAGTAAGTTAAATCGGAAAAGTTCATTAAATCCAAAGGGAATATGAATGTTCTTATGATACTCCGGTGGCAAACGTCATACTTCACTGCCTGTTCAACGAACTCTATCTGATTTTTATTTCCCAATCGATGTTTTGAACCTAATTATGGTTTAAAGCCAACGAAGCTATATATGCTGCCCCACTGTGAATGAATTAGATTACTTATCCCAGCTATCCACACTTATCGCATCCACAAGTACACATAACGACCACGAGGCAAATTTTCGAAAGTCTGAATGTAAATAAAACCAAAATTACGTGAATTACGCTGAAGATGCGTGAATTGTGTGTGCATGATCGCAGGTGGCTCTGATTTGTATGACCATAAGACGGCTTGACGAGGGTCGTATCAGTTTGACAACACCGTGCACCAGCTTAAGTTGGTGACACTGTGTTAGATCATGAATGTTTATGTGGCAAATCAGTGTGATCAGACACTCGTTATGCCGGATGCACGTTTATCTCCAGCAACCCCACATGAAACGGAAATAGCTAGTTCTACCAACGGACAACTGCTATGTTGTTTTACGGATTTTTCTCCACCGGAAGATTGGTAGATCGCCAAGTGAACCAACCCCTTGGCGGTGATCTCACATATATAGCATATCTGTCCGAAGTCTGAACCGTGGTAAATAAAATCTTACAATAAGAGCAAAAATAATGGATTTCTTTCCTCCAATTCAATATAGTGGAGTTTTCTGGTGAGCCAGCAAACGGTGTCCTCGCGCAATGGCTAACAGACATATAGAACTAATGTAGGCATACATTTCAAATCATTGGGGACCAACCGACGGGCTTAATAAGAGCTAAAAAAATGTCTCAACTCTAACAGTTGTTATGTACGACCTAACTGGACAATAAACCAGGTTAGACAGCCTTATGATAGATGCGTCATAGCCACTGACCTTAATGCATGGGGCAGCAAATATACCAATAAAGGTACACAAAGGCTATTTAAAGCATTCGTGCTACTATAAGTGACCATAGAAAGCACGGGGAGGTAAAACGCGTGCCTCAAAACGGGAGGCGGGTTAGTAACAGACATCACCCGTATCTGCAACCAACTTGCAAGGACAGCCAAAGGACAGGTTAGTGAAAGATACACTTACAGCGACCAACAAGGCACTACAGTGGAATTAGGCGGAAAAAATGAAAATCACCAGGAGATAGGAATAGGTCTTAAATGGAAAGAGAGTCCGTTCGAAGAAGATTTCTTTGAAGTAGTACTGATCGTCTATAACACAACAATCGAAGAGAGCGAAGCGCAAATGATCCACAAGTTAACAGAGATGGTGATTACAGTCTGTGACGCAAACGAATAAATGATGCAGGAAATTAGAATAATAAAAGCACAAAGCTTACAATTTTGTCGAAGGATGCCAAAGATCTAGAGGAAGGGCTAATGTCGTAGAAGAAGTACCTAGTACTTCTGTCAAAGAGAAATCATAACTCACCGGATATCCTATCATCCTATCGTTCCATATGTCTCGTGGATACAATGGGGAAAATACTAGACACGAGCTGGAATACGAGCTTTAAATTTGTACCAACAGAATAAGTCTGGATAAAATGTTCACATGGTCACTTACTTGTAAACTACCATCTTACGCAGTTGTTGTCGGGGCACTGTATGTACTAAAAATACACAAATATTGTAGCACATCTGCATTTCTAATTAACTTATTATTCTCACTTACATCTCTAATTAATTAGTTGCACTTTCATGATCCCATAGGGCGTTCTTCACACTGGTCACAAGTCCTACTACAAAGACGAGGTCCAATGAACGACCCTTGAGCAACAATTACAAATCGTTTTTGGGGTTTCGATAAATCTTTTTGCTCTAACAACAAAACTATTTTCGATTGATTATAGAAGTGAATCGAATTCATTTAATTTATTACCACCTGACTGTAGTCCAAGATCTTTTGTGACCAAGTACCAATCAGACGCAAGGCCGAAGAAACTAAACGATTCTATAACTTTCATCAAAGCATACTGCTCATTGCTACGTCACCTATGCAAGTTCACCTCTCTGTCGACAATGCGAAGAATCAAAAGGGGATGCTAAACATGCCATTTTTGTACGCACCCATTAAGAAACTACCTCCTGAGACAAAGGCCCCCGCAGTTAGAGGAATGTTGAATCAAAACCTGCACGTTAAGAACTTTAGTGCAAAATAAGTTATGCGACCTCGAAAGAGCAAGACCCGCGGAGGAAAACCCAATTTCCGTCCTGCGCCGAGATTGGGAGGAGATGTGAGCGCATATGTCAGTTCACAAACAACTCTTTGAATCGAGAATGCCAGAGACTCGGGCCCATGGTATCTTTAGAAGGGTACACATCCTTTGGCGCAACTATAAAAATGTATACCCTTTTTCCTCTTTCTCTCTCTTTTCTTGTCTCTTCTAACTTCTAACTTACTTGCGAGAATGGGAGGAGATGCGGGCGCATATGTCAGTTCACAAACAACTCTTTGAATCGAGAATGCCAGAGACTCGGGCCCATGGTATCTTTAGAAGGGTACACATCCTTTGGCGCAACTATAAAAACGTATACCGTTATTCCTCTCTTTCTCTCCCTTTTCTTGTCTCTTCTAGCTTCTAACTTCCTTGAGAGAGTGGGAGGAGATGCGGGCGCATATGTCAGTTCACAAACAACTCTTTGAAACGAGAATGCCAGAGACTCGGGCCCATGGTATCTCTAGAAGGGTACACATCCTTTGGCGCAACTATAACAACGTATACCCTTATTCCTCTCTTTGTCTCCCTTTTCTTGTCTCTTCTAGCTTCTAATTTACTTGCGAGAGTGGGAGGAGATGCGGCCGCATATGTCAGTTCACAAACAACTCTTTGAATCGAGAATGCCAGAGACTCGGGCCCTTGGTATCTTTAGAAGGGTACACATCCTTTGGCGCAACTATAAAAACGTATACCGTTATTCCCCTCTTTCTCTCCCTTTTATGTCTCTTCTAGCTTCTAACTTACTTGCGAGAGTGGGAGGAGATGCGGCCGCATATGTCAGTTCACAAACAACTCTTTGAAACGAGAATGCCAGAGACTCGGGCCCATGGTATCTTTAGAAGGGTACACATCCTTTGGCGCAACTATAACAACGTATACCCTTATTCCTCTCTTTGTCTCCCTTTTCGTGTCTCTTCTAGCTTCTAATTTACTTGCGAGAGTGGGAGGAGATGCGGCCGCATATGTCAGTTCACAAACAATTCTTTGAATCGAGAATGCCAGAGACTCGGGCCCTTGGTATCTTTAGAAGGGTACACATCCTTTGGCGCAACTATAAAAATGTATACCCTTTTTCTTCTCTTTCTCTCTCTCTTTTCTTGTCTCTTCTAGCTTCTAACTTACTTGCGAGAGTGGTAGTAGATGCGAGTGCATGCAATCCCAATCACTAGGATCAGGCTACAAATTTTGCATTGATTTTCTCTCTTTATATCGGTTGGAAATTTTGTACCCGGAAACATATACCACCTGTGAATAGGTACGTATTTTCCGAAAAGAAATTCATAAAATTAAAGGGTAATTAAGAAACGACCGTTAGAATTTACCAAGATCAAATAATAAACTACTTAAAAAGGATATAAAAAAGTGCGTCACTTGGATGAGGCCATTGCGAATATTTCGTTGCAGTGCACATGAGCGATTTTTTTAAAACTTTTGCTTAGAATATTTAAAAAAGTGTTGAAAAGAACTGTTTCTATTTAATTTGAAACACAAATGGGTTCCGGAAAAACGTTGCTGGCGACAGAAAGAGGATAAATAGATGCTTTCAAGGATTTAGGACTCTCAGGCCGAGAATAGGAAGGAGGCTTAACAGAAGTAAGACTGTTGTAAACAATTATCTTGCGGATTCACAAAAATATGGGAAAAATCAAAAAGGACGCACATCTGAAGCAACAACATCACGAGAAAAGCGGTTGATTCTACGGCTTGCCTCAAATTCTACTCTACCAGCGACTAAAGTAAGGGCCAAAAGCGGAGTATCAGCCAGCATATCAACGGTCCGAAGGATAATAAAAAAAGTGATACTATCAAGAGAAAAAAATTGAAAAAGAAACCTGTTTTGAGGTAAGTACACAAGGAGCAACGAATGAATTTTGCAAGAGAACATGTCGCTTGGATCAGCGGATGGAAACGGGTTGTCTTTTCGGGTGAAAAAAAGTTTAACCTTGACGGTCCCGACGGTTTCAACTTTTATTTCCATGATCTGAGAAAGGAGGAGCTTATGTTGGCAAGACATCACAGCCATATATCAGGTGTCATGGTGTGGGGAGCACCTACCTATTATGGCACAATCGAGTTGGAGTTTTTGTCCACAACAATGAACGGAAACAACTATAAATGTTTGGTGAAACGGTCATTTCCAAAAATTAAAAACATTTTCGGATCCCTTTCTTGGATTTTCCAACAAGACAATGCCCCCACCCACACTTGTTAGAAGTTGGATTCAATCAGAAGACGTGGAACTTTTGCCATGGCCGCCCTATTCGTTGGACTTAAACACGATCGAAAACGTTTGGTCATGGCTATCTCGTAAAGTTTATGAAGGCGGCAGACAATTTGAAGACAAGGACACATTAATCGAAGCTCTTCGTGATTCATGGAACCAAATTTCCCTAGACTATTTAAAGAAACTCTATCATTCTATTCCAAACCGTCTTATAGCGGTCATATCTAAAACCGGCGGGCATACTCATTATTAATGTAGAAAAACGTTATAAATAAATGTTTTAAAACCATAAAATGTAAACATTTCATTATTTTTTTCCTTCTTTTCTAAAATTTTGCATGTGGCCTTGTGGCGGTTCCGCCAAACCCCACGGCCCACTCACCTGAAAAACCCCCATAACTACATCCCAATCGGCATAAGATTTCGCTAATGCAATCGCATTAGCACCTTAAGTGCTTTACGCATCTAGGTTATCAAACCTATAATCTAAAAGTCCCTGTTAAAGAATTCCTACCTTTTCATGCATCTCGTCGCACACAAATTCCCTACAAGAATTCTTTCCATTATACAGGCGCATAAAACCAACCTCCCACACCTGCACCGCAATCTCCCCGCAGCAAAAACATTTCCTTCCCAAGGATAGTTAATGTTTTCAATGCATTACCTGGAAATGCCTGCAAAGAATTTTTCCAACTTGGGCATTCATACATGTATCAATGCATCTCTGCATTAGCGACCCAGAACCGAATTTCCAATTAGTGTAGATATTCAGACTAGAGTTCGATCCTGGCGTCGCCATAGATGCCATGTACAAGTGACACAGATGGTATATACAAACCGTCATTGTATAACTATATAATCTGCTTTGCAATGACTTGCAACTATGCTCCTTTGTTTGAATCTCCAAACAATCATCGACTTCGCGCATAGCAGCGGGATTGAATTCAAAGCATAAACAATGCAAATATAGAATCCGTTTCCCACAAACGAATTTCCCTGCATATACAAATGCAAGCAAGGGTTTTGTTTCGTCCACCAACCCATTAGCACCTTTCCCAATGTCTATTCGTATATTTACACAAGGGCATCACTCATCTAAGACTTTTATGATGCCCTCCTCTCATCTTTTCTCTTACCACATTTCTTCGATGCATCGTCGTCTATTTATTTAGACGCAATGCACTTCATAGACAATGGTCGCCCCGATTCCTTTGTCCTTGCCGCCTGCCTGCTTTGTTTTTCCATTGCCTTCGCGCATGAGTAAACAACACAGATCTGAACGATCCCACACATACCACCATGATTTCCATTACGAGATCTGGTTTTCTATCCCACCAAGAGAGACTTTACGTTTCTCTGGTGGTAAGTAAATACATATCCTTAGTGGAGACGATATCTACCATCACACCACAAACTCACCCCAAACGAAGGTTGTATCGCTGAGTCCAATTACATCCGCCGACCATCGCGGTCGTTGCCGCTCCCGCTCTCCGTCGCGCGGCGGAGAAGCGTAAGTCGTGTCAAAAGGAAGTGTTTCATTCTGTTTAAAATTCATAAAAATAAATTTAATATTAATAATAAGTTTAAGTGAAGTATAACAACACTAACATATTTAATAATAGCTGAGAACAAAGTGGTTTTTATTAAGAGAATTATCCTTCACAATTTTAATAACGAAAGTGAAATAAACTAAAAATTAATTAAGAACAACTTGTGTTTTAATTGCTATCTGGTGGACAGTATTTTCCCTTACTCCCGGTTGTGGACAAACGTGGCGGCGTTTCGTCCTTTTAGTTCGGCGTTTTACTTAGTGGCACATTATGATGGAGGAGGAAGGTTAACGGAGTGCCCGTGTTAGGAACAATACGTCCTCCCCACAGGCTCATCCTAGTGACGCACTTTTTTGTACCCTTTTTAAATAGTTTCATATTTGATCTTGGGAAATTCCAACGGTCGTTTCTTCATCATCATCATCATCGGCACTACAACCTAGAACCGGTCTTGGCCTTATTTAGCAAGTCCTGAGGCTTGTTAAATTTTCCATAATGATTTGTTTTTTTCCGGGCAAGGTCATTAGTCTTGCGCCAGAGCCTCCCCGACCAGGAATCGAACCCCGGTCTCCTGCGTGACAGGCGGGTATACTAACCAGTATACTATTGAGGAGCTAATTACCCTTTAATTTAATGAATTTCTTTTGGGAAAATACGCACCTATTCACAGGAGTATATGTTTACGTGTACAAAATTTCCAACAGGTATAAGGAGCGAAAATCAATTGCAAAATTTGTGGCCTCATCCCAGTGATTGGGTGTGTATGCCCGTTCACAACAACTCTTTGAATCGTGAATGCCAGAGACTCGGGTCCATGGTATCTTTAAAAGAGTACACATCCTTTGGAGCAACTCTAAAACGTACTCCCCTATTCCTCTCTTTCACTCGCTTTTCTTGTCTCTTCTAGCTTACTTGCCTCAACTATCACTTTTATGCCTGCCCTGTTTGTTTTGATACTATAAGGGTACAAATAGGCCCGCCAGGGTCCTCTTGCACTATGCTTTTTGACATTTAACGCCACGTCAAAAGGGTGTGCTCATTGTGAAAGACAGCTAATATGATTTTTCATCTTATAATTTAATGCCTCGGATATAAAATTGTAACAAGCAACTTGAAATGAATTTCAGACTCTTTAGTTTATTTGCTGATTGTTTTTAATTTGGAGAACAACTTCGGATACGTAAATTGAATTAACCCGTAAATACTACCAGGGCCTAGAGTGAATTTCGAAAGTGAATAGCAGTTAAGGAGCTTGGCAATGTATTCAAAAAAGTGGAGGGCATTACTTATGACAGAAGTAAGGTGCACCCGGTTATAGTGTGATTTTGAAGTTAACGTAAACAACTGAGTGTGGTTATTGTTCTGTTCATCAGTATGGATTCTCTGAAGGGATAATCGTAGATAATCAAAGAAAAACCTCCATTAGATGGACGAGGAACTACCCTCCCATTCGATTTGAGTGACCGAACTTCGCGACGAACAAATGGGACCGCCGAAGTAGCGACATCCACTATAAGCTTATTTTTGTCTTTCAATGGAACTCTAAAGACGCCAATGGAATTCGATGAGTGAACTAAACAAGAGGTCACAGTGCGTGTGGTGATCTGGAGACACAGTTCGTGTCTACTAGAAGCTGGCGATAAGTCTGGAGTGTGATGACTTAAAAGACAATACGGCCGAGATTTTGAGGCAGAAGCTCGTCCTGCCATTGTAGACAGGCTGCCGTCAGTCAAATCAATTTGAACTGGAAGCCCAGCCACTCTTCCGCAACGTATTCTCAATATAACATCATCGACTATTTCTATCAGGCCGATACTTTAACCCGCGCGGCCCGCGCAATCGAACACAACACCAGATACGGCCGATGTGTAATTATCATTTTATTTTCTTCTTAATCTCAAAGATGCCTTTTTCGCAACTCGTTCATCTCTCTTGATGCACGCGCGTAGGACTCTCGGCGAGGGGGAGGCGTCGGCAGGGAGATGCAACTCAAATATGCATGACGATAGTGCGGTGGTCGAGGGCAATAGTACAAGACCTCCAATGCCCGCCGTCGATGTGTGCTGCGCATCTATCGAGTTTGTTTGCCGATGTTTTTGTTTTTTATTATTATTTTTTTATTTATTTTTTCTCCATTTTTGTTTTTTTGTTTTTTGCAATCTTTTTAACTCTAAAGTTTTTTCTTTTTTAGTTTTGTTAGTTTAGGTTAATAGATAGATTTTTGCATTTTGCACAGTCGTAGTTTGGTCGCATGATTGCTGCAAGGTGAACGAAATGGGGGCGGACTGGGAGGGGAGAATAGTAAGCCCAGTGGAAATGCGGCGGCTGCTATGAGGGCGTTCTTCTTCATTTTTTCCTCTGCTATTGCCGTTGATTTATCTTGTTTTTTATTTTTATGTTTAAATTTAGTGCAGTATAAGGAATGGAACGAAATGTTACAAGAAATTAACAATGAAGGGCTGCATTGGGCGAAGTCGATTGTGATGAAGGGGAGATGTGCGTTCGCACTGGATTTTCCTGGTCACAGTGTTCGTTCTCCTTTTTCCATTTCATTTGATGTGATATTCCTCCCCATTTCTCATGTTGATTCTTTTGTCCTTATTTTTGTCGATGAAATTAAGGCGAACTTCGAATCTTACACCGTGGTATCAGTGGTGCCAGTGTATGTGTTGGCTTTGTATTACGCGCGTCCTGGCTTTGCTTTTCTTTCGTCGATCGGTGTACTTAACAAACGATAGAGTTAGGAAGGGCATGCAAAAGTCATAGACAAATATCGACAGGTAAGAACGGCTTCTTATTTGTGGTGACGTATGTTCTCTTGTGTCGATTTTGAACCTGAAAATGCTTGGGTTTATTTAGTTCTCTCTAACAGGAAACTGGCAATTGCCAACATGTTTGAAAAGATTTGTTTGGAGCACAAGTGGATTTTATTATTGAATATAAGGTTGATTCCAAGCACAATGGACGAGATCGATTGATGCGTCAATTTCCAAATGGTTTTTATTTACGTGTAAATGATAGTCAGATCTTTTGTTTCGACAGTTCTGCTTGCTAAAAGTTTTCTGATCAAATGACATGCTCCTGGTCAGGTAATATTGCAGCTAGTAACACATGCACCCTCCAATGTGGTACAAAAGGTAAATTAGTTTCCATATTCCACTTCATAGTTATTTGCCATCTATGCTGGAATACGATCGCACTATTTGTTTACCACAAGATGTGTAAATAATTTCAAACTCCACCAACATTTTACAGAAAATAGTAGAAAGTTTTTCAAAACGGTTTTTTTTTTTTATAGTTAGACCAAAAGTATTAGTAGCGAAGTATGCTTCGCAGGATGAGCGTTTTAACTTAGCGCATAGATGGAGCTGCTAAGAGCGTTTTATATTAGCACAGTTGTTGCGAAAGCAAATACCATATGCGAATTTTTGGAAAGTTTATCTTGCACGAAAAACTCTCTCCTTGTCCCAGATGAGTGCCGCATTTGTTAAATTGTGATCATAAACAGACGTCGAATTGACTTTCTAGTAATGTTCGTTTCGTTTTAATAAGAATTCGGCCAATTTTCTGCGTTTTTGTTGTTGTTATGGATGAAACATGTGTTCCCCACTTTACATCTGAGTCAGAGCAATAATGCAGTGGATAAAAACCGGTGGTTCCATACTTAAGAAAGGAAAGACTACAACATTGACTGAAAACAATACGCCTAGTGCTCTTCTAGGTCAAACAATCGCTGAAGAATACTGCGCCCTCTTCTTTAACCACCAAGTGAAAAAATTGGAAGGGAAATAACAGTTTCTTTGTACAAAAACGAGCACATAAACGGCGCACTGAGATGCTATTTTTTCTTGACCGGGTCCATCAGATAAGCTCCGAAAAATGCTCAAGGCTTTCTACCAACCATTTCACGAAGCCTATAGCTTAATGGGCAGGTAATTCGCCGGTCGGCTGGGCTTTGGGACCCTATCTACCACTCAGTAATTGTGTCGAACTGCACAATAGCAAGAGTCGTCAGTTGAACCTAGGTTTGCACAATCAAACGCAAGACACAACCTCTATACCAACTCAGCCATTGAGGCGTATGCCTCCCCATCCCGTGTTTAACTGGATATGAATTCCCATATTTAGTCAGGCGCATCTAAAACAGTGCCACGCGTGAGCGATTGTACTCGAAAATCATTGGGGGCCCAGGGGGCAAGTATTTTAGTTCCATCAAAGAGACGTTGGTGCAACGCATCCTGCCTATATATTTTCTTTGTTTATTATTGAAGTCATTGTTGAATTGAACCTGGTGAATATATTCCACCTTGTGGGGGTTCTCTATACCACATGGAGAACCAACCCACAATTTCATACCTTATTTTGACAGCTTTCAGCGCGTCATTTCTTCCCTTATTCCCCTTATATGCTATTCCACCTGTAAATCATGTTAAACGGACGCATAGCTAAACTCATTATCCTATGCAGATAATGCATAATTGAGTTTAGCTATCTTTTCGCCATACGGCAACCCCATTTCGCTAACCCATGAGATTTCCACCGGAACGGCATAGTCTGATCAAACGACGCGGTTGCATTATCTTGTAACCGCTGGAGAAATTATCAAAGCATTTAATTTAGTTCCCATGATCAGATTTCCCTAGCCAATTCGGCGTCCTATTCACTTTCTCCAGACACTCCATTCGCTGGGGATCAATGTTCTCTTTTCGCAGGTGAATAGCACCAGCTTAATTTTCCTCTCCTTCACAGTTCTGTCTCCCTACAGGTCAATGCACGCGGCGATAACCACATTCACCGAATTGGGTCAGTGGACTAGTCTCAGAGCTGCATTGATTCATGCACCCTCAACCAAACCCACCCCGAGATCATAGTAGTTTGTGTTTCTGTTCTCTCATTCGCCCATGTTCGTTGACTATCGGATTAACCGATGTATTCACCACACATCGACGGGCGTGGCAATGAGAGAGCAGAAGTATGATCTCTATTGGTTGGCCTGTGTGCAAAAATTAAATTACCCATCTTCATCCCTTTTTCAGTTAGTCGTTATTCAACAACCGCAGCGTGTGCACGCTGTTGCACACGCTCGAGCTCCAAGCAAAAGGAAAGACGTGTCTGTCGGCAATTTGAGTATCAACAACCATTCCCATTAAAGAGTTAAAACGAGTTTGATCTTAAATTAGATCCATTCCAATTCCGTTCGGTCAGCAAGTTTTTATTGTTCGATTTTATAATGCACACAGTTTTAACTCGTGGAAATGCCACCGTGGCGTACTCACTTAGTGTGTTGGCGTGCCTTACACTCTGCTGCTTCATCTCAACCGTATTCTTGGATTATCGCACGCACGTGCGGATTAACACAGTGAAAGTCCTAGTGAAGAACGTGGCCGTGTCGTGTTAGACACACAATCGTACCCCACAACCTCTCCAAATATTTTCTCACAATACCGGTAAATTTGATTTCACGGTGTAAATAAATTTCGGCTTTACAAATAGACAGAGACAGTTTTTCTGTAGCCGCAGCCTATGAATATGGAATCCTCTGCTTGATCACGTATCTCATCGCTATTTAAGGTCACTCTACTTTGATTCTCTGGCACCTTCCTAATGATAACCCCAAGCGTCGAACGAAAGACACAGATTTCAAAAATATTATTTACTGATTTAAATAAAACTAACGTAACAAAAAAAAAAAAAGCATTCCGGGGAGCACACGAATGTAGGTTAATGTTTTTTGATGATTGATTTCTTCGATTGACTAGCTTTCGCCCTCTCTCGTCAGAGGAAGATTCTCCTTTTTATTACATCCTATCGCAGCACGCTCATAGGATGGGATACATCCACGAACGCAAAAACTAGAATCACCGGCTCTGTGACTGAAGGTGCGATAAGAATCGGGTTCAGGCTTCAGTTCGGCGGTGTCCCTTTTGTAGGAACATTTTTTCACATCATGATTGTTAACCCATGATAATACAGCGTTTGGGATGATAGTGAAGAACGTGTGATTCGAACTGACGCTATGACAGTTAGAATCACAAAAAATTGAACCAAAGCGCAACCCATCAGGCCACCGCCGTGTGTACGAATTCGATTTCTAAACTCAAGTACATTCGACTGATGTGGGATTTGTTATGTTATCGCTATGGTATACGGCTGTGATGCATTTTCTTATTCGATTTTCGTTCGGTGTTCTTCACCATTTGCTTGTGTGTGTATCTGTTAGAAACGCCACAATAACCTCTCTTCGCTCGCATTGTCATTTTCAGACAGTCCGGTGCTGTCGCCACTTACCCATCGGGAGAAGGGTACATTATAGCTATATTCCACGATACAGTGACTGTATAATATTGTTCTTAATGGCTTTTTAATGCCGTATCCATTGACAAAATGTTCATCGAGGAAGTTCTAGTCGGTCAGTCAGAGCTCAAGTGAGGGTTGTAAAGTTTGCTTTGACCGTCTAGGATTTTGTAGGTAGGCAGCATCTGGTTTTGGTCACTTGTCAACAGATAAATTTGACTTTGCAACCATATGTCACGGAAGAACAATATAGACAAGGGAAACGTGGGAGTACGTCCCCTTAGCTAGCGAAGGGTCTGGTGGTTCTCTGGGCTTATAGAATACAGCACCGCCTTTTCTTAATCTCTCCTTTTTCTTTCGCTGGGACGGTGTTCTGGCGTTTAAGGGTATTACCGCCTCAATGACTGAGTTGGTAAGGATGTTGTGTCTTGCGTTTGATTGTGCAAACCTAGGTTCAACTGACGACTCTTGCTATTGTGCACTTCGGTACAATTACTGAGCGGTAGATAGGGACCCAAAGCCTAGCCGCCCGGTGAATTACCACGCCTTTAAGCTATAGGCTTCGTGAAATGGTTGGTAGAAAGCCTTGAGCATTTTTCGGAGCTTGGCTGATGGACCCGGTCGAGAAAAAATAGCATCTCAGGGCGCTGACTCAGCGCTATAGGTTCGCCTTTCCTACGAGAAGTAAAATAAAAAAAAAAATACATGCCTTGCAAATAGGGTACAACGCAAAACCTTTAAAAGTCCCGGAGATTTGGTCGTCCTTTCCACAGTTCAGATATATGATCAGTCCAAATATATGTTATATGAATCTTAGTCTCATATATTGATAAAAGTTCCTGGTTCGGAAAATTTGGCTCTGTAATATTGACAGCTGTCAGAGTTGAATGTGTTCCACCTTGTGATCCATTCAGTTTAAGATTGGCGTTGGATTCAACGCTACAAGTGCTGTCTGTCTGCGACGACAAGACACAGTACCACGTTTTAAACACACTGACTTTAACACAGTTAGATACCCCCATCGGTATATCTTGTTGAGGTCGAAATGCAAAGAGTTGAGCGTTATCGGCTGATTTTTTTTCTATTCTACGAGGGTTGCCTCTTATGTTTCGGGATTTGGCAACCCTAGTGTTGCAATCCGGCAATTGACAGCTCTGTCGTAAAGTTGGACATTTTTGAGGTTATACGCACTCAGAACGTTTTGACATACGAGCGCTATTGTTGTTGTTTACAGTAACTTAAAAGATTCATCTCGGCCCAAAAATGGAATTAAATCGTCAACATTTTCGTGCGATTATTTTTTACAACTTTCGGCGTGGATTAACTCAGCAATAGTACATGGATGAACTTAATTCAATTTTTGGCGATGAAGCTCCATCAAGGACCAGTGTTTATCGATGGTATGGTGAATTCAATCGTGGTCGTAGTTCACTCCAAGATGAATTTCGTGGAGGTCGTCCAAAATCAGTTGTTGTTCGAAAACCATTGATGCTGTGCGCGAACTGATATTGGAAGATCGTCATGCGACCTATCGTGAGATTGAGACAACCTTAGGCGTTAGTGGGACCAGCATACATTCAATATTGCATAAACATTTGACTGTCAAAAAATTTGTTCGCGTTGGGTCCCACACAATTTGTCAATCACCAAAAAAAAGGCTCGTGTCAATTGGTCGAAGGAAATGCTCAAAAAATACGGTCGCGGTGCTTCGAAACACGTCTATGACATCGTGACAGGTGATGAATCGTGGATTTACGCGTATGAGCCCGAAAGTAAACAGCAGTCGACTGTCTGGGTGTTTCAAGATGAGCCAAATACAACAAAAGTTGTTCGCGCACGAAGCACTTCCGAGCAAATGGTCGCCTGTTTTTTCGGAAAAACTGGACATGTCACAACCGTACCACTAGAACAACGCAGAACAGTCAATTCTGAGTGGTACACAACCATTTGTTTGACAGTTGTCTTCCAAGAAATCAGGAAAACCAACCGCCGAAGACGGATCACTCTTCACCACGACAATGCGAGCTCTGACACATCGGCTGCGACAACTGCATTTTTGAGCACCCAAAACATCGATTTGATGGGTCATCCGCCGTATAGTCCTGACTTGGCACCGAATGACTTCTTTTTATTCCCGTACGTAACTGAGAGGTCAACGTTTTTCGACACCTGAAGAAGCGGTTGCTGCATTCAGAATGCATGTGTTGGAGATACCTCAATCAGAGTGGCAAAAGTGCTTCGACAATTGGTTCAAACGCATGCAAAAGTGTATAGATCTTCATGGGGAATATTGTGAAAAACAATAAAGTGGTTTTCGATGATCAATATTTGTTTTTGTTCTCTAATCCCGAAATATAAAAGGCAACCCTCGTATACCACTCGGGAAGAGCGAACTTGTAGCGCTGAATCATCGCCCTGAGATGTTTCTCTTTTCTCGACCAGGTCCATCAACTAAGCTCCAAAAGTGAGTAAAAATTTCTTCAAACCATTTCACGGAACCTTTAGCTTAATGGGAATACAATTTTTCTGCCCGACTGTGCATTGGGGCCCAATCTACCATTTAGTAGTTGTTCCGAACTACGACAAAAGTAAGAACCGGTGTATGCATGCATAATACAAACTCCTGGCCAACTCAGCCATTGAGGAGAATTGACAATGAGGTTTAAGAAGGTCGACCATGTTCGAATGAGCAGGAGAAACTCAACGTGCCTTTCTCAGCCAACGAGTTTTTTTTTTTATTTTATTTTACACTAACGCGCGCACAAAAGGGGATTTTGTACCCTTAAATGTCAGAGCACAGTGCGAGTGAATGGAGAGGAAGTGGATAAGGAAAGGAGGTGTTGATGTATATTGGTCTTGAATGTCTGGACATCACAACGACTAGGAAACACATGATTAGGCAGAACATTCCACATTCGTGTGGTTCGGCTAAAGAATGACTCTATGTTTATTTGTGCGCCTGAACTCCACTTTCAACGTAAACTGATGCGCATTTACGGATTGACGGGTATCGTGGGAAAATCTCTGAAGGGGCGGAACACATTTAGCAAGTTCAGTTCAGCAACGAGCTGAGTCCCCACTAAGTTTTACTGCTCGTTTTTGCATCCTGTCGAGCACGTGTAGTGCAGTTTTGGATGCTCCTGAACAAATATGGGAGTTGAACTCCATTTTTGGACGAATACACGCCTTGTAAATAGTGGCCAGGTTGGATGGAGTGAAGTATTTTTGAGCTCTTAACGAACCCCATACATTTGGCCGCACTTTTTGCAGCTTCAACCATGTGGTTGCTCCAATTAAGAGTCGAATTAATTCGAGTGCCGACGATTGATAGTTTCTTGGCTTCGTCGATGCAAGTGCCATTCGTAGACAGTATATTTACTTTGGGGTTCGCCTTTGACGACAAGTGGCAGCACTGAGTTTTTAAGGCATTGAATTCTACTCGGTTAGATAATCCCCATTGATATATCTTGTTTTGGTCTGAATTCAATGTATCAAGCATAAGTTGCTGGTTGGCAGTGACGTTCGAAGAGTTTGGTCGGGAGTGTTCGTATGTGTATGAGAAACTCAACGTGCTATCATCAGCAAATGAGTGAATTGGGCTGTGAGTAATTGACAAGAGATCATTTATAAAGATCAGGAAGAGGAACACCTGCATTAATTTGATGATAGACAGATTTGACACCATCAAGAACCACTTGAATTGAACGGCCAGAAAGAAAGTCTCTTATCCATTGGATCAGGGAATTGTCCACTTCATAAGAATGCAATTTGGGCAAAAGGGTGAATAGGGTTGTGGGTAATGGGCAATCGATGGTATACAAAAGTGAGGAATGGAAATGACTGAGATATGCAAACAGTTGTTTATACGAGTAGTGTCACCTATATATGAATATACACTAGTTTCTATTGAAATCGTAACATAGTATACAGACTTTAGATGGGTTTTGCTAGAATTGTCTTTCAATCTCGTGTGACATTTTTCACGAAATGTAATTCACCAATTTCACAAAACCAAAAACCAATATATGCGTTATTAAAAAAGTTTAACACAGAATCTGTAAAAGTTCATGTTATGACCGCTTATTTTAATTTCTATATTTTTTTTTTTTTTTTTTTTTTTTTTTTTTTTTTTTTTTTTTTTTTTTTTAGTTTACCCCGAGTATATGGCATTTTATTGACTTTTTCAAAAAATATGTACAAAACAATAAAAATGAAATAAGAAAAAAGGAAATTCTTCTTTAGATTTAGTATTTTATGAATTCCATTTGATTTCTTACAGAAAAGTGCCGCACGGATTAAAAAACAAACCTACTGGAAAACTCTTTCCTTAAGGATGGAAAAGAAATAGAGTGCTAACCATTTTCTCTGTGTACCATATATATTTCTGATGTAATATATAAAATAATGCCCAATCGAAATTATTTGAATAAATATGATGGTCTAGTCATAACAAAATTTTAAAAAAAGAATCGATTTTTGAAAATTGTAAAAAAGGAAGTTTGAACTTTGAGCCGTCGTCAGAATATTTCTGAGGCGGCGTCAAGGATTAGACATTTCGAGAAGATGTCTACAACGTGTTCTCCCGAAGGACCCATCTTTATACGTACAAAGGTTTGTCGAACATTGTAAAAGCGAAAGTTTTAGGTTTGAGCCATCCTTAGAATATTGCTGAGGCGGCGTCAAGGATTGGACATTTCGAGAAGATGTCTACAACGTGTTCTCCCGAAGGACCCATCTTTATGCATACAAAGGTTTGTCGAAAATTGTAAAAGAGGAAGTTTGAGCTTTGAGCCGTCGTCAGAATATTGCTGATGCGGCGTCAAGTATTGGACATTTCGAGAAGATGTCTACAACGTGTTCTCCCGAAGGACCCATCTTTATATACAAAGATTTGTCGAAAATTGTAAAAGAGGAAGTTTGAGGTTTGAGCCGTCGTCAGAATATTGCTGAGGCGGCGTCATGGATTGGACATGCCGAGAAGATCTCTACAACGTGTTCTCCCAAAAGACCCATCTTTATACGTACAAAGATTTGTCGAACATTGTAAAACAGGAAGTTTGAGCTTTGATCCGTCGTCAGAATATTGCTGAGGCGACGTCAAGGATTGGACATTTCGAGAAGATCTCTGAAACGTGTTCTCCCGAAAGACCCATCTTTATATACAAAGATTTGTCGAAAATTGTAAAAGAGGAAGTTTGAGGTTTGAGCCGTCGTCAGAATATTGCTGAGGCGGCGTCATGGATTGGACATGCCGAGAAGATCTCTACAACGTGTTCTCCCAAAAGACCCATCTTTATATACAAAGATTTGTCGAAAATTGTAAAAGAGGAAGTTTGAGGTTTGAGCCGTCGTCAGAATATTGCTGAGGCGGCGTCATGGATTGGACATGCCGAGAAGATCTCTACAACGTGTTCTCCCAAAAGACCCATCTTTATACGTACAAAGATTTGTCGAACATTGTAAAACAGGAAGTTTGAGCTTTGATCCGTCGTCAGAATATTGCTGAGGCGACGTCAAGGATTGGACATTTCGAGAAGATCTCTGAAACGTGTTCTCCCGAAAGACCCATCTTTATGTATACAAAGTGCTGACGACTACACCGAAGAAAATTCGTTGAATGGATTATGAAACAACAATAATTTTCAAACAAATGCATCTTCAGCGAAGAAGCCCACACTCACCTGGATGACTTTGTAATCGACTCAACCTTGAGTTTGAAGTTCAGAAAATGATTCTCCAGAAGTAAGTGCACCTACAACGTGTGACCGTTTGGAGCGCTTCTTGAATTTTGAAAATACAGCTAGTCAAGCAATACCAATTAATGGAGATCACTAACGAAAAACGATACGACAGTATTTTGTGGGTAACTGGCAAGATGTGGACAACATTGAATGTCGGTTTCAAAAAGATTGTGCCATAAGCTAAAAACCAATTATTGCATGAGTAATTTCCTGGTCATGCTTTTATCCGTTTTCATGATTAGAATTGACCGCCCAGATCATGCGATTTAAGGCTGTTGGATTTTATTCTGTGGAATCTAAGGTTTTTAAAGTTTAGGACTTATGCAACTAAAAAACTGACTGGTCACGCATTGAAGAAATTAAGTAGAACCCCGTACCATTGAACTTTAGCCACGTTTATTAAAAATATTCAGGGTACATTTTGACAAGAAATCACATATGTGGCAGCAAAGGCATGTAGTCCATTTGCCTGATATGATATGCCCTACATGACCTTATACTGTATACTTTGTAAATCAATAAAACGTTTACAACTTATAATTAAAAACTTCTATGAATTTTGGAACACGCTATATTTATAGAGAAGAACTTTGGGCAGCTCCTTTTTTGGCTGAAAACGGAAGAGAAATTGTTTCTAGTCCAGCTTAGCTTAAAACAGTTGAACTCACAGTTCATTTGTAAATTAATAATAACCAGAAGAAGTTACATTAGTTTTTAATGGCGAGCCGCAGAAGTTTACATCGGTAAACCGAGAACGCAGAAGTGTGGTTCGAGTCACTTTGAGTTGGAGAAATGAAATTCCGTACACACGAACAAAATGTGTAACACCCGATTCCGAGTGGTTCGAGATCCATAAATCATTGAACATTTAAAGTCTAGGGAGGTGGTTATTAATTAAAAAAATGAAACAAAAAAATAGCATTTCTAGCACTCGAGGGGGTAATGAAACGTCTCATTCTGCACCCCCAAACTCCTGGGACGTTGGATGATTCTTCATATACTCCGTTCGCCAGTATTAGACATCTCCATCAGGTATTTGCGAATTTTATTAATTCGTTTATTTACTTTCTCAGTAACTCAATATTTAGAAACGAATTTCAGCGCTTGTTCGTTTCACAAGTGGACATTCGTTGTGACAAAACAACTTCATAAATGATTCCGAAATGGAAAATTCATATCAGCGAGGTAATTAAGTATAATTAAAATTAATTTCTCATTTTTAATTGAATTCTTTTTGTTTCTCCCTATTTTCTACTTTTTCCTCGCACATAAGAACACTATCTCTCTAGGTAAGGAAGAATCCTCTATGTACCTCCAGCAGAAAAAAGTTATAGTTTTTTTACTTTCGTATGCCGCTGTGTGGTTTCACCCCTCACTATCCACAGGAATAGCTCACTCAGCAGAAAAATAATAGGTGGAAAAGAAAAAAGGTAAAGAGAAAAACTAGAAGAATGGAGTAGAGTGGAAAAAATGTCCCTCGGACTAGCATTGGTTGCTAGATTATCGGGCAATCTTTGGATTGGACCCTTTTCTGGTCATGCGAAATATCTACAGTAAGAACTCCTCTTCGGACACACAAACACATCCAAAGGGGGGGTGGATACAAAATAGGGAACATTCTGAAAACTATAGTTGGTGTTTTTCCTCCGGCTTATTATTTTTTTCGTTGTTTTCTTTCGTCCTTTTTTCAATTGCTCCTGCTGGTGGTGCTGCTGTTGCTTCTGACGATGTCGTTGTTTTCTTTTTTTTTCTCACATTTTTGCTTTTTTAAAATTATTATTATTATCCTTACCATTGTGGACGTTGATTTGTATGTGTTGGTTTATGTTCTACTCTTTTTTAACCTCATTTTCCTATTTTTTCTGGGTATATTTCTTTTCTATTTAGTTTTTCCATTTGTATCTTTCATTTTGAAATAGTTTCTTGGTGGGTCGTTACTTCGATAGCAACTCGTGCAACGTTTTCAATGGTCGGCCAGAGAAAACGAAAACAGAACAAAGAAGTGGTGAAGGGAGGAAAACAGTATCCTGTGGGTAGGTGTCCAAAGCAGGACATCTACCTAACTAAAGGAATAAACTTTGGCACGCGCACATTTGCAGTCAAGTTCAAAAATGTTGTTGGAAGTAAAATTTTCCCCCTGTTGGGAAACTACAGACAGCCAGATATGTAATTGATGTACAGAAAATTGTTTGGATTGTTTTAGTCCTAGATACATTATACATACCCACCATTCGGTTGTCTCTAATGCATGTCGCCGAAAAGAGTTGCATTGCAAAAAACAAAAGACTATATTAAAATGAGGGAAATTGAAAACAGAAATGCAGGCGAATAAAGAAAAAGAATACACGGATTTCAATATACTCTTGTGCGAGGGGGTGGCTTGTAGGATGGGTGAACACTATTTTGATACTCGGGTAATTCCTCACTGAAGAAGACAGACACTGCGCGGGGAAGCGGACCGGTCATAACTTATACAATATCTCCCTTCTTAGCAGATCCCTAATGCCATTTTTTTTCCTATGTCTTTTATTCTCCTTCCCTTATCGAACACTTTTTTGTTTGCTTCTTCAAGTCACGCTCCCTAGATTACCATTGATTTGCTTCTCTTCTTTTTTTGTTCTTTCCCAATTGCAACCCCGTCTTGGCACCAGCGAATTGTTAAATGAATTGAAATGATTCGAAATGAATTGGAAGGAGACTCGCACCCTTCTGGTTGAATTGTCCTTATATAGAATTAAAACCGAATTCAACATGCTGCCAACATTTTGTTTTTGCGTTTACTTCACGCTTTTTACGTCGTGTTGTTTCTTTCTCACAGTTAAACACACCAAATTTAGAATATAATACATGAGACTTACCATATGGGGAGGATACATCAACACATGTGCAATTATTGTTATAGCGAATTTTGTTTTTAAATTTAAATGTTTTGCATGTTTTGTTTTAGTGGGGCGACACAACAAAAATGTCGTAGGGATTTGGGAAGTGAAAAATAAGAGCGATGGCTTAAAAATGAAAATCAATCAGTAAATCTCTATACAGGATAAAGAAATGAAGAAGAACCGGTGGTTAGGGATGCAGACGTTCTACAGACGAAAATAATAATGTTAGAGGATGAAAAACTGAAACAAACTTAAAGATTAAAACCCTTCGAAACATTGATGACAAAATATTCGTCTCAGCAGTTCACTTCGAGTACACGATCTAGGTGCTACTGTTTATTCTTGTAAAACGTAAGAAAAAATATGAAAGATTCATTAAGTGCGAATGATGCTGGGCGTCGGGTATCTGACCCGGAAGGAACTGCATCGTAATGTAAAAGAATTTACTTTTCCTAGTCTCCCTACTGATTTACCCCGTGTACTCTAACCACCACATCGGCTGCAGGAATATGGAAGAATTTCAATAAATTTTAGCCCTAACCACGTCCCCTATGTATTTAGTTGCTCTACTCTTATCAGAAAATCGCACGAATCCCTTTCACCATAGGGGATCTCGTTTTTAATAAATAATGTTATTCAAAACAGAAACTGTACACACTATTTATAAACAGCAGGAAAATATTATTCAGTTAGTTGTCAGAACTAGGCTTTTTTTCTCGGTTATTTGGGAATTCCTTTTCAGATTCAAATTAGTGGGATTCTACCGGAGGATATAACAAATGTTTCAATGATGAACTAGCTCCCACTCTGTCGCGACGTATGTAGTTATTTATCGTCCGCAGAATTTTTTGTTTGTTTAAAAACGATATAAACATTTTTAGAACAAATTTACTTCCAATCAAGTTCCGTTTTTTGCACTTTTTAAATATTATTCTTCTGCTTTAACATCACTAATGAAGTTTTCCATGGTCCCTATTTCAGTTCTGGAGCTGTTTTCGAAACATATGGCGACACCAATTTGGTACTCGTCAGAGTCTACCAAATAGTACGGAAGGCTTAATGTGATTCCATTAAGTAGCTTCTTATGAGGGTAGCTCAAGATTCAAGATTCGAAATAAACGGAAGATCACTTCACAGTAAATCTAGGGCACCACTAATTTTGGGTGAGCACATTATAAAAAAATTAATACATTTTGTAAAACAAATGTACACCACACTGTTTTTTTTATATATAGTGCACTTAGAAGAGTGATTGCTCCCAACCTTTAGGTTTGACCTTGAGGAGATCGGATGGGCTGGTCAAGCGTGGAAGGAGAGTGCACAGGACAGGGAACGATGGCGAAGTCGAGCCGGTGAGGTCATGAACTTCCGGGTTCCTGCAGGCCAATAAATAGTAATAGCACTTAGAAGAGTGTTTTTTTTTTGCCCGGAGTTATTATTGAAAAATTGAAAAATGAGGTGTGAGGGGTATCCAACACTGTCGCAACCTAGCTCCTGAAACATCGTAAATAAATAAACGAAACATTAATCGAGATGAAAGGAAGTTGTTACATTTTGCGTCTGTGCTTACGCAGGTTCAATTAACTTTGCTATTTCGGTGGAATCTCAACGTAACCCCGTGCGATAAATCGATTGAAAAACAACAAGGCTCCCGGAGTCGATTGCATACTGGCAGAGCTTATGAAGCATGGAGGAGAGGCAACCGCTCGAAAGATCCACCAACTGGTTAAAACAATATGGGACAAGGAAGCCATTCCGGAAGAATGGAAAACCTCAATAGTCATCCCCATTTTCAAAAAGGCGACAGATCTGACTGCGAAAATTACAGAGGAATATCATTGCTCCCAACCACATACAAACTATTAACAAATGTCATACTGGCAAGAATCACACCGTACGCAGAAGAAATATTGGGAGACTACCAGTGACGATTCCATTGGAACCGGTCAACAAGCGACCAGATGTTCACAATAAGGCAACTGCTGGAAAAGAAGTGTGAATACGGAGAGACGGTTCACCAACTGTTCGTTGACTTCAAAAAAGCCTACGACTCAGTCGCAAGGCAAAGACTCTACCATATTGTGGTTGAGCTGGGGATCACGGAAAAAATATGCCGCCCTCATTCAAATTTGCATGAACGAAAACAAAGGGCGAGTTAGAATAGAAAACCACCTCTCAGAACCACTTGAAATTCAGGACGGACTAAAACAGGGGGATGGCCTATCACCATGTCTTTTCAACCTTGTCCTCGAGTATGTTATCAGAAAGGTACAAGACGACAACACGGCCGGATCATCCCTGAACGGGGTCACACAAGTGCTCGCGTATGCCGATGACATCGCCGTTCTGGGCGATAATCTAGAAACTGTAAGTAAAAACTGTGAACTCATCAAGCAAGCAGCAGAAGGGGTGGGCCTAGAAATAAATGAAGACAAAACGAAATACATGATTACGGCGAGAGCAGGTGGACCTCAGAGAACACATATTAACGCCAGGGGCAAGATATTTGAAAATGTCAAAGAATTTAAATATTTGCGAACGATACTGACGACCAGAAACGAAACGTCGAAGGAAATTAACAAAAGACTACACTCCGGCAACGCTAGTTGGCATGCAGCCAGTAAACTGTTGAAATCCAAACTGCTATCACGTAATATAAAACTCCGTGTCTATAGAACCATAATCATGCCGATTGCTCTATACGGATGCGAAACATGGGCTCTCACAAAACGGGAAGAGAACAAATTCCGCGTATTCGAGAATAAAGTTTTAAGGGGTATATTTGGTGGCAAATACAACGAGAAGGCAGGACAATGGAGGAAACTTCACAACCACGAATTGAAAGAGCTATACCGCAAACCTACAATAGTGAGAGAAATCAAGTCGCGAAGATTAAGATGGGCCCGACACGTGGCGCGAATGGGCAACGATAGGACCGTGCATAGAATTCTTGACGGTAAACTAACGGGAAAGAAACCGATAGGACGGCCGCGTCGGTGAGGTCATGAACTTCCGGGTTCCTACAGGCCAATAAATAATAAATAATAATAATAATCGACGATGGGTCATTGGTTGGTGTGTCTTTGATAAGGCGGCCGCTGAGGCAGGAATGTCTGATGGTGCTCGCTATCGCGAATGATAATCCTAGTTTTTGTGCCGAAATTGCAAGAAATAGACGACATAAGGTTTCACCAAGGTGGTGCCGTATACAATGCAGCAATGGAATTAATTCCTTTACTGCACGAATAATTTTCTTGGTCTTGTGATCAGACCAAATCATGTGATTTAATGACGTTGGCATTTTTTCCTTGGGAGTTTTCGAAGGCTAAGGCGTATGCAGCCAAGCCCGCTAGTACCAACGTCTTGAAGGAACACATTCCGTTCTTGGTCTTGGATTTAATGATGTCGGGATTTTTTCTTTGGGAGTTTTCGAAGTCTAAGGGTTATGGAACCAAGCACGTGATTACCAACGCCTTGAAGGAACATATTACGTGCAGTATAAATGAAGTCCATACTGAACATTTGTAGGGAAGTTATGTTTTCATCTGTGTCATAATTCACACTCGCTAAAGAGTCTATTCTTACTATTGGAATATCGAACGATACCACATAAGTAGGAATGGAAGACAGGGATAGGAAGGATATAAATAATAGTTGTTATATAAGTCCCAAAATTCTGGTCAACTGATATCCTTGAGCAAATTGAGTAGTGAAGTTGGATGTAACTGCGTTTGTTTTTATTTTGTCCTGCGCACAATGAAGACTGTGACTACTGTTATAAAGAGTGTTCTTTATGTTCCAGGTTGATTTCATTTGGCAGTCATTTCGATTTGAATGACATGCGGCAGTTAGCATTTGACAACCTTACATAGCGATCGATAACAATTTTTTACCGAGCAGTTACAACGTTTTGAGATTATTAAAACATTTTATTTAAATAATTGTTTATTGAAGAAAATTAAGTTGTTTTTTTTTTTTTGGGTAATTCATGCGTCGAGCAAATCAACCATTCAGCGTATGAATAATTTTGAAAATTTGCACAGACTGAGAAATGACGTTAAGACTGAGCGACAATTCAGCTTAAGTATACTAGAAAAGAGTGAAGCAGTGAAGCAGAGTGTTGCTGAAGCTGGAGTAGTTCTAATCGACACCGTATACAGGAATTGAGAATGTCTCCATCACGTTTGTCGAAAATTCGTAAAGAAAATAGCTTTTTTACGCGTAATTGACAAAATAGCTGTACGAAAAGGACGGTGTAATTGGAGAGCTCGAGTTTTACAGGTCTGTATAGGTACTCGTCATTTTTTTTTTTTGATTTGGCTGGTTCCGTTAAGGGGATCAGTTATCAAACATGATTGATCTCACAATTAAGGGACGGAATGATAAAGACAGTTGGCACTATTTTGTATTAAACCGCCAATAACTATTAATAAACCTTCTCAATAGCTGAGTTGGTAAGGAGGTTGTACCTTGCGTTTAATTGTGCAAACCTAGGTTCAACTGACGACTCTTGGCACAGTGCAGTTTGGCGCAATTACTGAGTGGTAGATAGGGTCCCAAAGCCCAGCCGCCTTGTGAAATACCACGCCATTAAGGTATATGTTTCGTGAAATGGTTGAAAGAAATCCATGAGCATGTTTCGGTACTGGACTTATGGACCCGGTCGAGAAAAAAGAAATAGCATCTCAGTGCGCTGATTCAGCGCCCTTGCTGGGAGAAATAAAAAACAACGGTTACACCAAAGGCCATAGATTATCTGCGTTGTGTGCCATTTGAGGATGCTAGGAGTAACACACCCGAATTTCATGTCTTAGGCTTAGAGACTATTTGGTTCCAATAACATGGTGCCAGATCACAAATATTTTGTGCCTTGATGCCACTTTTGTGGAAAAATTTTACACAGCCGTATAATGTCAAAAAGTGGTAATCGAGTAGCCACCGTAATCCTCTGTTTGCATCCCACACGGTTTCTTCCCATAGGAGGAAAAGGCATACAGTACACCAATCACAATCTTGATGCTTAAAGACAACATTCGAAATGAAACCACTGAAATAAAACTAGAAATTAGCGATGCTGTTATGAAAAATGTGCTCGAAAGGGGTCGTCTTTTCGCCATTTGACCGCTTGATCGTGCCCTATTCAGAATATTACCGTACATTCGACTAGTCAAATACCAATTTTGAAATTGATTTCTATTTAAAAATGGCATCGATCTGGAAGATAGGTTATATACAACATTGTTGCAGAAGAAAGTCACGAGCAAGATGAAAGAGTACTGATGGTCATATACAAATACGTCATACACGCGATTATGCGACACACTTTCCATTATTAACAACTTGAACTCTTTCCATTATTAACAACTTGTACACTCATACGTAAAACACATAGACTTGTCGTACTTTATGTTAAGCTAGTTAGTAGTGTGCATCCGCCACATTCTCTAAAGCGGCTACCACTTCCCTATTTATACGTTCGCTCTATATTCTAACATTTATGGCATTAGAAATGGCCGATTTCTTCCTTACCCTTACCTATTCGCTCCCCTCCATTGAACTTAATGTATCCAATACTTCCATCGCGCAAATTATACGAAGAACCTCAACAATTATTTTTTATACCGGACCATTCCCAATTCCCTACTAATTATTTAATTGCATTTGAAGAATGAAGCATCAAAACTGAACTAGATGCTCTCTTTAGGACATTTGAAAATACCTGACAACGAAACTTGATATTCAGTTAGCTAAACTTTTACAACTACTTGAAGAAACCTTACCAACTGCAATTGTAATTTCCTTGTTCACACACATCCTAAACCTCACTTCCTACTCGCATTTAAATGTTCTAAGTCATCCTTTGATAGATCGCTTTAGCTACCTGAAAACTTTTGAAATGGGTCAGATACCGCGAACATAGTCATCCAGCAGCCCGGTTATCGACAGCATCTCCCGAATAAAATCTTCTTCACGAAAATCAAATCAAATGAAACGAAAGGAAACCAAATCAAACGCAAGATAATGAGATTAAGGATTTAGATTTGGTGTTTTTATGTTTTGTGTTTTAATCGTATTTTTGCCCTTAATGTGGAAGAGTACTATACACAACGGAAGAGATGCCAACTCACTCGTTGCAGGGTTGACCAGCATTCTTCTAAGGTGCGTTCGCTTATCGCCGCTGCACTATTCGATCTAGATAATTGTAGCTAATGGTTGTTAATAAAATGTTGTCGCCGACGTTGTTTTAATTTTGTTTTTCAGTTTATGATTTTAAATTGGTTTTGTTTATTTTGTTTTATCACCATATTCCATTTTTAGCAGCAATGTTGAGAGAGAAAAATACAAAAAAAAAGAAATAACGTCAAATATATACGTTCGATGTTCAATATTAGATAGCAATTGCTGCAGATAAAAGATAAAGTATATAATCAAAACACACACTATTCACACAACACAAACGTCAAATTATCTACGAAAAGACTATGTATGGTGCTCTTATACAAGTACACGTTCATTGCGTAAAACCGCCGTAAACTCTGCACACAGATAAGGCAATTGCCGTCGGATTTTATAGTTTACAATGTACAAATGCAATGATCTCTTTTAGATAAAATACTTGTACATCTTATCCTTCATGTTTGCTTTAATTATTAAATTTAATATAATTACTTATGACTATATTCATTCCGTTTCTGTTGTTATCTTCCGTGGACACATCTGTGCAAGGAATATTATTGCTTTAATAAGGTATTGCCATCAAATTGCTAAGCCAAAAATAACATACAACTATTACAAATCGATATCTGGAAAAGGCCAAGTAATATTTTAAAATAAATTGTGAGATATACTTCAAGTTATTCTTTAGTTTTATATTGTCATTATACTAAAGCACAATTTGATTTTAAACCTTTCGTACTTAAATAAATGTTCAGTTTCCTATTCTAATAATGATAATAATATTTAATAGGCAAAACACGTAACTTAAAATATTTCATGGCGTAAAAATAAGTTTGCAGCAAAAAAGAAAATATATTAGTTATAATATTATTTAATAAACAGTAAACAAAAAATGTAGGAGCGTAATGAATAAGTTCTCGCTGAATTGAATAAGTTCTCACGTTTCCAGCAGAGGGCATTGTTGGTGTCAGATTGCAAAATCATTAGGAGTTGATCTCGCAATAATTTCATTTGGGAGCATAATGCGTCATTAAAGAAGAGCCGCACAATTTGAAGCCAACGAGAACTTACCAAAGTTCCTAATATATTCGATTGCAACAAAACAGAAAGTAATTATAATACTACTTAAAAAGCACTAAACAAAAAATGTAGTAACGTAATATTATTATTGCATTTGATGTAAAGATAAGTTTGGCAACAAAGAAAAAAGTAGTTACCCCTGAGAATTTAAACAGCCTACGTTCAAATTGATTCGGTGGTTAGGGATAGGTGGATGAACTCTCAAACGACATCGACACTAATATCAAATTTATAGACTACACACAACGAATGCAAGTTACATCACTATTAATAAAGCAGTTTTAAGTGAAATTTTATCTCTTAAGGTGGCAAATGACTAGTTGATAGAGACATGCTCAATTACGATGCGTCCACCATAGTCATTGCAGACTGAGGAAGGCCGTTTTTAAATCAAAATTAACGCATAATGAGGACCACTTGGGAAGAGCCAGTACGTTAATATAAGAGGAAAAATTTAGCATTTGGAAATAAGTTGTAAAATGGTTTGAAGGTAAGATCAATAATAGCGTTTTGAAACTATAAATGTATACAAAAAGATGCTTTCCTTTGGTATGATTTTTGACAAGTGATATTAATACAATATTGTCACATAAAATTCATAGAAGTCCCTCTCTCACGAACAAACATTATTTGACACTCGATGAATCCTGCAATAGTCACTTTCGAACAAAAACATAAGTAAAAACTAAAAGCAGCCAATGTCTGTGGTAGCCCTTGAGTTTTGTACGCCCATTTAATTAAAAAAGGGGAACTCCACCTCCTAAGTTTTCCAACTTTGCCCCTAACACTCTCCGCCTTAAAATCAGTCTCTTTCGCCTATTTCCCTCGGATTAAACTGAATAAATGGAGACTTTCTTTTTACATGGAACTGACACCCCCATAATGCTTACGCATTGGGGCCGATATTAACATTAGTGGGATTCAATAATTTGGTTTGTTGATAAAACGCAAATTAATTACGTTAATTGAATCCAATAATTGTGAGGGCGGCCCCAATAGTGAGTATTTGGGATGACAGTTTTTCCATGTAACACTTGGTCACCATGAAAAAGGCAATCAAAAATCATGTCTACAAATTGGGCTCAAATCAACATGGTCGCCTTAACTAGAAACAAGGTTTGGTGTGCGCCGATTATAAAAAACCTGAATTTGGTTTCCCTTTTTTATTACATCGATGGACTGAGGGCATAATTCAAAGTGATTCCGATTGTAGTAGATTTTGCGTATTGATTGTAGAAAAATACACTGCTCAATTGCACTAGCACACTATCGGCGGGTAACGGGATAAAGAGCAAGAAAGGGATCTATATGCCAAAGCAACCCGAAGCTCGCTTACAAAGAGTTGTGCCAATCTAATCCTTTTTTAATATGCGTAATAGCATAAAAGGTGTTAATACCCCACCGGCCGATCGACGCCAGCCTGTGAAAAAGGTATTAATACCCTTTCCGTCGAGACTGTGTTAAAGACCACGAACACGAAAGTCTTGTACAGTTTTCAGTGTAAGCTTTCGATATTACGATCAGCGTATTCTGTAATATATTATTGGCATTCCCCCTTACAATCATCGTCATCATCATCATCGGCCTTACAACCGGGATCCGGTCTTGGCCTTATTTAACAAGCCAGAGGATTGTTAAATTTTCCATAATAATTTGTTTTTTCGGGCAAGCCTTGCGCCACCTTACAATCATACATCACCGAAATGTGGCTTTTTATCCTCATCCCTCTTTATCAAAGAGTGACGAGACTACAGCTTAGATAGAGTCCAAAAAACGCCGGCACCGAAAGTATTTAGAAGGACGCTTAACCACCTCTTTATATAGTTCTCTTAGGAAAGGCGTCCCTATAACGCCGAGTAGGTGCATCGAGGTTGCCATTTTTTTCTCGATCAGGTCCATCAGCTACGCTTCGAAAGGTGGTTAAGGATTTCTTCCAATCCCCTTTTCACGGAGCCTATACTTCAATGAGATGGTATTTCATCGCACGACTGGGCATTGAGATCTAAGCTACCACTCAGTGATTGTGCCGAACTACCAAAATAACGACAGTCGTCAGTTGAACCTACGAATGCACAATCAAACACATGACACAACCTATTTATTTTTTATTACAGAAGAAGACACAAAAAGTATCGATGTACATGACCTTGAATGCCCTTAAGTTATAATGACATTAGGAATAAATGGAGAAATCCACTTTCATTTTGTTCGGCTTAAGAACTTTGGGCTGACGTTAATTGTTAACGTGAACTGATGCTAAATCTCTGGCAAAATATTTGGAGAGGTGGAATGCATTCATCAAGTTTATTTGACCAACGACCGCGATCATACGTACCGAAAGGAGATAGGTAGAACACATTGCGGCTGGGTTTTAATCCGAGTATTAAAAGATTTGTCCCTGGGCTCCCAATCAATTTCACTTTTCGTTTTTGCAGTTTATCGTGCAGCGCTGTTTCAGATGCGCCTGACCAGTTATGGCGATTGAATCCCAGTACTGAGCTGACAGGAATGCTCTTGGTACAAATTACCAGTCGAAAAGGAAAAATCAGAAAATACTACGTAAGATGTAAGGCAATAACATGGGAGATGTACGGCTTAAGATGAACGTAAGACAATGACATTGGAGCAGCAAATGACAAAGACAGTTGTCCCAAGAGGAGGTATAGAACGATGGCCCGTAACACTCGGCGTATTATGTGGAATAATGCGTGCGGTGAGACAAGTGGAATAACAGTACTGCGAATTGCATCAAGTCCTTCAGCAACAACGGATTTTTTTTTTACAATTCTCACGGAAGACGAACCTATAGCGCCGAGTTTTCGCCCTGAGACGCTATTTTCTTTTCGACCGGGTCCATCAGCCAAGCGCCGAAAGATGCTCAAGGATATTTCCCAACCATTCCACGAAGCCTATAGGTTAATGGCGTTTTATTTCACCGAGCGACTGGGCTTTGGGACCCTACCTACCACTAAGTAGTTGTGCCCAACTGAACAATAGCAGGAGTCGTCAGTTGAACCTAGGCTTGCACCATCATTCATCGGCCATTGATACGCGCCAGAGTAAGATGGTTTTACTTGGTAAAACTCTGGCATTATGACAAGTCACAAAAGGTGTTCTATTTGAGTTGGTATCCTTCAGAAACCAAACCGCACAGCAACGTGACAGTTTGACACTATTGTTGTGAAAGAAAATGTTTACGAAATATGTCATTTTTAAATATCTGCACCGCCATTTCTGGCATAGATAAGGTCCTCATCATATAGAGTAGCCACCATATTAGTAAGAAGGGAAGAAGTTCTCCGCTGAGATTTCCGTTAGAATTTGGATAGAAGGGTAAACTTCTTGTTACGCTTGGAAGTATTGCACTTCGGGGCGAATAAACAACAGGCGATAACAGGATGAGGTATACCAGACATTATGATAATTCGTTTAGATCGATGATGTTATTACAACGGCTTGATTTGTGATTCAATTGTGTAAACAAGGAGTTGGTGCTATATATTTTGTATGTATTCTTATAACATGTCGGCAAGTTATGAGAGTTAAGGCATTACATGAGGTTTTGACGCAGCTCATACTGTACTATCGTAACTTCTTTTCCGAATAGGTCTACTACACATAATCCCAGCCTGAAATGTGTGGGTGTCTCAGTTCAATGTTCATCCTTGAGAGCTTTCTGTCCTAGGCACAATGACCGATATCGGAAATTCGCCGATAAATTAATATAAGAACTCAGTACTCTTAGAAAGTGGGAAGTTACAACAAAGGACAAAACTGGGAACAAAAGTCGGAAGAGAGTGAGTACCAAAACGTGTAAGAGCAGCATATGCATAACTCAGAGAGGATATGGAAGAAGGTGACATTTCATACGATTTGGTAACATCCAGCCCAGAAAACCCACATTATACAGGAACCCAAAAAATCATTTCATTTCAGTTAACAATGTTTAAATCTATATTCCATTAAGGGCTGGGAAAATGGGAAGTAAAGTTAAGGTGCTCATTGGCCTTAACTTACTGAAGCTCGGAACGGTGAGAAAGCATTTGCTGAAGAATAATGTTAGAAGTGGCTGCGTATTGACATATTGTCAGAACGCTTTTCTCCTTAAAAATGAGTGAACAAATATGGCTTTTAAACCTCTTCACACACCTAGTATTTATGGCTGCTTTTCCAGTTGCACAGCGTCGATCAGACATACCGGGTGCGAAAAATTTAGGGCGAATATCCATGAACTTCATCCGTTTCTATCAATATTATTATTAAAATGTTTGCATGTAAATTATATAATAAGCGGAAAAAAGTTAACGAGGGTGTTGCCTACATTTAAGAAGATTAAGGCTGTACACCAGGTGTAGCCAACGCCGCGCCAGCGGATGCAAGTTCGCCCCAAAGCGATTTATTATGCGCCTACGTCACGATACCCAATGAATTAAAACAAAAATCTTAAGAAACTGCAATTGAGAATTAAAAAAGGAATTAAAATAGGTTCAATAATAAATATATATGATGTCAAGAGGGGGGGATGGGAGCGAACATACAGGGCAAAGTCACTGATTGCGTTCAACCGGCGAAGGCCAGAACGATACTTGCCCCCGTTTAATCCAAGTTGACATGCAGTCTCCACGTGACAACCCTGGATAGCTACCTTGGCATCCACCAAGTAGTGAACCAATGCATGCAGCGACATCCTGAGAAAGGTTGGCGCAAGGCTAATAAGCATGTCCGTAAAAACAAATTATTTTGGGAAATTTATCAAGCCTGGGATATGGACCGGATACACGACGACGACCACGGAAACGAAAATGGCTAAACGATTTAAGAATTTTCTCATGGAACGTCCGCTCACTATACAGAGCTCGAGCTGCACAGCAGCTACCCGATGCCCTGCCTGAATACAAGGCTGGCATAACAGGATTACAAGAATTAAGATGGACGGGAAGTGATGTTATTCAAAGAAACGAGTATGACATTTATTACGGCTGTCATGCTAAACACCTTGTGCTCGGGGTAGGCTTTATAATCAGCTGAAGCTTGCCATCATCAACGAAAGGCTATGCACTCTTCGCGTGCGAGGCAAGTTTAAGAACATAAGCCTCATAAACATTCACGGACCTACAGAGGAGTCCCCTGACAACGAAAAAAAGAATACTACGAGAAAGTCGAACAGGCCCTCAATGCCTGCCCAAGATACGATGTGAAAATCGTTCTTGGTGATTTGAATGCGAAAATGGTCGGGAGCCGGTTTTCAGGCACTACGCAGGTTCCCATAGTTTGCATGAGAACAGTAATGACTATGGACTACGAGTCATCGAACTGGCACCATCAGAAAACTCGGTCGTTGCGAGTACCAGGTTTCCGCGGAAAGATATCCACAAAGCCACCTGGGTATCATCTGATGGAGCCACACGCAACCAAATTGACCACGTGTTGATAGATCGCCGCCACTCCTCGAGCCTGATGACGGTACGAACGTACCGAGGTGCCAACGTCGACTCGGATCACTATTTTGTTGGTAGAGTTTTCCGAGCGCGGATTGCCTTACGGAGACGTATTGCATCCGCGGATCAGGTTCGAATCAACACGACTGCCTTAAGCAGTGAGAATACCAGTAATACCTTTGGTCAATACTATCAGCCGATAACAATATGGAAGAAGAAATACGCGAACGGCTGATCAAATCCAACAAGCCTACTATGGTCTATCAATGCTCTTTAAATCGCGAAATTTGTCCAGAACATCGAAGCTACTACTGTACAAGACCATGGTCTTACGAGTACTCATGTATAGATCCGAGACCTGTGTGCACTCTGGACTCTTAGGCGTGTTCGAGAGGAAGGTCTTAAGGAGAATTGTTGACCCCGTATGTGAGGGAGGACGACTCCGCAGACGGTAGAACCATGCGTTGTACGAAATCTACCTTGAAGCTAATGTTGTAAGAAAAATCCAGCTCGGTAGACTCGGCGGGACACCTAGCTCGAATGAGCGAAGAGGAGCCTGTGGCATTTGTAACAGATACACACACAATATTTAAGCAAATAGTGTAGAACACCGAACGAAAATCGAATAAGAAAATGAATCAGAGCCGTATACCATAGCGATAACATAACAAATCCACATCAGTCGAATGTATTTAAGTTTAGCAATCGACTTCGTACACACGGCGGTGGCCTGATGGGTTGCGCTTGGGTTCAATTTTTGGTGATTCTAACTGTCATAGCGTCAGTTTGAATCACACATTCTTCACTATCATCCCAAACGGTATAAGCCTGCCCGGAACGTCCTTTGTGGCAGGATATATGGAAGGAGACAACGCGGCAGACCTTCTCTGCGATGGAGGGATGGCGTAGATCAGGACACCCAGAGGCTGGGAGTGCGAAACTGGATGACATCGGCTCGAAATCGGGACCGGTGGAGAGATTTGTTAAATAAGGCCAAGACAGGATCCCGCTTGTAGTGCCGATGATAATGATGATGATGCCAAGAGATATTGTTGTGCCCACAACGTTCATAAACATTTTTAATTACGCCCTTGGTTCCAAAAAGGTTAACTGCCCTTACTGTACAACTGACTTTTGCTGTCACCAATATAATGGTAACAAATCAATGTAGGGACACAATCCATACCGCATTTCCATTAGGGGATCTCGGTGCAGTGGAGCGAAACCAAACCATGCTCAAACTATATGGTTTTGGTCAAAAAGAGATGAAGCTTCACAACGGATGGCAAAGCTAGGGTGAATACAAGCGAGGTGCTGCTGTATGTTTGGCGGGATTACAAGAAGGATCCTCTATTACGACAAGTGATTCGCATCTCTACTACCAGCAATGAATGTGGTTGAAGCAAGTAATCGAAAAAAGGCCGGAAGTTGTCGCCTTTCATGTTGACAATACTTAAATGCACATATTATATTTTATGTTCCACAGCAGGGTAAAAGTTATGTTGTACATGATGCTAATCAGGCCAATGCTCATATATGGTAGTCCAGTATGGTTTAACATAGGTCCAAATTTGATGGAAAAGATTCGGGTGTTCGAAAGGAAGTGTCTCAGAACTTGTCTCAGATTATATCGAACACCGGAATCGGACTATAAAAAGCATTATCCAAAGGAGATTCTATATAATGAAGCATACATAAATGGGGTGGATAATTTTATGATCAGATTAATCAGAGGAGATATTGCGTGAGCAGTAAGCTCGTCCAATGACTTAATTTTCGGGGCTTATTATCCAAATACTCTGTACTATGAGAGCGTGCGTCACAACGGCTTTATTCCATCAGAGGTGTTCCTTGGTTTGAACATAAATGGGCATATACAGGATGGATCCGGAATCCGGCTGATTTATCATGTAAGTAGATCACCCGTAGACGGCCGATTGTGCTACGACCGGGAAGTCACGCGCATCGAAGCAGACCTCCTGCGTTCAGTAGCGTTATCTCCCACGGAGACCGGGTCAATAATATTATACAGCACCAACGGTTCTGGTGCTCGAATGACAAATAAAGACCTGATTACCAATGTCGGTAGAATAACTGCATCATCAGACAGTAGTATAAGATTTAAGTTAAGTTCTTTTAAGTAAAAATTAAAAAAATAGAAGTAAGTTAAATTTTAAGTAAAAACAAAAAATAAAATAAAATTCGGCACAAAGCTTTTCTAATTTTTCTTTATCATACAAATATTCATAATTAAAGCCACAAACAAAGTTCTGTCGCCGAAAGGCAAACTACACAATAGTAAAGTAATGTTTATCTTAGAGCGTATGCGTAGGACCAGTAAGTTATAATATAAGATAATTAAGCTAGAATTTAAGCATTTTTTGTGTAGCCTATAATTTACAATCCAAGAATATAAAACGAAAATAAAAAAATTTTGCAAAAATGAAATGAATATTTTATGATCCTGCACAAATTGGGAGTTTTGATGCATCTGCCGTATAGTTCGGTCAGTACATCGTAGGACTATCAATTGTTCTAATGTCAGTTACACTCTCTTGTTGGCGTTAAATTTACCTCAAAAGGAGTGTGTAAAAAGTCCCTGTGTCGATTTTTCATAGATAAAACCTGAGAATTATTCAATGACGGAAAAATATACCAAAAAAAAAAAGAAGATATGTCAAACTGATTTTGAGTTATAAAAGAAATGCTGCACTTTTTTAGTAAAAACCGACAAATTCATTTTTCACAAACTTTTTCGTCCGTCAAAATAAATTTATTGGGAGCAACACGGTGAAAGAAACTTAAAAAAATATGTAAAATCACCTTTGGGCGCGCGTTTGTGTAAAAGAAAAAAATTGATTTATACTTGACGAGTTTGTAAAGTATTAGTTTGAAGTCCTTTTTTGATTAAATTTCTTTATATTTCTTTATTTGGCGCAAGGCTTATAACCTTGCCCGGAAAAACAAATTATTATTGAAAATTTAACAAGCCTCGGGACTTGCTAAATAAGGCCAAGACCGGATTACGGTTGTAGTGCCGATGATGATGATGATGATATTTCTTTATATATTTAAGTTTTATTGAAAACCTAGTAAGAAAAGCTGTGCCAGTAATTAAACTTTTTAATTTATATATTATCAATCGGTACACTTTAGAAAAAATGTTTTTTTTTTTAGTATTTAAGAACCATTGCAGTTGTAATTTTTCCTGTATTGTAGAATTCTGGGGTTTCATCATCGAACATTTCACACTTTCAACACTCCCCCTTAGAAGCCAAGTTTACATAGAGTGTAATTAAGATTGGAACAATTTAAAGTGACACTGTTATAAGAAATCCTTAAGTTGGTTTTAATTAAATCAAATTCATTACAACCCACAAGATAAAATAAGCTAACAAGTTAGAAAATCTTAACAGCGTTAATGTTTAGAAAGTATAGTGATACACAATAACAATCTAAAAAAATAAATGAAATCATTACACTAAGTACTAAGGCTCTTCAACGGGGCATTAGGATGAAAGAACATCCAATGGGTACAGATATACGCTTGGAGTTAGTAAATTGAAATCTAGAAAGATATTGGTTCTATAAAGTTGCAATTTAAGTTCACTTAAAAGAAATGTAGTGCGAGTCACGAGACGAAATAAACTTACGAAAAAACGTAATAAATTCGTAATGGATTAATAAACGTAAGTATAACTCTCCAATTTATAATTCATAAGAAATGTTTGTACATACATTTTAAGTTGGATTTGTCTACATAAAAATTAATTAAAATCTAAACGATGAAATTCACTAATAAATAAAAAAAACTTTGATACACGGAAAATGACTACAAGTCAGAAATCTCTCATGAATTATATGCACGGAAAGCGTCTATAATCGAGGGAAGTAAAATATTGCACTAAGTACTAGGGCTCTTCAACGGGGCATAATATGGCAGATAAATATTCACGTTTTTTAGGTAAAAGTTAAATTATCAAATTAAAAAATTATTGTTAAATATACAATGAAATTTGTTACCAATTCGGAAAACCCGAATCAATTTTTTGTTGGAAGAGCGACAGTCGTGTACGAGAAAAAAAAAACACAATTTGGTTTAATTACTAACTTAAATAATAAAACAAATGTTATAAGATTTACATTTGTTTAAAGTAAAATCAGAATTAACTAAAAAAAGAAAATTTACAATCTATAGGATAAAATGTACCGAGCCAGGTAATTCTAATGAAATTTATTGAGACAAAACATTAGTAGTAGACAGGGGGGAGAACACAATTGCATTGGGTAATAAACTTTTACGAGGTGTTAAAATATAAGAAATTATTACAAATAAAAATTTCCGCTTGTTAACTTAAAGCAAAATTATCAGAAACTACGGCATGAAAAAAAAAAACAAAATGTAGGAAATTCTTATTTGCTTTGTTATGGGAATGACATCGATGTGGGGAGGTACGACAGTAAGAAGGCCTGCCTCTATACTCAATACCGTGTCCATCCAATACGACATTAATTTACACGAAAATATTGTATTTAATTATTTCGAGCTATTTTTAGTAGGAAGAAGATTTATAAGAATGTGTACTATAAAATAACACAAGGAGTTTGAAAATCTTTCTAAATTTGAGGACGAGGGAAAGAAAATCATGGACACTGAATCTCTTCACCGTGACACAAGGTATAAGAAAATGTTACAGGTAATGCAAAAGTTCGTTTTAAATAAAATAAAATGATTCACAAGCCACATGGTGTAATAACCTAAATCTAGATGAAGAAAGTTGTCAATGAATCTGTTATGGGAAAGAAATCGACGTGAATAGTCACGACGGTACAACAGTTTTATGTTAGGTTTATAATAGTCCTACTAAGCGAACATTTATTATAACCTACGAGATATGTCAAGGTTCTTTGATCAATTTGTCACGGTAAAGAGATCGATGTGCCTGTATTCACTAATGAGACCCTTCGAAGAAGGTGTGTAATATTTGTTATACCTATTTAACACTTTTGATGTTAATTCAACTGACACAACATTTATCAGTTGTTATGCGAGGAAATAAAGAATGAAAATAAATGTAAAAAAAATGGGTTAGCTATTGGAAGATAATCGATGAGAACAGAGCAGATTTTATTTGACCTAAAAACGAAACGTTTCAACGCAGTTTTAAGGTAAGAAAATGCTATGGGTAAAATTTCATATTTGAAACAATCGAAATAAAATGTTACAATCTTCGTAACAAAACAAAATGTAATATTGGCTCTGTTATTGGAAAAACGTCGACGTGAGAAAACACGGTAAGTAAAAGAAGGCTTAACTTCTTCGTTATAAAAAATAAACTCTCAGGAAGAAACTATTTAGCACTGTTATATTCACTTTGTTGGCACTGCAAACACAGTGTATTTGCGGAACCAAAATGTATGCGATTTAAGCAAACTAGACAGCTAAGAAACTGCGAGATTTTTGGATCTTGATTACGGCTTACACCTGTGTATTGATTCATTTTGTATAATTGGCAAATTTTCCGTAAAGCGTAACTTAGTTCTTGGATCAAACAAAGAAAGTCAGAGGATCATCTTTACATTAAACCGGGCGCTTGCCCCTGCTTGCTTATTTTTAAAAGGTCACGTAGGGAATTATTTACGACGATTTCGATTAATTTCATAAAAACGAAATGCCTGTTTAAGGGAAACATATCCCAAGATAAAAGTACTCATCTTTGTCAACGCAAAACTTATTTCTCGCGTTTGTACTACGTTTTGTTAAAATTAGTAGAAATAAAACTGTGGTTTGCACTGTTAAATTCGTTTTGCATCAAACTCAAGGCCAAGTAAATGTTTAAATAACCTTTTCGGCTGCAGCAGTTTAAATACAAACCTACATTTAAATTAAAAATTTAATTGTTTATCCTTCATTCTTTTTTATATTACACTAAATTAGTTCTTGCCTTGCACAGATGTATTGAGAAGTATTGTTATCTCATACCACAAACACACACATTATTAAATTTATTTCAAGCACTTAACAATAACTCTGAAATAATACAAAAAAATTTACAACAAAAGTAACCGACAAAACTGTTAACAGTGTAGTGTAAAATGGGAGAAAAGTGTTTTCCCGTCGGTAAAATACCGAAACAGAAATAAGCATCCAGAAAATAAATAAACAAAACGGCAGTCTTAAGAAAAACAAACCAACGGCAGATACAAAATCAGGAACACAACAACAACAAACATATATATGTTACAAAAATAAAATCTTTATTACAAAAATAACTCTTCTTCTTTTTTATTTAGCAACAAAAATAAAAACAAAATGGTAAAAATCATAAATCCAAACAGATGAATCCTTTGCCGTGAATTACGTTTTCGTCGTTATAGTCAAGAGTCATGTTTAAAGATTATTATAAATTATTCCTTCCGAAAGGGAATCATTCACAACAATTCATTGGTCCCCACGGTGTAGTTGTGTTGCATTTTAAACAATTTCCATAAATTAGTTTTCTTTTAAATTTGTCTTCCAATTTAATTTATTTATTATTATTTTTTTTAATTCACCTACGATATGTGTTTCGTTTATTATTATTATTTTTTTTTTTTTTTTGATATATCAAGGAATGGACAAATTTTCAAATATCCGTTAATTCAAATCAAAATTTAAAACACACGCGAATTTTAGAAGAGCAGCTTTCGTATTCGGACGATGATAACAGCGCGCATATCTTCCCGACGACGAACTTTAATCACCGGCCCCAGAGCCGAAAGTGATTCCGTGTTTGAATCCGGTATTCGTCTTAAGAATATTCAAAGGCTACCGACAAGAATGATTGTCCGAAACAAGAATAGCACAAAAAAAAGCGAAACAGTCAAGAAGCAGAAAAAGACAGGAAAGGACCACAACGTAAAGTAAAAAACAAAAAACGAAATTAAGAAAAGGGCGCAAAAGCAATTGAAGCGGTACGACTACGGTGAGAACGATAATAATAACAGTGACGACGACGATGACGAAAGGACGAAATATGAATCCTACGAAATCAGCACACGAGAGACACTGAAATCTTCTCAATAAGGAAACATCCTTACAGAATGGTATTCCTCAACGTTGTGTTTTGTATTGTATATTCGAAGGCCAAAACTGCGTGACTCCAGAAAAACTCTACCTTTCTAAGATATATCCGAAAAAGAAGGATAATATAACACAAAAAAAAAAAACGAAAAAAAATAAATAAAAAAAAAACAAATCACGCTTTTCTTTCTATTTACGAACCATAGATACGTATATACGAAACACAAACATTATCATTCAATGCAAGCAGCTCCGTACACGAAACCTGGAAGAAGGAACAACCACCATTATCGCAATCATAAAAAAAGAAAGAAAGTCGAAAAAAACGAACGAAATAAGGATAAGGGGGTAAGACTTTCTTTATTTTCAAATACGAATTGTGCCGGAAAAGGATGGGGACAGGGCCGGAAAACGGAGAAAAATTCCTCTCCTACCAAAGGCAAAAACGACCAGAGAAAAAAAGAGAGAAAAACGATTTGAACAACAAAGCAAAGGATACTCCTCACCCCTTAAGCGATTTAGAAAAAACTCTCCGCTAGACCAACCAACACTAGAACTACTATTCCAATCGTCATCATCGTCACACTACCACCAAGGATCTTGGTATCCGACATGAAGACACGATTCTCTGTTCAACACTAGCACTAAGAGTCCTGTCACCAGTGTTACGGATCCTTGAAGACATTGCGGACGTCGACTCGGCTTCAGTGTTGCGCTGCACGTTGTGCTGTCATCTTTCCATCGCCTCGACTGAGTCCTTTTACGTTTACTCTACTGCTTCACTATCTGCGAATGTGTCAGCTGTAACGTTCAATAAGGCAAAAAGTTACGAGGTCTTTTAGTGGCATAGAAATTACAAAAAAAAAATAAAAAACCGAGTCCTTGCTTGGACATAATTCGATCTTTCATCGAGTGCCGCTTTCGTGCACCATTTTATTTCACCTTACTAGATAGTATAGTGAAATCGCTACCAACGTAAACAAGCGACGCACACATCCTTGCACACCATAAGCAAGGCGATGAATTCTCAATTAATTCTCCTCTCTTTCTATCTCTCTAGATCTAACTGTTCGTCTTACGAAGTTGACTCCGGTTTTAGTTTCGTCCTGGTTCTTACTCTTACTGCATCTACTTGCTCGCTCTTACTCTCGCTACACACATAGCGCTCCCATGTCATTCGTCTAAGGATATTCTATTGGTAGGACATTTATAATTATATTTTATTTTATTCCTTTCTCCCTTGTTTACGTTTCTTTTTTTCATCTTCTTCTTCTTCATCTGTGCTGTTGCTTCTTCTTGTCCTTGTTAGATTTCCCCTCCTTTTTGAGTTTTCTTCAACCTCCTTTGACTAGGTTTCATTACGAACTTTTTTTTCGTCCTTTTCATTCCCTTACCGGATTCCGGCTTAGCAGGACATCATTTCCCACATCGGAGCAGAGAATATTTGAAAAATGGAGCAATAATAAAATTAATATTATATAATAAACCTGACAAAGGATGCGTAACTAGTCGTGCCAAACGTAGTAGTAAATCTGCTCAAAATACAAACAGAAAGGGAAAATAATTTGTGTTCTTGTTCAGGCCACGGTGCCCCTTTGGGGGAGAAGGTCCTTAGACTTTGGAGTGCCTGTAGCCGCCAAAATAAGAGAACGAAACGTTCTTCAAAGACAAAAAGGACAATCTAACTCGGGTGACCACTGGGTGGTTTGTTGGTCAACTGAGTGAGTGAGTGGTTAAGTTAAGTATGGGTGGGTGGTAATGGGGTGCTTCGACTTCGGTTAGATACCTCTGTGTTCGGCACAGTAACACCAACCACCACCTCAACTAGGAACACTCAGTGTGAATGAAACTTCCAAAAAGTGAACACAAATAATTTCCATTTTGCTTACATGAGCGCTTCGACTCTGACCCAATTCGGGATTTATTTTGATTTCGTCCTTTTTTACCTTTTGGGTTCATGGGTAATGGACTCTGCAACGTTGGCAATCATATTCCATACATCATCAGAAGTCGATGAATTCCACATGAAGTAATGTTGATCCTGTTTGTCTAGATGTCTGATAGGTATCAAATGGACTGAACGCTTGGTAGCACGATAACAGGATAACACTGACAGCAGGAGATGGGCGGGTGGGTCGACTTTACAAATTCTTGATGGGGTATGGAAGAGCTTACGTTTTGTAAACAGATGGAAGAAAGTTTTTGGACGGATTGAAGGCACTATCTACATCCACACGCACGTTTGGTTACTTTGTGGTTCAATTGCATTTTTATTATCCTGCAATTGCAGTTTCAGAGTGTTGGGACGTCTGGTATCTTCAACTATTTGGAATAGGGTTGAAGAGTTAAGCGAATGTTGGGAATGCGATCAGGTATTTCTTAAGTATTCTTAGTATAACGGCAATAAAAACCTTCAAAGAATGTTTGGGAAAGTAAGAGCAATGTACAACCTCGAATTTGCATAGAGAATGAATGTTGGAAAAGTAAAAGTATTGGGAAGATACTATTGAGTTGATTGTCTAGGGCATATCATCATCCAAGGACGTAGTTGGCAGCCTTTTGATTAGATTTTCTTTTTTCAAATACTTCTCTCAGGGAGGGCGAACCTACAGCACTTATAGTATTCCTTCCGTTCAAAACGAATGTTGGTACAGAGATCAACTGCAATATGATAGGGTCTATCGGATTGCCATGTGGTACCCAAATAAACCCAAATATTATTACGTCGAGAGGTGGAAAAGGTCCACCACGCGCCCTCGGCGTGACAATGACTGGAGCCTTGATGTTTATGCTACATTCTCAATTCTAGCTGTATGCTATCGAGTGGGTCAAGGATGTGCTTAGGAGCAGAACTCCAAGTGTGTGAATAATCTTGGACTCTAATTGAGGATTTGTGGAGGAGAGGGGTGTGTTTGTGTTTTTGTGTTTTATTTAACATAAATATTTGTTCAATGGAGCGTAGTACTGAGTACATTCTGCATTGTTTATCAGACATAGAATGAAAAAAACCTATTCACTGCGTGATATAATATAAATTTAAACCCCTTTAACACACGCCTTTGGGAACACTTTGAACAGCAACGACCTAACAAAGCGACCTCAAATAATTAGGAAAACCCGACTACGACCACACATTTATAATTTGCCAGGTCTGGAAAGATCACTTAGTTTCTTTAAGGGAGGAAACCATATTAGAGAGTTCGAAAAATTGATTTTTTCTATTGCTTAAATCATTAGTATATGTATTCAGAACTATGCTCAAAAAATTTCAAGGCGAACGTTGAAGTCCGCATTTTTTTTAAATGCATTTTTCTCTAGCTGTTTTCTTTTTCAAATGGCGGGCAGTGACACTCGAAAAATAATTGTTTGATCCTTACAAACGAGAGTTTTTACTGTTTGTTATTGAATGATCTATTAGTTGAATCTTCTTTGGAGAAAAAACCATTTGAATGTATATTTTTAAGGGACAACAAAGCAAAAACATCACTTTTTTTCAAATGCCTATTATTTTCCAATTTTTTCACTAAAAGTGAAGTACCTATACATTGTAGATAAACTTGGTAAACTGCTTCCAGGTTAATTTTGCGATCTTCAGACTCTATGCCGATACTAAACTCTAACGATGGACTATCATGAACAGCAGCATATAACTCGGGCAAGTTCCGAGAAAAACTCTTCAAAATTTTGCATTATGTAGTTCAAAATATAAATAAAATAACCTCCAAGCCGCAATCATTTTTAATCAATCCTCCCTTTAAAAAAAAATTACGAAAAAAGCATAAAAATCAGCCTCCTAATTTGGTTTCCCTCTTAAGGCAGGCTGTGCGATTTTCAACATATGATCATGCCACGTTATATTTGGCAACAGTGAGTGTCGTCATACTTTCATTAGGTTTGTTGTCGGTCATAAGTTATGATTTGTGTTTTTGATGTAAACGTCGAAAAGCGCCTTGAATTCAACGCCCTTAATACAATGGTAATGCGTTTCACATCGTTCGAAAATGAAGAAAGCAATGTAATGCCGGCGCCAATATTTTATATCTTGTTATCTGTTAGGGTTAGCGGGCGAATTAAGAGGCTATAGCCTTTGTGTAGATAGTGAAGAACGTGTGCTTCGAACCGACGCTATGACGGCTAGAATCACTAAAAGATTGAGCCAATGCTCAATACATCAGGCAACTGCCGCGTGTACGTTTGTACGTTTTTTTACTGGTTTCAAAACACCTTCAGTGATCTAAGTATGATATAAAAAGGTGATTACAAGAGGGATCAATTTTAAATGGTTCAAAGAGTCGACTTTCCGACTATAGTCGGCACAATTATTGGTATAAACTACTGTGACGTCTGCGGCAAAAATGACTCCATGAGCATCGAACAGTCTGAACGCACTCTCAAAGCAGAGATGCAAAGTCTTTCAAAAACACCTTTCTGAGCGATTTTTTTTCGGTAAACGGCTTCAAATTGACTATTTTTTGTCAAAACAATTTTTCGAAAAAATCCTAAAATGCGTGAGAGCCAAACTGCCATAGCAATACAGGCAGCTCCACTAAGAATGCCGGCAAGCATTGGAGCCGCGGTGTGTAGTAATAGGATTATATTGGCAAGGGTAGTGACCTTGGTGTTAGGTAAATGAAAAGTACAATAAAAGCAACATTTAGAATTTGCGTATTAAAGACAGAACCGACGAAATAGACTGGTATACCCCTATAGATATTCTAACTGAAGAAATGCTTCGTATCTATGAAGGGAAAGCGACGAGTAATAACTGGAAGAAAGGGGAACTTCTGTAGCTATTGCAATAGACCCCACCTCAGTAGACGTAATTCAAGAAGACCAGTTTAAGCTGATAAAAAATAAGTAAACGCGATCCAATTAAACCTGGTCAAATAAAAGCCGACTTAAACTAGATGTGATTCAAGTGGATTCGACCTAAGTAGACTTCCCTTAAGTAGACCAGACTCAAGCAGATTACACTCAAGCGGATAAAATTGAAACAAATTAGACTCACACCGACCTGACTCAAGCAGACTACACCTAAATATAACCAACACAATTGATACTGACACGATAAAAGTAGACATACGTTGATGTAAGTAGATTAGACTTGGGTAGATTCGGCTCAAGTAAGCTGGACCCAGCAGGCTAAAATTGAATCCAACTGATCAAACTCGTGCCGAAAGCACTCAGATATATTCCACCCAGTTAGACTTAGGTAGATTTCATTCTAACATGATGAAATTAGACTTAGGTAGATGTGACTCAACCAGATTGGACTCAATCAGACAAGAGTAAAACGAAACTGGCGCAAATATAGAAGATCCAATACAGTTAGAACAGGTCTAAAAAAACTGATTTAAGAATAATGTATATGACAAACCAAAAATAGAAGCCTAAAAAAGTATATGGAACTTTAAACTCATTCCGTCCATACAAATTTGGAGAAAGTCGTCATACGGAATATGCAACTACCTTTTGTCCAGACACAGCAGGTATTGCAAATACCTGAACCGTTTCGAACACAATAGTTCCCCATATCTGTCCATAATACGAAGATTTGTTCAACAGAGACACCGCCTTCCAAGTCCAAGGTATCTCGTAGAATATTCGTGTCTCATGTGGTCAGAGGATTGTTGGACCGAAACCTACAGAGCAAGGCGTATGAATCCAAAAGAGCAAGACTAAACACTAAAAGACCAACCCAAGATAATAACCAGCCTCGCGAAGAAAAACCCAAAGACATACAGGGAGAGCGGTAGACGATGCCCTGGTGTATTTTAGTATGTAGGGGCAGTGTTGTTATATACAATCCGGTGAATCGTGCACACCTGGGTTTCAGGCGACTGCAACCTTTAGATGTTTACACATCCCTTGGTGCAACTACAAAACACTATATATGTATTATCAAACATCAAACACATAATCTGCATGTAATACTACATCCAGGACCGATTAGTCCTATATGATTTTCCCATACTATCCCTAGATATTTGAAATTAGAAATCGCATGCACTAACCCCTCTTACACATCCTAAGACCAAGTCTAACATTCTCATAGATTTCATTTAGGTGGCTGTAGGACAACGAAAAGACAGAGACAACGAAGAGGGACACACAGTTTTTGTCTCCCAAGTTGGCGTTTCTACCCACTTCTTTTTTTGCAACCAGCAACACAAAAAACAGCCACGAACGACACTACCAACATAAGGAGAGCGTATTTGTATAGCGAGTTCAGTCTCTAGGCATCCACTGGAATAATTCTGTGTCTTGCCCAAACGGCAAGAATAGTCGGAGGCCTTGGTTAGCGTTCCTGGGTCTGCTCAAAGATCGCGAGATAAATTGTAAATACGAGGGTGTATAAAAGATATAAAGGCTCCTCGATAGTATAGTGGTTAGTATACCCGCCGGAGACCGGGGTTCGATTCCCCGTCGTGGACCCTCTGGCGCAAGACTAATGACCTTGCCCGAAAAAAAACAAATCATTATGGAAAATTTAACAAGCCTCAGGATGTGCTAAATAAGGCCAAGACCGGTTTCCGGTTGTAGCGTCGATGATGATGATGATGGTGATAAAATATATAAACGCTAATTTCCTTTTATACATTGACACTAACTATACTATCAACATTTTTCAATATAGTCTCCTGCGCGATCTACACACTTTTGCCACCGATTTGGAAGCTCCAATATCTCTTGTTCATAGAAAGATTTCGGGCGAGCCAATTGCGCACGGGCTACTTGACACCTTCATTACTTCCGATTTTTTTTTTCCTTCAAGGGTGCGAACAATAAATAGTCGCAGGGAGACAAGTCTGGGCTATAAGGAGGGTGTTCGAGGGTTTCCCAGCTCATTTCTTTCTAGTGTAAGGCCTAGCGTTGTTATGACGAAGGATGATATCTCGAATGGGCATACATCGTCTTTAGTTTCGACAAGCGGCTTTTTCTGACTGTAACAACTGACAGCAGTATGCTGCATTCACTATTCACTTTCAATTAGCTCTCGAAAGGCGCGGATGTTGTCATCTGTACGACTTGTCCTTGGGCGTCGATCATGACTCTCGTTTTCGATACGTTCTCGCCCACTTTTAAATTCTCTGGTCCACGTATACACGATTCTGAGACAGTGTATCATCACCAAACTATGCCTTCAATCGAGAAAAAAATGTCCGAGGGTTTAACGCCTTCATTTGTTAAAAATTTTGGAATAATTCATTGCGCAACAGACGTATGTTCCTTTTGCTCGCTCACGGCTGCACTGACTTCAAAATCGAGCGCGACCCCTACCCAAGCAAGTTCCCCTACTCAACAAACAATAGCCCCACACAAGATTATCTAGCTCGCAACTTGGCGCTAAGTAAAAAAGTAAAATTACCGTTAATATTTGACTCACCCTCGTAGCATTAACAACGCATGGTTTTAAGGATTTGCTGTTAGAAACAATTTGACCTTCGACGCGTTTGTGATGAGTTTTAATCGAGCTGGCGCAGAATTCAGAAGCTGTGCTTCTTTCCTCCTCGGCGAATTTTATCGGCTCATCAGTTCTGGCGAGCTCTTGTAGACCTTTTCTATGAGACAGCTTTAAGTCTACAGCCGTTCGTACACTCGTCGCAGTAGAAGGTGACGTTACACGAGTATTCACCAACGTTTGAAAAGGCTGGTTTCCCGAGAGCTGTGCACCGAGGGTGGAGGGATTTTCCACTGGTGAGGGGGGTTTCCACTGGTCTCAGTAGCAGTACGCCCTGATTTACCATACCCTTCCATCCTAACAAAGGTGTCAGGGCGACGGTTAAAATGAAAGAAAGAAGAGGAAAAAATGGTAACAGAGAAAAGGAAACACAACGGAGGGGAAAAACATAAAAAAGAGAACGAAACCACTTCCGAATTGTAGTTGTGGAAAATCATCATCATCATCATCGGCACTACAACCGGGAGCCGGTCTTGGCCTTATTTAGCAAGTCCTGAGGCTTGTTAAATTTTCCATAATGATTTTTTTTTCCGGGCAAAGTTATTAGTCTTGCGCCAGAGGCTCCCCGACGGGGAATCGAACCCCGGTCCCCCGCGTGACAGGCGGATATACTAACCACTATACTATCGAGGAGACAGTTGTGGAAAATGGTGCACTCAAAATGTCCACACCCTTCACTTTGAAATAGTTGCAGTAGTCCAACCAACTCGTTATGCGCAAAAATGTTCTCCCTCAAATCACTCCTCCCCCAGTGTCAACGGGTGCTTCTGACCACAATACTGTGGCAATGTTCATTCGGGACTATGGAGCAACCCAGACTTATATCAGATACATACATGGGCGCCCAAATTGGGACATCTTCAATATTACATTGAACGAAAAAAATCCCTCCTCACACTTCCTACCGACAGGAACATAGCGATGATTAAGACAAATAACGCTGCGATCCGTCTTCACAAAACTCTGGTTGAAATGTCAGACACTCATTTTCTGAAGTAGACACTCGAAAAGATATATCAGATTCCCCATGACGACTTTTATCTCCGTCCATTCGCAGCCGTAAAAAGCTCTACAGAGTGAGATATCGTCGCCGCTTAGCTCAAAGGGAGCCAATAATGCGATTCACCATTCACAACATCGGTACACTGATAAAACAGGGAATCCAAAACTGGATTGGAAGATAAACCGAAGGGTATTCAGGTGTACCAGGACGTTTATAAAAACGTTAAAAGTATATGTGAGACTGCTCGTATTACTGGCCCACAACAGTGTTGTTATCATTAATGACACCAATAAAACTTCATCGAAAGGATCTTTGATGATAATCATAGACTCATCCTCGAGGATAGCGACCCGGATACTAATGCAATAATTAATTAAAAGGTCCACAACAAATTAGACAGCTTCAACCTCATGGCTTCGCCACAGCAAATAAACTACAAAACCTGGTTATATATCGAAACCGAAAAAAGTCACCCGGTAGAACGCTGTGGGTATCATCTACCACTTCACTCGAGACCGAACTTTTCAAGTTCGGCTAAATGAAAAGTTATCACGAATTTTTTCACATCGTTGCACGCGTCCCAGAGGGCTCTATTTAAGGTCCCAACCTCTTCAATATCTACACCCAAATAATCCCCGCCCCGTGGATGGGAGAGCAAAGCAGCTATGCTATGTGGACGACGTTCTTGTGTTCACGTCATCCATAAGCCTTCGACTGGCAACAAATCGTCTCAACCGTCATCTGGACGAACAGTATCAGTATTACAGTGGGTGAAAAAGTCGACTTAATCCAACTAAAGCAGTCTCCATAATTTTAACCAGTAAACACTCCCAACTAACTGCTCGTTATTCACAGAATTTTCAAGTAGGAATAGGAGTACTACGATTAGACCACAGGACAGAATGAAATATCATGGTCATCTATACCTCACAAACCACTTTCATCAAACATGTGACCCATATTCTCCGAGGGGTGACAGGTTGCTCTAAGCAACTGCACAAAGTGGAGGAACAAAGTCGACACCAATGTTAAACCTCTGCTTTAAATAGCTTATCCGGTCTCGAATATTGTATGCTTTTCCCATATGGTCTTGCATATCTTCGGCCCAAATGAAAAGACTTCGAGTTTTGAAACTTCTTCAGAAGACGCTTCAACTACTATAGGAGGCCTGATGGTCGCCATCACCCCAACTCTCACCTGCATAAAGATGCTTCCATTACCGCTATCGATGAATACTTTTTGGAATTAGCATAGAAGTATCTCGAAAGCATATGGAACAGCGATCCTACTTGCGCCGAATTTTTGCGTTCTTGACCGTTGCCTTGTTCGATTTCTACGAATCCGAACGTTATAAGATCTCCGTCAGTACAAAAGCCCATTTCCCAACGCCATTCCCCTATATATTGTAATAAAGGATTCCTGGACTCCGCCTCATAGTGTCTACTGCTGACTTACTACAAAACACGAACTGTACAAGATAGCACAAATACACACACATACATCGACCAAAACGCAGGCTATCAGACACCCACCACGTAATTTGCATTTACTTTCAGATGCAAGATAGACTTGCCTTGTATGATTTATAGTTAGAGAACGCATGAATTAACCATCTTCAGACTATCCCCTCTGCTGTCCCTTTTTACAGATATCCCATCTCACGGACTGTGTGATTCTGGTTTACGCAAGATAGCCAAGACTTAGACATCCGATGAAGGACATATTAGTCCTTGTCTAGTTTAACTCGGCCTTGCCTTTTTTTATAGTGAGATCAGTCTCGAGTGTGAACTCAGAGAAGGAAGATTCTTTCTTTTGTATTGAAGAGAATTTGTTAGATACGAGTATAATGAAAACTGTTATCACATAATACATGTATTTGTAAATACATTCCGAATTTCTTATAGTGTACACGTAACATACGCCTTAAGGAAAGCATTTCCAAGCCAGCTAGTGCTGGATTAAGAACAAATGTATAATACAATCCACCAGGAAACGTTTGTGCAAGCTCTGAAAAACGGAGTCCTTGAAAGATGCCATCCGCCCATAACAGTACATATCTGCAGGATAGAAGTAATATAACCAGGACTTATTATTACCATTTCCACCAAACCGCACTAACCTAGGGGATTATTTTTTTGTTACACAAATGCGCGGGCAAAATGGGTTTTTATTGTAGCCTCAAATATCAAAGCTCAGTTCAATTAGAAGAAGCGTAAGATGGCAAGAAGAAGAAGAAGTATCAATGTACATAGCTCTTGTATCCTTGTATATTGTAATGATCAGGAAACATGATCACACAGAACATCCTACATCGGTGTGGGTCATCTGAAGGACAATTGTCTAAATTTGGCCCTATGACTGAAGTTAATTTTTAAGGTATCCAACTAAATAAAACAAGTAATTAATCATGCTTAGTTCAGTTGGTTTACGGACGCTATTACAGCAAAGCATCTCTGATTGTTACACATATGCTCCCGAGAATTTTATATTAACTACAAAATGCAGAATGGAGCTAACCAGAAGACAACATACATCAAGAACTAGTTACTATGGTCTGGTTGTGTGTATGGCCGCAGATCCCACTTTCCATTTACTAAACGTCGGTTACTATAAACGTATATCCTAGCACACCACGTGACCTATTATTACATTCCTCCCACCAGCACTTTTATACTTCCGTTACACAAGCATCACCGCCTGAGGTGTCCGTTGCTCCCTAATCACCGAGTATCCTTCCTCTATTTTACATCCGAATCAACACCTGAAAGGCTTATTTCTAGCTCAAGTCGCAAAATACATTCATGTAGGAATCCCTGGCAGGCGGTCCGCAATATCCTCTCTAAGTTTTATACAGGATTTTTTATATTTTATTCCAGGAGGGCCAGAAAAAATACATTTTGTACCCGAGCTACATAACGACTGTCATGTACACGGCCACGTCGGCAAGTGGATAACATTTATTTCCCATTGGAACCTTTGGTCCTATATAACGTCTCCTCGCAACTCAGTAGAAGCGAGATGGAGTATCCTGGGCGATTCCTTATACTTCAGCTAGGAATCCAGTGACAGAGAAAGGATAGCAAAACACACAATAAAATAAAATAAAATAAAAAAATTAAGAAGGAAAAAATATACATAAAAACTGGTTTTTGCAAATAACCGAGCCGGACTGTCGGTCCTCCATTTTTTCCTTCACTTTCCTGTACATAGTCCATAGTGGTTGCGAGTAGAATTGGTCCTGGCCGATGGCTTCAACGTTCGCAGTCCACTTATTTCTCGGTTTTCCCTTCTGTTTTTTTTCCCTCTCTGTCTTTTTTCTTTTTGGTTTTTCGCTTTTTTTCTCGTATTTAAATCCTTATTTAGAGCATCCTTGGAAGCTATGTACGATGAGCTGTGCGACCTCTTCGGCTGCAATTTATCAAGGGTTCGTAAGGATAGGTGTGGGGTGGCGCACAGTTAACAAGAAACACATTAAATTTGGACTGCGTGGGAATTTAAAAATTAACGGCCATCCCAGTCGGTGAGGGAGGTGTTGAATAAGTGGAAATTCCAAGGACTCGCTATCGCCAGTTTGTTTGTGTACCCGTCCTCGACGTAAAAGAAAAATATGTAATCCGACTCTAGAATCTCCTGGTTGTAGGTTATTCGTTTTTATGATTTGATAGTGCTTCAAGGGCCTTAAGGAGCGCCTATATAATTTTATAGTTCGCTGAGGAGCGGAAAAATGAACAGGATCCTTGGCAATGTATCGCCAGAGCATAGAAATGCCACATTCGGTTTATGCTAAACAGTATGCCGTACCTTGTGAAAGACTACACCTCAGAGGATTTTTGTGTCATAGGAAGCACTAAGGAATGTTTTAAAAGGCGGATTCGCTATCATTGGGGGGGTATTTGTGTCCTAGGTGTCAACACGTGTTGCAAATATTTTGGATAATCATCAAATTTCCCTCAATTTTTAATACTTTTGTAAGATTAGCTCATTAATATAACAAATTCTTAAAAGTAGGAGGCTGCAGTGAGCAAAGTGGTTCAGACATGTACTTGTCCCACGCATCAATTGACAACTCTATTATCTTGAGACGATTTGACTTAGTTCCCACATTTCGGTAGCACGGAATTGATTGTCTCTAACTCTTGTAGTTTCCAAATGACCAGTAATTAATTATTAGATATAGTATGTAACACCAAATCTTTCTTTTGGATAAAGGATCACACTCTTGCCTAATATTATTAGTAGAAGAATCTAATTCCAGAACTGTGATTAACAATATAACTAAGACACGTAGGAGATTAAACATTGGATGAAGGCGCCATGTTAAGTCAATTCAGACCAGACCATCAATTTTCACTAGTACTATACGAAAGGACGAGTTTAGATAAGCAATCTACGTAAATAGATTTCATTTATTTTTCAAATGCTTTTCCCATCAAAGGCGAATCTGCAGAACGAAGTTAGCGCCCTCATAACGGTTGGTGTTCTTACTAAAGAGTTGTAGATTGTAGCACCACCGAAAGACTCGTCCTGTAACGTAATCAGTTTTGGCCAAGACATCTCAGTATTTTGACAAAAAAACATTCTACAGATTGATTGTTATCCCTTTAAGGAATTACACCACCAGGAGCATTTGGAAGGTCAGTCGTCTCGCTTAAATGACTTGTACGATGAAATAGATTCTATACCTTTGCATATATTTAAATCAGGGTTAAAAATAATGCCCTTTAAGGAATTATACCTATGCCGGATTTTAGAGAACAACAACAAAAACCGATGCCATCGAAATTTTAAGAAAAGTCTAAACGATTAACGTTGCTCTGTTGTTGTTTGACTGATGAGCAACTATAAGTGGCGCTGTTCAAGGAATGAACTCTGAATTTTTTCGCGGGCAGTTGGCAAAGTATAGAGCCACCATAATGTTGTTGCTGGGTTTTTTGATTATATATTTAAAACACTTCTTTTTCAATACACTACTCTTAGGAAAGACGAATTTAAAGCACGTCGACCCCCAGGGATACTATTAGATAGCCGTTAATTGTTCTTGAACAGTTACAAATTGCAGCCCTGGAAAAGATTTTTACTGGTTCTCATACTGTAACAAAGCCAATTTATATAAAGAAATTAGCACTACGGGCGCCTCCACCAGCTATGGTAACGACCATGTAGATGAAAACGGCCAAACCACAGGCGGGATATTATTGAACATATGTACATAAACAGTGTCGCAATTGTTGTGAAGGACTAGTGTTATGGTTTTCTGACAACGGTCACATCTAGATTATTTTAAAAGCAGCATTTTGGCTTGCCGCTATCAGTTAAGGCCTAATTTAGATTACACACACGAACATTTTTGGTATATTGTTCGTTTTATTTCCGTAAAGGCAAAAGGTTGGTGGGACTCACAATGCCGCCTCAATGGCAGAGTTGGTAAGGAGGTTGTGTCTTGCGTTTGGTCGTGCAAACCTAGGTTCAACTGACGACTCTTGTTATTGTACAGTTCGCTACAATTACTGGGTGGTAGACGGGGTCCCAACTGGTGCAAGGCTAATAACCTTGCCCGCAAAAATAAGTTATTATGGAAAATTTAACAAGCCGCGAGACTTGCTAAATAAGGCCAAGACCGGATCCCGGTTGTAGGCCGATGATGATGATAAGATGGGGTCTCAAAGCCCAGCCACCCGGTGAAATACCGCCCCATTAAGCTATAGGCTTCGTGAAATGGTTGGGAGAAATTCTCGAGAAAAAAAATAGCATCTCAAGGCTCTCTGGGCTACAGGTTCACCTTTGCTGGGAGAAGTAATATATAAACAAAGCTTGTGAAATTTCATCTATCATTTTTATTTTATTTTGACTTCTCTCTGGAAAGGCTATAATGCTAATTCGGCGTCTTGAGAAGTCAATTTTTCTCAACCGGATCCTTCAGCCAAACTCCAAAAAGTGGTCAAGAATCTCACCTAACGATTTCGTGGAGTCTGAGCCTTAATAGGGTGTTTTTTACCCACCAGCTGGTCATTGAGACACAATCTGCCACTCAATAGCAAGAGTCGCCATTTGAACCTGCCATGCACAATCAAATGCGTGACACAATCCCATTACCAACGTCCCCACGATAGAATATATAAGAAGAAAGTTCCGCGGGGAAGAACGGACATATGTGCTGGTGGGAGGTGATATTAGTCGGTAAGAATCCGGCATGCATCTGGATCGGGCCAGATGTATCTCTTGAAGAATTCCAGCTTCCCATTGAAAACAAATAAAAAAAAGACATGCACATCTGAAAAACTCGATGGTGTTTCAAAAAAAGCAAATAATCTTTTAAGGGCATAAATAGTGCTACTCATAAAAGAAGCAAGTAGGTAAAAATTATCCTAATATGATACACAAGAATATAAATGGGCACGTTTGTTTTGATTGTTTAAGAACGTGATGCACACATCCAAAGCAATAGACAAATGTCAGCGATTAAATAGAGATGGGAAAGGTAAAGCCCACATCTTAGATAAACAAAGAAGGTAGTGCGAAACATGCATTTGAAAGACTGTTTACATTAGAAAAGTCTTCTTAGCGACGGTCGGGGATAGCTTTAGCCGTAAGCGAAGTCTACTTTTATTCATTTATATTAATTTATACATATATACAGGGTGCGGCATCTACTATGTGAATATTGAATAACTTAAAAAAAAGACAACAAACGTTTTCCATATATGAGGTATTTTTATTTGGTTTACAATTTATTTGGACTAGTTTTTGAATACAAGATCAATCAAGTGACCAAAGCAAAATGTGCCCCATTTGGCTGCGTTTTCCATCACTTTTTCGAGCATCTGGGGCAGTATAGCGATTATTTCAGCACGAATATTTGCCTTGAGCTCGTCAATGGTCTGAGGCTTGCTGGGGTACATTTTTCTTTTCAAATAATCCCACAAAACGATGTCCGAAGGGGTCAAATCCAGAGATCTGGTTGGGCAGTCGAACTCGCCACTTTTTGACAGCACTAGTCCATTTTTTGACAGCACACGCCCATTTTCGTTGCACAAACTGCATTGTGTCCTTTGCAGCGTGGCATGGCGCATCGTCTTGTTAAAACCAGTGACCAAAGTAAGAACAAAATAAAAATGTACGTAAAATGGAAAATATTAAAAAAAAAGCAGTAACCGTCCAGACCTTTTCCACACATTTGTGGGCAGACATACTGAGCCAACATCCACCGATATCGGTTCTCATCGACTTTTTCGCTTTCTCTGAAGAAAAATGGCCCAATCATGGTTTTGGCGCAAACGCCAGACTTTCTGGTCACCTGTTTCATGGATCTCGCATAGATTCCCCGTTCCCCAAATGCAGACATTTTTATTTGTTAACGGCGCCAGAGAGTGTGAAATGGTCCTCGTCGGTCATTAAAATTTGCTTCCAAAAATCAGGTTCAGGGTCAACCATTCGAACGATTGTTTGGCCGTATTCCAAGCGACGTGGGCAGACTGTCGGCAATATTCTTTGAGTCAATTGCACTTTATACGCAAACAAATGCAAATCATCGTTCAAAATGCCCCGCAAGGTGATTCCACTGACAAAAGAAAAAAAGCTGAGTGCGGTGATGATACGACACAGGTGGGTTCTCGGCAACACCCTCGCTTACCGCTCCAACCAATTCATTGGAACGTCTTGGGCGTTGATGAACAGCACGTTGACGATCTCCCACTGTCCCCCACTCAACAAAATTCGACACCAAACGACGAATAGTGTTGTCAGACGATGTTCGTTGGGCACGATATTTTCGACTATATTCAATGTACAGCGTCACTATTTCGGCGCATTGTTTCGATGTGACGCGGTTCATCGTTAAAATTGTACTGAATTGTCGTTTCAAAAACACGCGCACTCAAGTCAATCGGTTGATAAATGTCAAAGTTATTCAATGTTTACATACCGACATAAAAGATGGCGCACCCTATATAATAACTTGTAAAATCGTAACAATATAATTCCTGTTTCTGTTAGTTTTTAAGTGAATTTAAAGCTTGTCGCTAAGCCGAAAAAATATGGACTCTGCTCTCACCAAATTAATAAACAGACACTTTTTTTTTACACTAAAGCGCGCACAAAAGGGGATTTTGGAGTACCCTTAAATGATTAAATAAACTTGAACTTCTGTCAATATAATGTAAAACCTTAGTTGGTTTGTACTTTTCTCCTTTGAAAATGTCAGTGAATGAGTCAAATTCGCCTAATTTGTGGAAAGTTTTAATTTTTTGCTTCAGTATGAAGAAATCGCCGGGTGATGCTTATCGAATGCTTTCAAAGTAAAAAATAATTCATTGATGACTTCAAGAACGGCGAAGTCCACTATAATAGTACAGTTTTATTTCTTACGTGATCACATGAGGGTGGGCCTGACCTACAGACTGCACCAGCAGGTCTAATTTTTGGCTTGCATTAGTTAACACCCAAAACCCTCCTTATCTACTACAATGACTCAATCCACAGTCTACATAATGAAACTTTACAGATGACTCAATCCACAATCTACATAATGAAACATTACAGATGACTCACTAACATTTCTTATCCACAGAATAGTCATTAGTATCTCTTATCTACACTAGCATACTTATCTACATAACTGAAAATGTATATAAACGAAATGTTCACAACTAAAAGAGAATTACTCTAGATCACGACCATAGGTTCGGACATTGTTTTCTAAAAGATCTTATTGTAAATTAGTCACATAAGTGAAGGAAGAAATAAAGAAACCGCCAAGCAAAAAGTAAATCTCTTCTTGACAAAGTAATAAAAAATATTTTTTTTTTTGCCTTTCCGTGGCGACAACAAGAACAACTCATTTATAGTACTATGTCTCATTAGCTTGTATATATATTTTCAGGTTGATTGCTCTGCTAGTATACATTTGAGAACCCAATGAACAAGACGCCTCGATTGTTTACGTACTTGGGGAAGAAAAAAATCCTGTTCACCATGACAACGCACCTGGCCATTCATCAGTCGTTGCGATGGTTAAAATTAACGAATTGAAGTTTGAATTGTTCCCCGAACCACCAGATTTAGCCCCCAGCGACTATCATCTGTTTCCCAATCTTAAAAAATACCTGGGAGGTAAAAAAAAATTGACAACAACGAGGAAGCCATCGATGCTGTAAAAGAGTATTTTGAAGAACTTGATGAATCGCACTATGAAAATTGTATCACTGCATTAGAGCACCCTTATGAAAAATGTACTAATCTTGATGGCGATTATGTTGAAAATTGTTTTTCTTTATCAGGGCGGAAACTTGTCACCCCACCCTTGTATGCATTCAATTTTATAATAAGATGACGGCTATTGTCGGCTGAGAAGAATTTATAAGAAAAACTAGAAGACAGTCAGTGTTTTTATACAGCTAAAGTAAAAACAGGGTTGAATGACTCTTCACAATGGTTAAAGAAGTAGAATATTGTGGTATAAAAATATTCACTTTATTAAATTGTTCATGACTGCCTCTCTTTTATTCTTTTGCTTACACTATCAAGAGTGCCCTGCTCTAATTGACTGTGAATTATAGGACTAAACAAAATTTAGCTTGTCTCCATTGTCACGATGTGACTGTGAACTATAAGTTTATATCAAATCCACCTCCGTCAAAAACGGAAAATGGAATGGAAAACTCCGCAATATTGACTTTAAGGTGGGGTAAGCATTAAAGCTTCAGAGAATTAGTTATGTTGTATATAATAGCAAAAATACCTGATCAAACACAATTCATTTCAAACACAAAACAAAATGTGTATAAGTACAATATGTTAAATCGGTTGAAGGTCAATGATACAACCAGAATACCTGAAATACGGGAATCTAAAGCCGCATAATCCAGGTTGAAGAGCCACATCCCCACTACTTTTAGAAAAGCACCAGGTCTTGCTAGTGCCCTGATTGTTGGAGGGAGCTAATTGAACATTCGAAGTGCCAACACAGTAAAGAAATCACAATAGGCAGTGGTACGGAATTTAGGTACAGATAACATATTTAAATAATTTTGCCTACGGTCATATCCAGAGATTAAACGAAAATTAAGATTTTCAGAGCTCAAAAAGAATATTTTCAACACTCTAAAACAATACAAGTGTTTTATAGGGAGAATATTCAGGGCACTGAACAAAGGATCCTTGTCCCTGTTCAATCCACGTTGTCATGTGGTCTCCACGTGACACCTTTGGATAGCTACTTTGGCACCCGCCAAGTAGTGAACCAAAGCATGCAGCGACATCCCGAGAAAGGTTGGCGTAAGACTAATAACCTTGCCGGAAAAACAACTATTATGGCAAATTTATCAAGCCTCGGATATGGACCGGATACACGACGACGACCACGGAAACGAAAATGGCTAAACGATTTGAGAATTTTCTCATGGAACGTGCGCTTACTATACAGAGCTCCAGTTGCACAGCATCTAGCCGATGCCCTGACCGAATATAAGGCTGACATAACAGCATTGCAAGAAATAAGGTGGACGGGGAGTGGTGTTATACAAAGAAATGAGTATGACATTTATTACAGCTGTCATGCAAAACACGGGGTACGCTTTCTAGTCAGCCGAAAACTAAAGCCCGCCATTATCGGCTTTAATGCAATAAACGAAAGGCTATGCACTCTTCGTGTGCGAGGTAAGTTTAAGAACATAAGCCTCATAAACGTTCACGGACCTACAGAGGAGTCTTACACTTACTGGAAGGATAAAGAGGGATTCTGAAGACATTCTGGAACGATAGGAAGTGCACTTCAATGAATTGCTAAATTGTCAGCTCACAGAAGAATTGGAGGCTCAACCAATGCAAGATCAAGATCAAATACTGCCACCACGACCCATTGAGGAAACCTTAAAAGCCATAAGACAGCTCAAAACAAATAAAGCCCCCGGAGCTGATGGCATACCAGCTGAGCTGATCAAACAAGGAGGGACAGCGTTACATCACGCAATTCATGAGATTGTGGTGCACGTATGGGAGCAAGAGGAGATGCCGGAGGACTGGTGTCGTGGAATAATTTGCCCCATACATAAGAAAGGAGATATTACAGTGTGCAGCAACTATAGGGGTATAATAAACATCTTTAATGGATTCCGACAAGTGGACTGTCTAGCCTGCCTCCTCTTCAACCTGGCGTTGGAGAAAGCAATCTGGCGTTACAACTAGAGGGACTATTGTCACCAAGTCCAGCCATATATTTGCCTACGCAGATGACATCGACATCATCGGTAGATCCAATTCGGCTGTACAGGACTCCTTCACCCAGATCGAGCAGGCTGCACAAAAACTGGGACTGCACATTAATGAGGGAAAAACTAAGTACATGGTGGCAACTTCTGTGAAGAGAAGACCTAACGTTGGTCAAACTATCAGGGTAGTGGAGCCTTTAACTACCTTGGGTCAATAGTATCAGCCGATAACAATGTGGAAGAAGAAATACGCGAACGGCTGATCAAATCCAACAAAGCCTACTATGATCTATAAAGGCTCTTTAAATCCCGAACTTTATCCAGAACATCCAAGCTACTACTGTACAAGACCATGTTCTTACCAGTACTCATGTATGGATCCGAGAACTGAGTGCTCAATAAAAGGCACTCTGAACTCTTAGCCGCGGCGTTCGAGAGGAGGCTCTTAAGGAGAATTGTTGGCCCCGCATGTGAGAGAGGACGATTCCGGAGGCGCTACAACCATGCGTTGTACGCGATCTACCTTGAAGCTAATGTTGTAAGAAAAATCAAGCTCGGTAGACTCCAGTGGGCTCGAAGGAAAGTCCTTTGTGGTGGGATGTATGGAAGGCGACAGTGCGGCAGACCATGTCTGCGATGGAGGGATGGCGTAGACCAGGACGCCCAGAACCCGTGAGTGCCAAACTGGATGATATGGGCTCGAAATCGGGGCCGATGGAGAGACTTGCTAAATAAGTCCAAGACCGGAACCCGGTGATGACGAACAAAGGAAAGCTAGGATGTCTGGCCGGCTTTCGACAGATTTTTCTAAGGACTAATTTCTGCAAGAACAACAGTAGTTGTATTTGATTTTTAAAGCTAGCTCCCCAACCTGCAATTCCGCTTTGTAACTTAGAGTGGTATATACCATAATAAATTATCCTCGAAAGCTTAGTAGAACAAACGATACATAAAAAATAGCAGTGGTTAAGAGTACAAGTACATCGGAAATATTTTCTCAAGGTGTTTGCGTGACGTGAAAAAGTAATTCTAGGGTGAAGGGTAAGCCCCAGATATTTTAATTCGTTCAATTAGAAAATAATTATCACTACAGGTCAGATTGTACCAGAAAGAGGCCGAAGAGAAACCACTAGAAGAGCAGAAGTTTGTAAGATTAAGTCTACGGCATTCAGGTGCATGGAAATTGAATTGAATGGTGTTTATTTGGTTTTGAACAGTTGCTGGAGACGCAAAGATCTGATTTCTGCATCGTGTTTTGAACGGGGACGAAACTTGAAGCACAGAAAATCATAGGGTGTTCCCGGGCATGCTTCCACGTCGGTGTCCAAACTCAAGGTCATACTTTGTGTTTGATGAGACCACCTCGATGTAGTGTTAAAACCGACTGAAACAGCCTCAAGCAATCGGTACCGAACGCAATCCATGCAGTTTGAGCCGAGCATTGGAGGACATACAACGAGAGACACGTCAAAGTGATTTTGCGGTATGACACTGTTTGACCCCATATTGCGAGAGTGAGATTCGAAACCTTGAAATAGAAACGATGGAATGGAAAGTCTTACCCCACCCGTGGTATTCTCCAGGCGATCATCTATCTATCTATCACTTGTTTCGATCAATGGCACACGGCCCAGATGACTAACCCATCGACTCTTATTAACAAATAAAAAATTCGATTAAGTCGTAGATGTCCTCAAAAGATGACTAGTTTTATAGAGCCGGAATTCATATGCTGCCAGAAGTACGGGAGAAAGTAGTGACAGCGATGGACAATACTTTAACGGGTTACGCCACTGTAGCGTCCCGAAAACAGACTTCGTTGGTTTTTTTTTTGGATGGGAAAAAATGTATTACCAATAAAACGAAGTTTACCACATGTTTATATATGTCTTAAGTTGATTTAAAAAAAATACAAAATGGCGACACAAGACCGTTAAAAAACGTGTTTTTAAACAGTTGCTCCGGGGCTTGCAAAATATTTTGAACAGTTTTGATCCTGCAAAAATAAAAAAAAAGGTCTCCTTAAACTACATGAAAATGTCTAGTGCAAGCCGCAGAAATTTTGAAAATATTAATTTCTGAAAAAATGCCAAGCTTTTGAAAAAAAAATTCAATTTTTCGACATGTGTTTATTAATAACTTTTATAATTTTTAATATTTGGCAAAACCCGTAGCCCGGCATACACTGCGGAATCTAATTAAGAAGCTACAGATAAAAACTGAGAAAGTCATCTTGCAAGCCAATTTGAAAAACATGGTTTTGAGATAACCGTGTTTAAAGTTTTAAGTTCTGTTTCATTCCATACTAGGGTGGATTGAAAAGTGTTCGCCCTGACCAACAGATGGCGCCAGCAGGTCCAATATTTGGCTTGTATTCTAAAGTACTATGTCTCATTAGGTTGTATGTAAATTCTCTTGTCGATTAGTATATATTTGAGAGGTTAGGTCGGAAACTTTCTAATAGTTTATCCATCAATTAAGCCAATAAAAAAATTGATTTTTTGAAAAAATTACAGTGGCATAATACCCTAAATAATGAATGTATGTTATAACCACTTTTTTAAAACACAGCCTCGAATTTCAGGAAAAAGGTGGATCAACGTTGTTTCTTACATTTCTGGTCTTGGCAGCACTAAGTGTTGTCAGGCGCAATTTGACGTATCCCTGAGAAAGTTTGACATTTTTTAGCATGAACGTACTCAGCACGGTTTTATTTCACGAAAGTTGACAGCAACATTCAAATGTCTACGCCATTTTATAATGGGGATGGCAGCATTATAACATACTGTTTTTGTGGGTCGAAAACTTCGTCAAAGTGAGAAAAGAAATAAATTTCGTCGTCTACGTGTCTAACAAGGACACTACTCGTAAACTGATCTACAACATTTTTACATAACAACTCATCTAACGTATTTTGAAATACATCGCACAGCGCACACACAAACAAATACGAAGTTTTCCACTTATATTTCTGGCCTTGACAACACTAAGTATTGTCTGGCTCAGTTTGACGTTTCCATTGGAGAGCTTGACATTTTTTAGCATAAACGTAGTCAGCACGTTTTTGACTTATTCTCACTCTTTCTTTTCTTTAGAGTGACTTGAAAAAGCCACCTCGCCAAAACATAAAATTAATTCAGGAAACTCTTTGTTTCCCACAATAGATGCAAAGAAGTTGCAGTTAATATCAGGCCTACATGGTCTGGCCATATGAAAATATACTTTTGTATGTAAAAACTGGTTAAGAACCGTGATTGCGCTGAAATTATATTGGTACATCAACAAGTCAAGGCAACAGTGAATTATCGGCACTATTTCAGGCTACCTTACTTAACTATAACCTTTCTAACCTCAGGATCGTTTATTTGTTCCAGATCTACCAATATCGAGTTAACTACTGTTTATATGAACTGATCCCTAGAATATGCAACAAATGCTATGATACAATGGTAATATTTTCGTTCCATCACTCAAAAACCTCATTAAGAACGGACCTTCCATCCCACTTCTGATCCTTGCCACTTAGCCTGAAAATTATGGTAAACTATATGTAAAAGGCTAATAACCTTGCCTGGAAAAACAAATTATTGTGGAAAGTTTAAGAAGCCTCAGGACTTGCTAAATAAGGCCAAGACCGGATCCCGGTTGTGGTGCCGATGATGATGATGATATATAAAAGCAGAAATAAGATTATTGTACATAATGTGTTAGAGCTTGGTAAAGAATAATATTGTAAATAAAAGGCTTCCTCCCCTTTTTTGTATATTTGTCTTGACTTCTATGCGAGGTGTTGCCAAAAATGTCCCCTGGTAAAATTCATAAACTAAGAAAATCGACTAGAACTGAAGGGCCATAAAGGTATGGTTTTCCACAATAATAACGTATGACTTCACCTAGTTTTTACTATCCAGGGAAAATTTTTTTCCTCGGGGAGATTTAGAAGCATCCACTATAGAACCCATACGGTGTGCCCCGATGGTGTTTCGCTTTTAGTGGAGCCCCATCAAAAGTACAAACTCCAAGAGCGGCACGCTAAAGTACGAGTGTTTCCGTCTAAAACCAGAATATGATAACTTGAACCACTTATGTAGACTTTGTTCAACTCCAAAAGCTTGAACTCCTGAGAACCACTTGTTGTAATTTACCATGAGGAACTCGAGTAATTATTATTCGTATCAAAGTTGCGTTTTGTTCGATAAATTACGCATACTTCTTGTAGCGACGTTATGGAAAACTACGTAATTTTGGGCCGAGATTAGTCTTATGTCACCGCAGTACTTTGGGGACAAACGCCCTGATTAACCTCGCCCATTTTTGTCTTCTACTTTTATTCATTTGCCAAAATATGCAGGAGTTATCCACGTTTCAATGGTAGACATGCCACTCACGTAGGTTATGAAGTCAGAATGCTTATCAATTTTAATTAGAGGTGCTTCCCCTCTGCTCCAATGAAGGGCAGTGTGCATCGCCATGTGTCCACCTATTTTAAGGACATCAATAATAACTATGGTGTGCTTTGATTATTAGAGAACATGAAAGAAAAGAAAGCCTTGTGCACAGGCACATGTTGAGGCTCCCGTTTTGATCTATTGGCCTTGTCGTAATAATGCTCATCTGTCGTATACGAGTGATACTAATAGAACGGGAAATTACAGGAATAAATAGAGTGCCGCGATGAACTAAATACTTAATAGCCAATCAGAGCGATACGGAAGGTTGGCAAAACGTTATCAAACGCCAACCACATACGTAAGATACCGACTTCCTGTCAAATTCTTATTTCCTTTACTACTTTCATCTGCCCCCAAAATGCACACATCAACAAGCAAAAAAGAAAAAAGGAGCACCTGAAGAAAATAAAAACAGAAAAAACGAATTGAAGAAGGCCGGTAGTAGCAAGGCGCCCCATGCAACGTATAAGGGGATAACACGCGTTTCTAAGTTCGTTCAACGATAGGGATCGAGTGTCGAGTCCATTTCCTTTACGTTATTGCATTTCGTCCTTAAAAGGAACTCGGTTCGGTTCGTGCAACGGGGTGGAGAAAAAATGTTGCTGTGTACACCAGCCGCCGTGCTAAGGACTAATAGATTTAAGAGGACGACCAGTGTCCCACCCATAAAAAGGACGTAACAGTCGCATGCAAAAGAAGAACAAAAATACATTACCCAACCAACTTAACATTTTTTTTCCAGATCCCTCCTTTTTATGTGGCTCCTTGTCCTTTTCTGTGTGCTTTTTTTCTCCCTCTGCACAGTGGTGCGCTGTCCGAAGCCGGTAGTTCAGTCGTTTTTGGTTTGGGGGACCAGAGAGGGACAAAGTTTAGTTGTCAGGTTGATGTGGATATGGACTCGGTTTTGTTTGTTGTGTAAGTAAAATGGAGCGGGGGACAAGAAACTAGTGTCCTATGTACACACACAGTGCCTTCAGATAATGTGGACTTGCCATTCCTTTTTTATTATTATTATTTTTTTAGATTTATTGCTTCTGGTTGTTTTTAATTTGTCGGTATCCATTTTATCTGAGTCCGCGAGTGTGTATGTGGTGAAGAATGGAATAATGAATTTAAGAGGATGCTCCTTTAATGTGGAACATTGACTTATGGAGGGAAAAAGTTAATATACACAAAGAAAAAGAGAATGTACAGAGGAAAAAGAAAACTAGGATCAGTGGGCGGTTATAGTGAACGTCGGACTCAAGTCGGGTAACTAAAACAGCTGCAGCTCACTAAAGTGTGTCCCAAAATTAACATAAGATTTGAATTTTTCATCATTTGTGTTGCGCACGAAAGACATAGTTTCACATCTGACAGGTTATGAGTATTAAAAATGGAGTCCTACCGACAGGATAACCCGTTTTCTTAGTTGAGAGATATTTAAAAAAAAACATGAAGACCAGGAAGTTCCTGGTGGCAATTTGCGTATAATTAGAGTATAATATAGCACAATCGGTTTCATTTCGCCAACTGTAAAGAGTGTAATTCAAAAATTCAGTGCGGGTTGATCAGTTAGTGATATTAAACGCCCTGGCAGTTATTCAAAAATGGTTTAACACTAAACATCGAAGCGGTTCATGAGAGACTTGCTAAGGAAATAGTGAAACCAATCAGCAGGAATATTTGACTGAGATCTTCTGCACTTTTTATGAGACGTAGACCCAAGATGGGGTTGATTAATCCCATCACATCTACCATTATATGAAAGACTTCGGTCTCCCCCAAACTCCGATCTCCAAAGAACCCCCCATCCATCCATGCCTTCTCCAATTTAGAGCAGAACATGCCCAAGCTCAACCACCTAAGAAATGAACCATTGTTATGACCTAAAATTAAGGTAATTAGCGATTGAACTATCTCTGCGACTCGTGTATTTGATAATCATGAATGTGTGCATTTCAGCAGTGTAAGCTCCACTTTGGTAGCCTCTCTTTAAGCCGGTAGGTGGAGTCAGTACAAACTGTGAGAAGGCCATTGATGAATATGAGGTCAAAATTGGCTTCCAAGGTGTGGTACATCTATGGTGTTTTGCGACGTGTGAGGAACTGATTCGAACTAATGTCAGAAGACTGGAACCAAAGTACCAACGCGACAATAAATCAAGTCGTTATATCACCTGTGATTCCTACGTTATTGCTCTGCCATTCGGTGGTGTTGATTTTTTTTATTCTCTTTTGGTGGTGTGTTATTCACTAAGGATACTTGTGGGTAGTCTGTTGGAATCGCCTTTATTTTCGGGTACTTAAAATCAACCCGACCTTCCTTGGTATTACATTATTGTCCTACCCTATCCACCATGTTTTATTCGAGCCGATTGCAAATCGATTTCAGCAATAAACTATGTTGTTATGCAAATACACAAATGTGAGTGCGATCGGTAAATTTGGAAAACACTGGGGTAAGATGACTTCATCGCAGGTAGATGTTAAGGGATAGATATGACCACGTAATGGTTTTATTAATATTGTATTCTTGGTATTAGTAAAAGGTGTTTTTGTTGCATATCGACGCAAAGTAGTTAAGAATAAAATATAATCTTGTGTGGGGCTGTTGTTTGGTTTATGAAGAGTAGGGGAACCGGCTTAGCTAGCGATCGCGCTCGACTTTGTAGTCAGTACAGCCATGGCGAGCAAGGGATTATTATTATATAAAATTTTTAACGAAGGTGTTAAACCCTCGGATATTTTTTCCCGATTTCCTAAGGCACAGTTTGGTGATGATACACTGTCTCACAATCGGGTGTATATGAGGACCAGAGACTAAAAGTGGGCACGAACGTATCGAAAACGAAAGTCATGAACGACGCCCAAGGACAAGATGACAACATCCGTGCCGTTCGAGAACTTATTGAAAGTAGTCGCCGTTTAACTGTTGGAGAAATCTCGTTAGAAGTGGGTATCAGCTATGCAAGTGTTCATTCCATTATCACTGACGATCTTACAACAGCCTGGCGTTGTGAGGTCTCACACCGCGTCCTTTAAAAGGGATACATTGGAAGAAATGGGCTGGGAAACCCTTGACTTATCTCCCTGTGACTATTTTTTGTTCGCACCCTTGAAGGAATCACACAGAGGAAAAAGATTCGAAAGTAGTGAGGAAGTCGAGGAGCATGTGCGCAATTGGCTAACAACTCACCCTAAATCTTTCTACGAACAAGGGATATTAAAGCTTCCAAATCGGTGGCAATAGTGTGTAGATCTCGCAGAAGACTGTATTGAAAATGTTGATAATATAGTTAGTGTGTAACATTATTCAATACATGTATTAAAAGAAATTGCCGTTTATATTTGATTCACTTTGGTAGATAAATATGGACACGCGATGCTTTTACACATCGAATGTTTTTGAATTTGAACTTTACGCCAGTGGTTTGTTATCACCTATAAGATGAGAAAACTGAATTTTTGATGTTTCCGATAAGATTATCGAGTTTCTTATGTTCTTCACAAATGCCCAGAAACGTATACTCGTACTTACTCCGAGAGAGTGTAGTAGTTTTTGTTTCGTTATCTGGCCATGCAAGAAGTTTGGACGTTAAATGTGCAAACTGCAATCATGCCTTGCTTTCTTCTATCTCATCTGATTTTCCACTGTGTAGTGTCGATTTATACAACCGGAACTTTATATCTTTAGTTCTAAAAACCGCTCTGTATCTACAAACTACATATTCGACTTGGAGGTGTTATCGACGTTTGGTATTGCCTCTGTCTGTACTCTGGAAATGAATTGATTTTACATGGATGTTGAATTGAAAATAGTATGAGATAACTTGTTTCTAATGGAGGAGAACTTTTAAAGAAGTAACGAGTTGCATATGTATTACCCAAATGTACATTGAAGTTTCAAATATCAAAAGGACAATAAAAAATATAATGAATTATACGCAAAAAAGAATTTATATATGTGAGCAAATACTGCAGAGACATCACACTAAGCTAGGAATGTTGCACTGATCGACGCGAAATTCTAATGCCATTGCAATGACCTGGTACAGAAGACCAATATCGCATCGGAGGAAGACATTATATGTATCTATTAAATACAAGGGCAGGCCAATAAGTCCTTAGAAAATCTAAGAGATGGTAGCATTGCCAATGGTCCGTTTTCTAGTAAGCATCATTCCTCACAAGGTATCTGTCAACTGCAATATATAAATACCTTGTAGATATCTGATAAATTGGATATGGAAAAATTATCTGCGAGATGGGTACCGCATTTGCTCTCAGCTGAGAACAAATGCAACGGCGTGGTCTCTTCTAAGACTCTTTCAGAGAGCATGCGGCGCAACTCAGATGAGTTTCTGCGCAGATTAGTAACTGTAATGAAAGAAAGTGTCAAAACAGTGGTTTGTTAAAGGCGAACGGGCCCAAAGAAATCAAAGACCGTGAAATCTGCTGGAAAGGTTATGGCTACTTTGTTTTGGGATGCACGCGGTATTATCTTCATCGACTATTTGGAAAAGGGACAGACGATAACTGGACAGTATTATCCGTCATTATTAGGTCACCTAAATGAGAAAGTAAAAGAAAAGCGTCCCATTTGAAGAAAAAAAAGTCCTCTTTCTCCACGATAATACACGAGTGCATACGTGCGCGGTTTCAATGGCTAAAATTGAGAAATTGAAGTTCGAATTGATAGACCATCCACCGTATTCACCAGATCTGGCACCGAGTGACTTCTTTTTATTTTCAACTTTTAAAAAAATGGCTCAGCGGACAACGGCTTACATCAAATGAGGAGGTCATCGCACACACAAATGCTTATTTTGAGAATCTACCACAATCATACTTTTCTGAGGCTTAAACAAGTTGGAGGGACGTCAGTCAAAGTGTATTGAATTAGAAGGAGATTATATTCAAATATAAAAGCACAAAAATGGTTTCTCTATGTTTTTCTAAGGACTTATTGATCTGCCTTCGTATTATTGGGAACGTGACATAAGTGTCTGGCTCCTCGATAGTATAGTGGTTAGTATACCCGCCTGTCACGCGCGAGACCGGGGTTCGATTCCCCTCAGGGAGCCTCTGGCGCAAGACTAATAACCTTGCCCGAAAAAAAAAATCATTATGGAAAATTTAACAAGCTTCAGGACTTGCTAAATAAGGCCAAGACCGGATCCCGGTTGTAGTGCCGATGATGATGATGTAGATGATGACATAAGTGTCTGACCGAAGTTGTTTTTTACAATGCAGCAATACATCAAAGCAACGCGCATGTGTTTATGGTTTCAAAGTCAGTAATTGGCATTCCCTTGAAACTGTTTTTCTCGGATTGAGATTGTTGGAACTTGTTTCAAAAACTCAACAAAAGCGGAAAATCGTATCCCATTGTTGGGTATCCTGATAGGAAAACCGAAGTCTATGATTTTTTGTTCATCCGACTTAAACTTGTCGTTACTTTGAAAATGTTAACATCTGACACCTGTTTTTTGTTTGACAGATAAATGATCTTATTTTTTTTAAACTGAGAATTTTACTGTGTGTGCGTCGTATTAAAACCCTATATTCTACAATTCTATTACGATGAAGGAAATAATTTGGCACAGGTGTTTCAAAAGATTTGTGATAATTATGGTGAACTGTCATCAACTTGCTCACCTTTGTTCAGAGTCTTATATACTATATAGTTTATATACATTTTAAAGAGATAATTACCCGCCTCTGTGGTTATAACGATAAAGTTAAATTAATAAGTCGGTGCTAGTAGAGCGACTGAGCTACAAACTTACTATTTATTCGTCTAAAATTGCGGATATGAACTTCCGGGTTCCTACATCATCAGAGATCAGAGGTTTCGCCCTGTACGGGCTGTGATGTCATAGTGGTTGTGTTAGGCCTGTTGATTTGATAAACTCACGCGTTGAAGGCAGTGCCCATGTGTACTTCTAAGCGGCTGTAATTCATTGGAATTTTAAATCGTTGTGACCCCAGGGATTCAGGTACTATTTACATCTCTACGAGGGCAGGACGAAAAGCTCTAGGCTAGCCCATAGATGGCGCTGCTACAAACGAAGTTTCTCTTTTATTATGTTAGGAAATATCTTACGTGAAATACTTCTTTATAATTTCTTTTCGTACGAAAATTTCAATTTGAGTAAGCTTTGTGCAACATCGGAAATGTGTATCATAAATGGAAAACAAATCGATAATTTTCCGTTTCTGCCGTTTTAACAAAAATCCGGAATTTACCGCGATTTAAATTGTTCCGATAGCTGAAACGTAGATTCATCACGTTATACCCGAGTCAAAACAACAGTTCAAGCAAAGTTCTGCAGGGAAGTATGGAAAGTCTACTGCATCAGTTGGAAAGGTCATACCGTCCAAGGGTCAAAATATTAATGGGATGACAAAATTGGAGTAAAAATCTTGCTTGCAGAAAAAACAATAATCTTTTACGAGGTCAATGCGTCCACCCAGAGGAACTTTGGCAGAGGGGAATTTGGGGATTTAGAGTATGAAATTTTAGAATAACTCCCCTATTCGCCTGAACGGTAGGTTGTCCGATAAAATCCCAGTCCATCAAGCTACAAGCCGTGTGAAGTGGTTGAGAAAAATCCCTTATCAGTTCGGAGGTTGGCTGATGGACCCGGTTGAGAAAAAACACAATCTCAGGAAGCCGACTAGATTAGTTTTTCCTAAGGTAAGTAAAATAAAAAAAATAAAACAGAAACTAAATTTCATCCCAAAAGTGACAAAATATATGGTTGGAAAACGCTTTGGGTCAAATGAGGTGGTGACAACAGCAATAAATGAGTGGCTTGAAGACCTTTCAGAATCGCCCATCAGGTACTGAATCCTGTTATTGGAGGGACGTTGGGCAAATTTTATTGAAAGACTACAGTGAGAAATTAACGCATTATGAAAAACAACAAACTTTTTTTTTCACTGTTAGAACCTCATAATACGATCTCAAGTCTTTAGTGTTTCGGAAAGTCACATGGATATATTCCCCATATGTTCTATGCAGTTCTATCTGCTGCCCCCGTGACACCACATTTGTTGGTTTTATGAAGCTTTTGTGTTTAATCAGCCTGTAAAATTATTGAACTCGGTAACTTGAAAAATGCACTAATGAGAAAAACGATATATAACAAACATTATTCATACAAGTAAGTGTCTCGCACTTCATGCACTTGTCCAGGCTCCTCATGTGTAGTGAACTATTTCAGATTTGTATTTAAACTCCGCATTCTTTTCTCTACTCTAGATAATTAATTACTTGCATCAGCATCATTCATAGCTTTAGGGGGAGATCTAAGTCCTTGTGATGGGTTATCTGCCTGTGTAAGACAGAACCAGCAAACAATCGATGGATCATTTCGTTTTCTAGTTATAGAAGTGCTCTTGACGTTGATGATATTGTTTCATTTAGAGAAATGCTCTACAAGTTGTCCTTTCATATCTCGGTAATGTATGACGTGGAACCTGTGTAGGTGGGCAGCAAAGGACTCGGATTGTGGGTTGCAGGCATTGACATTAATCAATGGATTGCATTGTCGATATATGGAGTGTGAGGTATATTGAAATTGAACTCCATATCGCTTCACCAATCGTCCAGCAGGATGGCTTATCAACTTCTAGCATTATATGTGTAAGACATTAACTGAGGCAAAAGGGATCACAAGGACTTTGAAGTAAACACAAGTTGAAAAATCCATCAGCATCGTCGTAGTTGTCGCTATCATTGTCATCAACATCCTCCCTCGTTCCTACAGCAGAGCTCAACGACCTTATCAGACAGACAACACTTGGCACTTGATACCCCTACCGACACCCACCCATTCGCCCACACCCACACCCTAGACAGTCTCTCGTCATCCCCACCACCACATATCAGTCATACTATACATTCCCTTGAACGAAATGAGCTAAGTAAAGCAGCCCACATATCGTAGACGACATTGATTTGGCTGGAATACATGAGTCGACGGTACGTGCGGTTGGAGGCAGGAACCCTGGAAAAACCTTGCGGACGCTGTTGAGAGTGTTTGTTGGAGACGTAACTGAGAAATGCCCTTCGGAGGAAGTTTTCGGATCCTGGCGGTCTGACAGTTGCAGAAAAATTTTTGACGTGCGTGTGTGTAGTGTAGTCGAAATCAGTTACAGAAGTAAATAAAAAAAAGGAAAAGCTTTATCTGCAATTATCGCTCGAAGAAAAGGATCAAGAGAGAGCGCAAAACAAAAATATAAGCAGTGGAAGGAGTGCGGGGTTGTTGTTGCGATTCGCCATAGGGAAGAGCGCCGATAGCCAATGCTTTCACAAATCTTTTGTTGCTCCTTGCGAGGATAAGCCTAGAGTAGTTGGGCAGAAGTTCTCGCCAATGCCACTTTGGGTGCTGGTAATGGACGTGGCGGTGGACATCTTCGTTGGCCGAGTTGCTTGTAATTGTGCCAGGGGATTCTGTTGATTGGACTTCCATTTCGTACCGTTGTTGTTGTCGCGTATCCTTCCGGTGCGTTCGCTCGTTCCCTGTGGCATCGTGACATTGAAATTTTTCTGTGCGTCTTCTTGGTACTTCTACTTCGGGATGGTGGGAAGTTGGGGGGTTGGGTTGTTGCGTGGGTGGGTGGTTCGTGAGAGGGAAAGTGGATTGAACGATTTTTGGAGGCTTTAATTGTTTGTTTTAAAAATTCCTTAGAGTCGGTTGTTTTCGAGATTCATGTGTAACAATTTTGTCGGCTTTTGTTTTGTTTTGGAATAACGAGCACACACACAATGTACATCAAGCATGCGAATGAAAGGATTTGTGTGAAAAGAAAAGTTTCTCAAGGACTCACCTGAATCTCGTTGACTAACTTCTCGCTGTTGAACTTGATGTCAGGAGTTGAACTACCTCCGGATGGGGTGTGGGATTGTGGCGGCTGAGAGAGGGATGCCGCAGCGGCAGCAGCTGCTGCGGCAGCGGCTGCAGCAGCCGCCTGTTGCTGTGCTAGGTTCAGTTGAGTGTGGGGACTGTGTTGTTGTTGCTGCTGTTCTTGTGGCTGATTTTGTTGATTCGATTGCGGTGGCTGGTGCATGTGATTCTGCTGTTGAAGATGTTGCATATGTTGCAATGTACTTGCGTTCAAATGAGTTGGTTGTGTGGTATGATGTCCACCAGGGATTGACGCTGTGAGATCTGGATCGCTGCCGTTTGGTAATGAGTCGTTCTGGCCGGCCTCGGCTTGCTGTTGCTGTTGGTGTTGCAGTTGGTGATGGAGTTGCTGTTGGATCTGGTGGTGAATGTGTACAGCTGTAGCTGATACAGGGCTGTTGCCCGGTTGATGATTATTTGGATCTGAGTTCGGACCATTTTGAAGTGGACTGCGGGGGTCACCCCCGCAGGTGGTGTCGTTGGGCGCTGATAGGGCAGTTGATCCTGTGGGATTATCGGTGGCAGAACTAGCACCGCCTGAGTTCATATTGCTGTTGTCGGCGTTGCTGGTATTGTTGTCGCTGTTATTATTATTTTGATTGCTGTTTCTCGAGAGGTTGTTCACAGATGCAGGTGTGCTGTTACTGGTACTGTTCGTTGTTGCTCCGATAGTGTTGAACAATGACAGAGGCTGATGATTTTGGTGATGAGAATGCTGTTGGAGGTGCGGCTGCTGCTGTTGATGTGACTGTTGTGATTGTGCCTGTTGTTGCTGCTGCTGCTGTTGTTGGTGATGATGATGATGGTGGGCCAGCGACGAAAGTCCTAACGGTGGGCCTCGAGCCTGCTGCCAAAAATCGGCGTCCATTTTGAATAGTGAGCGATTCGCAGTCTGATGTTGGTGCTGTTGTTGAACGTCAGTTGTCATTTGGGTATCTACTGCTGCAGGAACCACGGACCCTGTTGAAAGGGAATTTTGTTGTTGCAAGTTTTGTAATTTTGTCGATTGGTCTATCGGCCTGTCCAACGATAGTTGCTGCTGTTGGTTCTGATGACCCAATTGCTGGTGGTATTGCTGTTGTTGCTGAGCAAGGAGAGGTGTTGAGCGTAAGTCCAGTGCAGCTTCCGTTGCTATTTTGAACTGATTTAGTAGCCACTGATCCACCTTCGAATGACTGCACAAAGCCTGACCACTCGGAATCACCGCTACCGGATTTGGTTGATCAAGTTGCGAGGATATTGACGGTGGCTGAGGAATCTTATTGTACTTAAAGTCCGAGTTGTGGTCTTGGTTAACAGGGATCGGGAAATGCAACTGTTGTTCTTGATGTTGCTCCAGCTGATAGTGCTGCAGGTGTGAATGGTGTTGTTGGTGCTGCTGTTGCACGCGCTGTTCTGGTTGGTATCGACTTTTTCCGCTGATATTATTGTTATTGCGATACTGCAGTTCCAACTCGGCTATGGTACTATTACTCGAAGCCCCCTGTGGTAAATGGGACCCAGAATTTTCAGTTTGGACTTGATGCTGATGTGAATGCGAATTCGTGTGAATTTGATTCTGATGCTCGTGATGTTGCTGCTGATGGTGGTGTTCTTGTTGTTGTGGCTCAAAATGTTGTTGGGATTGATGCGGCTCCGATGCACGACGCAAGTTATCAACAGAATATGCAGCAACGTTACCTCCGGCAAATGGTAGGATATATGAATGATACTCGTCCAGTTTTGAGGATTTATTTGTATTAAAATTTGATTATGATCGTCTGATCAGAATGCAAATTTATGTATATGTATAATTCTGTGGTGTGAGTGTGGGTGTGCGTGTGGACGTAAAAAATACACGATCACGAATCACTTGGTGAATTACAGAACCGGAACTCAGAAATTTGCTAAATTTCTGTTTTATTGTCTTTGGATGTTTTTTTTAAAAGAATTTTCTTATTGAGTGTGTATTTTCGCTGCATAAAAGACGTTTGATCAATAAATATCTTTCTAAATGATATCCGCTTCTTAGCCATTCACTGTGCATGTTGTCGTATATCCAAATAAAGCCTACTGATGCAATTTCGGTTGAACGATGTTTGTTCACAAATTCGTTGTATTACAATGGGTGCGATTCAAATTGGTACCACTTTTGCAGTGTTAGGGTACTTTGTTTACGGACTTCGGCTAATTTAATGAATTTTTAGAGCAGTTTGTTTCCTTTGTTAGTTGGCTGTGTTGTCAGTATTGAAGACGTATTTGAGTGGTCTACAGTTGAATCTGCAAACACATAGAAAAACGATATTAATACAAATGAAACAGACGATTTCAATAGTTTGTGAAACACGATGCGGTAAAAGTTTCGAATCAATGAGTAGATGTGATGGATACCTACGTTGCGGAGCAGAGCTGTAAATGAATCTAAATATTGCCGTAAACTTTCCCTACTCAAGTCTAAGCTTAGGTCATTGAAATGATTGACGCTTGCACGAGCTTACGAAATAATGAGGTGGACTGGAATATGATTGGTAGGCCTGAAAAAGGTACTGTAGTTTGTTTTCATTAATAAAGCCGCAATGTATAAAATGCTACTCAATAGTATAGTGGTTAGTATACCCACCTGTCACGCGGGAGACTGGGGTTCAATTCCCCGTCGGGGAGCCCCTGTCGCAAGACTAATGACCTTGCCCGGAAAAAACAAATCATTATGGAAAATTTAACAAGCCTCAGGACTTGTTAAATAAGGCCAAGACCGGTTCCCGGTTGTAGTGCCGATGGTGATGATGATGATGAATGTATAAAATATTTAACTGCAGATTGTGTTACGCTTCTACCTTACAGAGGAACTCCAATCCAGTATGTGCATTTTCGGAATCTTACAATTTTCAATTGTTTTAAAACAAAACCAAGTTATGAACTAACATCTCGTGGCCCTGTCTCAGTGTTAGAGGGTTGCCTTTCTAGAGAGGAGAACAAAAAAAAAAACAAAATGAAGAGGAAAAACCTTGCATTATTCCGGATATGTGAAGGTTTACTGGAGGCTTTGCTCTGTTTCTTATTGACCAAGTATTAGGTCAAGAAAATGTAATAGCATATCGCAAATGTTTGAACGATGTATGGTTGCCTTGCCGCACCAAGAGCCCTTAAGAGATCTCTCTCATGTAATTTTTTTTGGCAAGAAGAACTTTTTGTGGGCAAGCTCTCTATCCAATAAAAAAAACCATGTATACACTATTTATGTAGGTCTTCAATTATATTGGAGTATTTTTTTTACCCCGCCTGTACGTTCATAGAGGGCGCCAAGTTTGGCTGTTTTCTAAAACGCAGTACTGCGGCTATGATATCTCGGCTCCTATAACACATAATCGAAGAATGTTTGTGTCATTTTCAAAACGAAGGTCGAAGCTACAGCCAGAGAGAATTTCAGCACGTTTTGGTACATTTAAACAATTATTTAATTGTTAGTTGGCAAAATCCCCATATTAGCGTAGGGTAAGCTAAAACGGTGTAATGGGGCGACGGGTTTTCCAGGTGAACAAATGCGGGGGGTTACTTCGTAACAACATATTAAAGAAAAGAATACTCCAAGATTAAGAGGTAGTTCAATAAGAACACGACCAACATTTTAAATCTAAATGTTGTATATTTGCCCTCATAACGCCGTGTAGGTATTTGTATATAGAGATATCTATTAAAGATTTTGATCTGGAATTCTAAAAACTCTATTAAAAAAAGAAACATGGAACCGTACCATTCTGACAAATTATAACCGGGACTCATCCATTCAAACAACCCACCTAATGGTAGTGGAAAATGGTTTTTCCTAGGTTGGTACAACTGTCATCTATTTCGACGCTTAGTTTGAGTGCCATCTGTCAACTAGTTTATTGTAAACAGCCGAAGACATTCGTTTATTTGAAATCCCATCGGCGATATTTATTATGGAAAAAAAATATTGATTTAGTGCAAAGAATGGTTGGTATCATCCCGTCCATTGATTGAGACGATTTGAAATTGGTAACCTCCAAAATGTTGAGGAGAGTTTATTTAAAATTTTGTGCTGCGAGCAGAATTTATTATTCGGACGCACTGGAGATGTGGGAAAAGCCCACGGAGACTGTTGTATCGAGAAAAAGACCCCTTGAAGGTTACATAAGGCTCAAAGAAGGCCGTGAGGTAGTTGAAGACTTGGTTCATTCAAGACGACTTTCAATGGTAGTACTAAATACGACATCGATTTAGTGAACAAAATGATCCCTTAAAATTGCTACTATAGTATGAAAAAACTTTCACAAGAACTACCCCCCTCATACGAATCAGTTTACCATATTTTAGTTGATGCTTTATACATGAGACTCGTCAGAGAGCCTATTTCTAAAGACCTGAAACCTATTGCTTTCTTGTCGCAACTCAGATTGATACAAAAAAACGATGTAAGTCGAAAACTAACTACAGAGTCATTCTCGGTGCAAAATTTGTAAGGTTCCGGCTCGAATTATCGCGTAGTACATTTTTTCAAAACCCTCAGGAAAGTCCGTGACGATTACGTCTACTTCGCATACTTCGGCCAGACCATTTCGAAAACCAAATCCACCAACTTATATGCTGTAGACCTCTCTTTGTGGAGCGCAAGCTGTGTAAACGAGAATATGGATTTACAGTGGCAGAACATGAAGTACACGATACCATTAAAAACTAGTGTTATAGATAATTAGATGACGGGACGGTAGTTGCTTATTTCGTTCCTTCACATCGAGAAGAAGTCCTTGCTCTCGTAGAACTCGGAAGTGGGTGGTGGGTAGTCACACCTAGTATGAAGTACATGTTTTAAAAAAAGTCAGAACCCGGGATGTACTTATGCTAGAGATGATCCTTTGTGACAAGAGTATCGATTTCAGCAGTTTGTTAGCGATTGAAACGATGAAGTGTCAAGAATGAGTACTTGATCTGAAGAACATTTACTGCAGAAATTAGCGTAACATTATCTGAGGGTCAGATGAAGATTCGTTGGCTCGTCTAAGAGTGAAAGGGTAGCAGTTCGATTTACTTATGGCGTTGAAAACCTATAAACATGTTTTTCTTTGTAAGCTAATGTAATAGGAGTACCGAGGTCGGAAAATTGTTGAAACAAGCGGGATGTGGTGGCGGGGGGGGGGGGGGGGGGGGGGGGGGGGGGGAATTAGGTTTAGATGGGATTTATACGTCCCAGTCGCGTCATCGAAGCGACTTTAGTATACATGGTCTTCTTACGAAAAATTCCAGAAATCTCTTGCCGAGACCAATAAAATAATCAGAATGTCTTTAGTTTGTACGACCATAAGGCGTTCTGAGCCATGTTCGAAAGAAAGTCATTTGATTATATGAAATAAGACTATTCCAGAGGCATAACAATGAATCTAGTGACTATAACAATGAGAACAACTAACTCTGATTAAAAGGACCGCTAGTTGGGTTTTATTATGTCTCATTAGCTTGTATATGAATTTTCGGGTCGATTTCTCGTTAGCATATATTTGAGAGCCTACTGAACAGGATACCTCGAAGTGAAAAATAAACGACCTCACTTGACCTCGTTATGTTGGAACTTTTTATAAAATTATTTTCGCAAAAACGGTAGAGGGGACTTATCCTACACACTATAAGCTATCAAAAAATGGAAAAGAAATCGATTTTTACAACTTCTTGATGAGAACCTCCCCTGAAATTACACTTTGGAAACACGTTGCTTAAAATTTTTATAGCAAACCCCGACGTTTGGTTCCTATATAAATTTTCGTCACCAAAGTTTGCCTGGCGAGTGAAAAATTGAAATCCAGGGAAACTTCATACGGAACAGTTTTTAATTTTTCCGCCGGGATTTGACGAAATGTTAAGTGGAATTTTTTAAAGTCGGGTACAAGTATTGTTAAAAGAAATAGTTTGAGTTTGTTACAATTGCGCTATGATTATACAGTAAATAGTACATGGGCTGAAAAGGGGAGTTTTCAATACGTGGCGCCACTAGAAAATGAATATGACTCATTTTTGTCACTAATTTATGTAGGAAGTTCCGTGACATTTCGTCTATTCGTTTTCAAGCTACAGTCGTTTGACTGACGCTACTTTCGCCTTCGTAAAAAAATTAAAAAAACAGGAATGTGGTATCTTGATCAAACATTGTTTTTCGATGGGAAAAACTTCTGAAGAGTCATTGCAATGGTTGCAAAAATGTTATCCCAGATTTGCTCCTTCGAGAACAACCGTTTATCGGTGGTTTAGAGAATTAAAAATGGGTCGTGCATGCACCGAAGACGCTCCTCGCTCTGGAAAGCCAAAAGAGGCTGCGAATGCGGAAATCATAAAGCAAGTGCATCGAATCGTTTTAAGTGATCATAAAATGAAGTTAGTGAGTGGGCATCCCAACAAACGGGCGAGATTCATTTTGCACGATATTCTTTGGAGATGAAAAAGCTATCGACACGATGGGTGCACCGGTTGCTGACCGTCGACCAAAAACAGCAGCGCCTTCATGATTCAACGGCCGGATTGGTGTTGTTGCAGCGTAATCGAGCGGACTTTCTTCGGCGTTTTGTGACGATGGATGAAACGTGCGCCCCTTGCCATACGCCTGAGTCAAATAGGCTATCTGCAGAGTGGATGGAAACCCACGAAAGCCGACCAAAGCGACCAAAAACCCAACGCTCGGCCGGGAAGGTTATGGCCTCCGTTTTTTTTTTGGGATGCGCCTTACCTTTTGCTGGCCATCGATTGCCAGCAGAAGGTAAGAACAGTCAGAAGAGAGTATTATGCATTGTCATTAGACAAACTGAACGACGAAATAAGGAAAAACAGTCCCATATGGCGAAGAAAAAAGTTCTGTACTATCACGATTATGCATCATCACGTCTTGGAAACCGATGGCCAAATTGGACCAATTGCGGTTGCTCAGCCACCGTATTCTCCAGACTTGCCCCCCCGACTACTATCTTTTCCGAAACCAGAAGCGGTAGCTCCAGAGAAAGAGAGTCAGATCGAATGAAGAAGTCATCGCCAAAACTGAGGCGTATTTCGAAAGACAAAGGGCATCGAAATATTGGAAAATCGCTGTACCAAGTGTATCACCCTCGAAAGCAATCATCTTGAGGAATAAATATAACTTTACCTAAAAAACACCTGTTTTCATTAAAAATCTCGGATTTTTCAGCCTGTGTAGTATTATAGAATTATAGATTAAGCAAAAAAAAAAAAAGCTTTTAGTCGGCGGAAATCTGGGATTGGCCAGAAAATTATTCCTATATTGTCGCAGAATTGATCAACAAATTACTTCCCAAAGTAGGCAAGGGGGGTGTGCGATCAGGACAAGCCAGACATTCAAAACGTGGAATAACTCAAAGAAAGAATTGTTGAAGCATGGAAAAATATACCGCACAATACTTTAAACAATCTTATTTCCAGTCTACCACCAGATTGTTAACTATTGTAAGAAATAACGGACAAAGCATTTCATATTAAATAAATTATTATACAAAAAATTAAAATATGTCTTGAGGTTAAACTTTTCACAGGCGAAATTAGGGTTTTTTTCAGAAAATTAATTAGCATTCCTGGTAAAAAAGCAATTAAGGCATTCAAAGGTTTTCCCTACGTTGGTTTCGGTTGACAATATTTTGTCATAAAACTCATTCCAAGAAACCTGAAAATTTACGTTTGAGTCTATAATTTTTCACAGCACTGTATGTACAAACACTGTAGACTTTTCCCAATATGTCAAATAAAACCTGATTGCAAAAGCTATCAAGAAATGAATACGTGGTTTGATTTGCTTTGAAGTGTCGTTATGATCTACCTTCCTATCAATCTTTGTATTTCCTCTGGAAAATTCCTAGTTGTTTTTTTTTATTCAATTCCGCACAAAGTGATTGTCTCGTGAAAATGTGGTCCGACCTTAGTCCCAAGTATCCTACAGACATCCTTACCCCCCGATTTATTATTTTTTCTACTCATTCATTAGGTGTTCCTGGAAACTTTCCAGTTTATTGCTTCACTGGTTCAGGCAGGTTCCATTGTTGAGAGTCTTTTTTCCGTAGTTTCACTCTGTAGCAGTTTTTCTGCGATTTTCTCTTTTACTGAGTGCCCATAGACTCAGTCTGTGGTTGGGAGAAATTATTGACCATCTTTCAGAGCTTGGCTGATGCTTCCGGTCGAGACACAATACCACCTCAGACTGTCGATTCAACGCTATAGCTTTCCCTCTCCTGACAGAAGTAACATACGTTACATAAAGAATTAAAAAATAAACCGATCTCCTTGCTGACTGATTCCCATAGACAAATTTGAGGATGATTCTCTTATACTCAATTGAATCAGACTTAACTTCTAATTTGTTACAATAGACAATTTTCCGTGGCACTAATTACTGTCCATAGATGAATAAATAAAAAATTAAATAATTTAGCTCATCTTTTGGTGGTAAATATGGAATCTGAAATTAACATCAAGGAGTTTGTGCACAATGTAAGCTTTATGGTTTGTTCTTGAATTCGCGAAAAGAGCCAATCTTATAACTTTTATTTTCAGTTAATAAAATTTTAACCGTTTTCATTTGATATTGATTATTTTTCAAGAGTATTAAAATTAAAACAAAATATATTACTTTCCATACTCTTCCACTTAATGTTTATGCTTGGGTCAAAGCTGCTTATGTAAGTGCCGCCGGTTTTCATGCACAACATAAGAAAATGCGCCACAAACTATGATGGCAAATTATTGATAAGCAGCCCTTTACGCCTGCATAACAAATTAATTAGCGGTGGGCTGTGATAGAGAATCGCTACGTTGGACATTTGCATTACTATTTGATATGAACCCTTCGCCCCTCGTGAGGTGTAATGACTGTACTAATGTCGCCAACCCGATGGAGGTGATGGATAGGTGGGCGTACTAGGGTAATTTGTAGTACAGGCATATGCAGGAGAATTTGACGTGGGGAAGTCATACTAAAGTTTTGTCTAATAGGTTAATTAAGTGTTGTCCAAGTTTATACTTTGTAGACTTTGTTTTTTATACGAACTGGGAATATGCATATGTCGTTTAATTACATACGAAAACACGCAATAACATTTTGTCCCAACACTATACTTATACTATATATAGTATAAAACTGTAAAATAATAGTAAGGAAAGAGTGAAAGGAAAGTTCTGGTAGTTTAAGGTCAACCACAAACACAATCAGTTGACAATTTTAATATTGGCGAATTTGAAAGGAAAATGAGTAACTAGTATTTGTTGCTTAACTACGACTTTACAGGTTATGTATACCGAATTACATACTGTGGATCTTGCGAAAGCCATTGCAATGCCGCGTATGTCAGTGACACGTCAGCATAGTCATATGTTGTTTAAGTAATATATTACAAAATCACTTTACCATCGAAGTACGTAAAACCAGATGGAAACAATAGGTAAGATAACAATGAACGGGTGTGGTAATGAGAACAAAAGCAGAGGCAATAACAAAGTGTTTTTATCTTGCGCTCCCTAACCAAGATTTTACCCAATTCTTCCGTTCCCTATTACTAATTGTACTTTCGCCTGTATATTTTTCAAGGAACAAATCTAGCGCCAAGCCAATAAAATTCAGCCACTTTTAGATAAAACGATCATGGTACGTGCCAAATCATTATCGCTATAGTTTATACTGTAAATGTTAATAACCAATTTGCAATTCATAATTCCCAAGTTGTGCCTGTGCCTTCTTTCAAAATTATTTCTTGCACGAATTTTGGAACAGCCTGTGTTATATAAGTGGGGAGATTTAGACGAAAGAGAATATAAGAAATGGGAAGTTCCTCGATAGTATAGTGGTTATTATACCCGCCTGTCACGCGGGAGACCGGGGTTCGATTCCCCGTCGGGGAGCCTCTGGCGCAAGACTAATGACCTTGCCCGGAAAAAACAAATCATTATGGAAAATTTAACAAGCCTCAGGACTTACTAAATAAGTCCAAGACCGGCTCCCGGTTGTAGTGCCGATGATGATGATGATGATGATGAAGTTGATCAACAAATCCATGACTTCACGCCCCACAGTTATTTCAAAAGCACTTAGGATATGTGCACGCGTCTAAAAGCTAAAAACAGTATGAATTACCGTGCACACAATTCCCCGAACATGGTATATATACAGATATACCCTAGATCGTGTTTTGTATAGATATAGCTGATGACTCTCAGCAAAGGAACGCTTGTTGTTGGCGAAACACCACTGGGTTCTCAGGAAGATACCAAATCGGCAGAAAGCGCAAATTTCCTGGAAAATGCAAGAAGCCGCAGCGCACCAATGGTAAGGCAACGCACACATGCGATATCAGTTCCCGCGCTACGGAGCTGAAAAGGGAGGACGTGGCTTGGTAAGTTAGTTCCCCACGAGAATTCATTGTCAAGAAATCATTTAGGTTATAGTGTAATTTATATGAGGTATGTTAGAAAAGTAATAAGACTGATAACACTGTGTATCGACAAGCAACGCCGTAACTATCTTCTTCACACGACAGGTCGTGGTCTTGACTAAGAACTAGTTTGTACTTGCTGCAGTTACAACTTGAGTATTGAAGACGGGTTTATGAAGACCATGGACCGGGAGATGCTAACTCGTAACCGACGACCAGAAAAATATTCCACCAGCAGCCTCCGAGAAATATTACA